>CATKUP010000295.1:0-389000 GCA_949786385.1 Onychomys leucogaster | reverse complement strand
CGTTCCCTTCTGTATTAGTGACTCTAGACAGCAACAGCGTGCTTCTTGCACTAAAGAGGAGTGTGTTTCATCGATGAAAACTGTGCTGTGTGTTTCCCTTCAGAAATGGAGTTAAATCCCATGCTCTGTATCTTACTACAAGCAAGTCATCATTTCAGGTAAACGCAGTCACTGTCAGGCTCAAATGAATATGAATCATTTACGAAGCTCACACGTTTCTTGCTCTTAAATGAAAAGCATTGGATGTTACATGACTTGAGGTTTGTATCAGTTTCAGAAGCAGAGTTGAACTAGCAATGGTCCGTATGTGTAGGAAACACCGTTATTTTGTTGTGAGCACACTCACGTTTCCTGATGTATTAGAGACTCTTGAAAGCAAGAGCGTGCTTCTTGCTCTAAAGCAGACTGTGTTTCTTCGATGAAAACTGTGCTGTGTGTTTCCCTTCCGAAATGGAGTTAAATCCCAGGCTCTGTATCTTCCTACATGCAAGACATCATTTCAGGTAAACGCAGTCACTTTTCAGCTCAAATGAATATAAATCGTTTACGAAGCTCACACGTTTCTTGCTCTTAAATGAAAAGCATTGCATGTTAGAAGAACTGTGGTTTGTATCAGTTTCAGAAGCAGAGTTGGACTACATATGGTCTGTATGTGTAGGAAACACCATTCTTTTGTTCTGACCACAGTCACGTTTCCTGCTGTATTAGAGATTCTAGAAAGCAAGAGCGTGCTTCTTGCTCTAAAGCAGACTGTGTTTCTTCGATGAAAACTGTGCTGTGTGATTCCCTTCAGAAATGGAGTTAAATCCCTGGCTCTGTATCTTACTACAAGCAAGTCATCATTTCAGGTAAACGCAGTCACTGTCAGGCTCAAATGAATATGAATCATTTACGAAGCTCACAAGTTTCTTGCTCTTAAATGAAAAGCATTGGATGTTAGATGACTTGAGGTTTGTATCAGTTTCAGAAGCAGAGTTGAACTAGCAATGGTCTGTATGTGTAGGAAACACTGTTATTTTGTTGTGAGCACACTCAAGTTTCCTGATGTATTAGAGACTCTACAAAGCAAGAGCGTGCTTCTTGCTCTAAAGCAATGTGTGTTTCACGGATGACAACTGTGCTGTGTGTTTCCCTTCAGAAATGGAGTTAAATCGCAGCCTCTGTATCTTACTACAAGCAAGTCATCATTTCAGGTAAACGCAGTCACTGTCAGGCTCAAATGAATATGAATCATTACGAATCTCACACGTTTCTTGCTCTTAAATGAAAAGCATTGGATGTTAGATGACTTGAGGTTTGTATCAGTTTAAGAAGCAGAGTTGAACTAGCAATGGTCCGTATGTGTACGAAACACCGTTATTTTGTTGTGAGCACACTCACATTTCTTGATGTATTAGAGACTCTAGAAAGCAAGAGCGTGCTTCTTGCTCTAAAGCAGACTGTTTTTCATCGATGAAAACTGTGCTGTGTGTTTCCCTTCAGAAATGGAGTTAAATCCCTGGCTCTGTATCTTCCTACAAGCAGGTCATCATTTCAGGTAAACACAGTCTCGTTTCAGCTCAAATGAATATAAATCGTTTACGAAGCTCACACGTTTCTTGCTCTTAACTGAAAAGCATTGGATGTAGGATGACTTGTGGTTTGTATCAGTTTCAGAAGCAGAGTTGAACTAGCAATGTTCCGTAAGTGTAGGAAACACCGTTATTTTGTTCTGACCACAGTCACGTTTCCTGCTGTATTAGAGACTCTAAGAAACCAAAAGCGTGCTTCTTGCTCTAAAGCAGAGTGTGTTTCAAGGATGAGAACTGTGCTGTGTGTTTCCCTTCAGAAATGGAGTTAAATACAGGCTCTGTGTGTTCCTACAAGCAAGACATCATTTCAGGTAAACGCAGTCACTTTTCAGCTCAAATGAATATAAATCCTTTACATAGCTCACACGTTTCTTGCTCTTAACTGAAAAGCATTGGATGTTAGATGACTTGGGGTTTGTATCTGTTTCAGAAGCAGCGTTGAACTAGCAATGGTCCATACATGTAGGAAACACCGTTCTTTTGTTATGAGCACACTCACGTTTCCTGATGTATTAGAGACTCTTGAAAGCAAGGGCGTGCTTCTTGGTCTAAAGCAGAGTGTGTTTCATGGATGATAACTGTGCTGTGCTTTTCCCTTCAGAAATGGTGTTAAATCCCAGGCTCTGTGTCTTCCTACAGGCAAGACTTCGTTTCAGGTAAACTCAGTCACCATTCAGCTCAAACAAAGCTACATCGTTTACGTAGCTCACACGTTTCTTGCTCTAACTGAAAAGCATTGAATATTGGACAAACTGTGGTTTGTATCAGATTCAGAAGCAGAGTTGGTCTACATATGATCTGTATGTGTAGGAAACACCGCTCTTTTGTTCAAAGCACACTCACGTTTCCTGCTGTATTAGAGACTCCAGTAAGCAAGAGCGTGCTTCTTGCTCTAAAGCAGACTTTGTTTCATCGATGAAAACTGTGCTGTGTGTTTCCCTTCAGAAATGGAGTTAAATCCCAGGCTCTGTATCTTCCTACAAGCAAGTCATCAATTCAGGTAAACGCAGTCACATTTCAGCTCCAATGAATATGTATCATTTACGAAGCTCACACGTTTCTCGCTCTTAACTGAAAAGCATTGCATGTTAGAAGAACTGTGGTTTGTATCAGCTTCAGAATCAGAGTTGAACTAGCAATGGTCCATATGTGCAGGAAACACCGTTTTTTTGTTCTGAGCACACTCACGTTCCCTTCTGTATTAGTGACTCTAGACAGCACCAGTGTGCTTCTTGCACTAAAGCAGGGTGTGTTTCATGGATGACAACTGTGCTGTGTGTTTTCCTTCAGAAATGGAGTTGAATCCCAGGCTCTGTGTCTTCCTACATGCAAGACTTCGTTTCAGGTAAACTCAGTCTCCTTTGAGCTCAAACAAAGCTATATCGCTTACGTAGCTCACACGTTTCTTGCTCGACCTGAAAAGCATTGGATATTAGAGGAACTGTGGTTTGTATCAGTTTCAGAAGTAGAGTTGGACTACATATGGTCTGTATGTTTAGGAAACACCGTTCTTTTGTTCTGACCACAGTCACGTTTCCTGATGTATTAGAGATTCTAGAAAGCACGAGTGTGTTTCTTGCTCTAAAGCAGACTGTGTTTCATCGATGAAAACAGTGCTGTGTGTTTCCCTTCAGAAATGGAGTTAAATCCCATGCTCTGTATCTTACTACAAGCAAGTCATCATTTCAGGTAAACGCAGTCACTGTCAGGCTCAAATGAATATGAATCACTTACGAAGCTCACACGTTTCTTGCTCTTAAATGAAAAGCATTGCATGTTAGAAGAACTGTGGTTTGTATCAGTTTCAGAATCAGAGTTGAACTAGCAATGGTCCATATGTGTAGGAAACACCGTTATTTTGTTGTAAGCACACTCACGTTTCCTGATGTATTAGAGACTCTAGAAAGCAAGAGCGTGCTTCTTGCTCTAAAGCAGACTGTGTCTCATCGATGAAAATTGTGCTGTGTGTTTCCCTTCAGAAATGGAGTTAAATCCCAGGCTCTGTATCTTCCAACAAGCAAGTCATCATTTCAGGTAAACACAGTCTCGTTTCAGCTCAAATGAATATAAATCATTTACGAAGCTCACACGTTTCTCGCTCTTAACTGAAAAGCATTGCATGTTAGAAGAACTGTGGTTTGTATCAGTTTCAGAATCAGAGTTGAACTAGCAATGGTCCATATGTGTAGGAAACACCGTATTTTTGTTCTCAGCACACTCTCGTTCCCTTCTGTATTAGAGACTCTAGACAGCAACAGTGTGCTTCTTGCTCTAAAGCAGAGTTTCTTTCATGGATGACAACTGTGCTGTGTGTTTCCCTTCAGAAATGGAGTTAAATCCAAGGCTCTGTGTCTTCCTACAGGCAAGACTTCGTTTCAGGAAAACTGAGTCACCTTTCAGCTCAAACAAAGCTATATCGTTTATGTAGCTCATACGTTTCGTGCTTTAACTGTAAAGCATTGGATATTAGAGGGACTCTGGTTTGTATCAGTTTCAGAAGCAGAGTTGGACTACATATGGTCTGTATGTGTAGGAAACACCGTTCTTTTGTTCTGACCACAGTCACGTTTCCTGCTGTATTAGAGACTCTAAGAAACCAAAGCGTGCTTCTTGCTCTAAAGCAGAGTGTGTTTCAAGGATGAGAACTGTGCTGTGTGTTTCCCTTCAGGAATGGAGTTAAATACAGGCTCTGTGTGTTCCTACAAGCAAGACATCATTTCAGGTAAACGCAGTCACTTTTCAGCTCAAATGAATATAAATCCTTTACATAGCTCACACGTTTCTTGCTCTTAACTGAAAAGCATTGGATGTTAGATGACTTGGGGTTTGTATCTGTTTCAGAAGCAGAGTTGAACTAGCAATGGTCCATACATGTAGGAAACAGCGTTCTTTTGTTATGAGCACACTCACGTTTCCTGATGTATTAGAGACTCTTGAAAGCAAGGGCGTGCTTCTTGGTCTAAAGCAGAGTGTGTTTCATGGATGATAACTGTGCTGTGCTTTTCCCTTCAGAAATGGTGTTAAATCCCAGGCTCTGTGTCTTCCTACAGGCAAGACTTCGTTTCAGGTAAACTCAGTCAACATTCTGCTCAAACAAAGCTACATCGTTTACGTAGCTCACACGATTCTCGCTCTAACTGGCAAGCATTGGATATTGGACGAACTGTGGTTTGTATCAGTTTCAGAAGCAGAGTTGGTCTACATATGATCTGTATGTGTAGGAAACACCGCTCTTTTGTTCGAAGCACACTCACGTTTCCTGCTGTATTAGAGATTCTAGAAAGCAAGAGCGTGCTTCTTGCTCTAAAGCAGACTGTGTTTCATCGATGAAAACTGTGCTGTGTGATTCCCTTCAGAAATGGAGTTAAATCCCAGGCTCTGTATCTTACTACAAGCAAGTCATCATTTCAGGTACACGCAGTCACTGTCAGGCTCAAATGAATATGAATCATTTACGAAGCTCACACGTTTCTTGCTCTTAAATGAAAAGCATTGGATGTTAGATGACTTGAGGTTTGTATCAGTTTCAGAAGCAGAGTTGAACTAGCAATGGTCTGTATGTGTAGGAAACACTGTTATTTTGTTGTGAGCACACTCAAGTTTCCTGATGTATTAGAGACTCTAGAAAGCAAGAGCGTGCTTCTTGCTCCAAAGCAATGTGTGTTTCATGGATGACAACTGTGCTGTGTGTTTCCCTTCAGAAATGGAGTTAAATCGCAGCCTCTGTATCTTACTACAAGCAAGTCATCATTTCAGGTAAACGCAGTCACTGTCAGGCTCAAATGAATATGAATCATTTATGAAGCTCACACGTTTCTTGCTCTTAAATGAAAAGCATTGGATGTTAGATGACTTGAGGTTTGTATCAGTTTAAGAAGCAGAGTTGAACTACCAATGGTCCGTATGTGTAGGAAACACCGTTATTTTGTTGTGAGCACACTCACGTTTCTTGATGTAATAGAGACTCTAGAAAGCAAGAGCGTGCTTCTTGCTCTAAAGCAGACTGTTTTTCATCGATGAAAACTGTGCTGTGTGTTTCCCTTCAGAAATGGAGTTAAATCCCTGGCTCTGTATCTTCCTACAAGCAAGTCATCATTTCAGGTAAACACAGTCTCGTTTCAGCTCAAATGAATATAAATCGTTTACGAAGCTCACACGTTTCTTGCTCTTAACTGAAAAGCATTGGATGCAGGATGACTTGTGGTTTGTATCAGTTTCAGAAGCAGAGTTGAACTAGCAATGTTCCGTAAGTGTAGGAAACTCCGTTATTTTGTTCTGACCACAGTCACGTTTCCTGCTGTATTAGAGACTCTAAGAAACCAAAAGCGTGCTTCTTGCTCTAAAGCAGAGTGTGTTTCAAGGATGAGAACTGTGCTGTGTGTTTCCCTTCAGGAATGGAGTTAAATACAGGCTCTGTGTGTTCCTACAAGCAAGACATCATTTCAGGTAAACGCAGTCACTTTTCAGCTCAAATGAATATAAATCCTTTACATAGCTCACACGTTTCTTGCTCTTAACTGAAAAGCATTGGATGTTAGATGACTTGGGGTTTGTATCTGTTTCAGAAGCAGCGTTGAACTAGCAATGGTCCATACATGTAGGAAACACCGTTTTTTTGTTATGAGCACACTCACCTTTCCTGATGTATTAGAGACTCTTGAAAGCAAGGGCGTGCTTCTTGGTCTAAAGCAGAGTGTGTTATATGGATGATAACTGTGCTGTGCTTTTCCCTTCAGAAATGGTGTTAAATCCCAGGCTCTGTGTCTTCCTACAGGCAAGACTTCGTTTCAGGTAAACTCAGTCAACATTCTGCTCAAACAAAGCTATATCGTTTATGTAGCTCATACGTTTCTTGCTTTAACTGTAAAGCATTGGATTTTAGAGGGACTCTGGTTTGTATCAGTTTCAGAAGCAGAGTTGGACTACATATGGTCTGTATGTGTAGGAAACACCGTTCTTTTGTTCTGACCACAGTCACGTTTCCTGCTGTATTAGAGATTCTAGAAAGCAAGAGCGTGCTTCTTGCTCTAAAGCAGACTGTGTTTCATCGATGAAAACTGTGCTGTGTGATTCCCTTCAGAAATGGAGTTAAATCCCAGGCTCTGTATCTTACTACAAGCAAGTCATCATTTCAGGTACACGCAGTCACTGTCAGGCTCAAATGAATATGAATCATTTACGAAGCTCACACGTTTCTTGCTCTTAAATGAAAAGCATTGGATGTTAGATGACTTGAGGTTTGTATCAGTTTCAGAAGCAGAGTTGAACTAGCAATGGTCTGTATGTGTAGGAAACACTGTTATTTTGTTGTGAGCACACTCAAGTTTCCTGATGTATTAGAGACTCTAGAAAGCAAGAGCGTGCTTCTTGCTCCAAAGCAATGTGTGTTTCATGGATGACAACTGTGCTGTGTGTTTCCCTTCAGAAATGGAGTTAAATCGCAGCTTCTGTATCTTACTACAAGCAAGTCATCATTTCAGGTAAACGCAGTCACTGTCAGGCTCAAATGAATATGAATCATTTACGAAGCTCACACGTTTCTTGCTCTTAAATGAAAAGCATTGGATGTTAGATGACTTGAGGTTTGTATCAGTTTAAGAAGCAGAGTTGAACTAGCAATGGTCCGTATGTGTAGGAAACACCGTTATTTTGTTGTGAGCACACTCACGTTTCTTGATGTAATAGAGACTCTAGAAAGCAAGAGCGTGCTTCTTGCTCTAAAGCTGACTGTTTTTCATCGATGAAAACTGTGCTGTGTGTTTCCCTTCAGAAATGGAGTTAAATCCCTGGCTCTGTATCTTCCTACAAGCAAGTCATCATTTCAGGTAAACACAGTCTCGATTCAGCTCAAATGAATATAAATCGTTTACGAAGCTCACACGTTTCTCGCTCTTAACTACAAAGCATTGCATGTTAGAGGATCTGTGGTTTGTATCAGTTTCAGAAGCAGAGTTGAACTAGCAATGGTCCGTATGTGTAGGAAACACCGTTATTTTGTTCTGACCACAGTCCGTTTCCTGCTGTATTAGAGACTCTTAGAAAGCAAGAGCGTGCTTCTTGCTCTAAAGCAGAGCGTGTTTCATGGATGAGAACTGTGCTGTGTGTTTCCCTTCAGAAATGGAGTTAAATTCCAGGCTCTGTGTCCTCCTAGTAGCAAGACATCATTTCATGTATACACAGTCACTTTTCAGCTCAAATGAATATAAATCGTTTACTAAGCTCACACGTTTCTCGCTCTTAACTACAAAGCATTGCATGTTAGAGGATCTGTGGTTTGTTTCAGTTTCAGAAGAAGAGTTGAACTAGCAATGGTCCATATGTGTAAGAAACACCGTTCTTTTGTTCTGAGCACACTCACGTTTCCTGCTGTATTAGAGACTCTAGAGAGCAAGAGCGTGCTTCTTGCTGTAAAGCAGAGTGTGTTTCACGGATGACAACTGTGCTGTGTGTTTTCCTTCAGAAATGGAGATAAATCCCAGGCTCTGTGTCTTCCTACAGGCAAAACTTCGTTTCAGGTAAACTCAGTCACTTTTCAGCTCAAACAAAGCTACATCGTTCAAGTAGCTAACACGTTTCTTGCTCTTAACTGAAAAGCATTGGATGTTAGATGACTTCGGGTGTGTATCAGTTTCAGAAGCAGAGTTGAACCAGCAATGGTCCGTATGTGTAGGAAACACCGTTCTTTTGTTCTGAGCACACTCACGTTTACTGCTGTAATAGAGACTCTAGAGAGCAAGAGCGTGCTTCTTGCTGTAAAGCAGAGTGTGTTTCACAGATGACAATTGTGCTGTGTGTTTTCCTTAAGAAATGGAGATAAATCCCAGGCTCTGTGTCTTCCTACAGGCAAAACTTCGTTTCAGGTAAACTCAGTCACCTTTCAGCTCAAATAAAGCTACATCATTCAAGTAGCTCACACGTTTCTTGCTCTAACTGAAAAGCATTGGATATTAGAGAAACTGTGGTTTGTATCAGTTTCAGAAGCTGAGCTGGTCTACATATGGTCTGTATGTGTAGGAAACACCGTTCTTTTGTTCTGAGCACACTCAAGTTTCCTGCTGTATTAGAGAGTCTAGAAAGCAAGAGCGTGCTTCTTGCTCTAAAGCAGACTGTCTTTCATCGATGAAAACTGTGCTGTGTGTTTCCCTTCAGAAATGGAGTTAAATCCCAGGCTCTGTATCTTCCTACAAGCAAGTCATCAATTCAGGTAAACGCAGTCACATTTCAGCTCCAATGAATATATATCGTTTACGAAGCTCACACGTTTCTCGCTCTTAACTGAAAAGCATTGCATGTTAGAAGAACTGTGGTTTGTATCAGCTTCAGAATCAGAGTTGAACTAGCAATGGTCCATATGTGCAGGAAAAACCGTTTTTTTGTTCTGAGCACACTCACGTTCCCTTCTGTATTAGTGACTCTAGACAGCAACAGCGTGCTTCTTGCACTAAAGCAGGGTGTGTTTCATGGATGAGAACTGTGCTGTGTGTTTCCCTTCAGGAATGGAGTTAAATTCCAGGCTCTGTGTCCTCCTAGTAGCAAGACATCATTTCATGTATACACAGTCACTTTTCAGCTCAAATGAATATAAATCGTTTACTAAGCTCACACGTTTCTCGCTCTTAACTACAAAGCATTGCATGTTAGAGGATCTGTGGTTTGTTTCAGTTTCAGAAGAAGAGTTGAACTAGCAATGGTCCATATGTGTAAGAAACACCGTTCTTTTGTTCTGAGCACACTCACGTTTCCTGCTGTATTAGAGACTCTAGAGAGCAGGAGCGTGCTTCTTGCTGTAAAGCAGAGTGTGTTTCACGGATGACAACTGTGCTGTGTGTTTTCCTTCAGAAATGGAGATAAATCCCAGGCTCTGTGTCTTCCTACAGGCAAAACTTCGTTTCAGGTAAACTCAGTCACTTTTCAGCTCAAACAAAGCTACATCGTTCAAGTAGCTAACACGTTTCTTGCTCTTAACTGAAAAGCATTGGATGTTAGATGACTTCGGGTGTGTATCAGTTTCAGAAGCAGAGTTGAACCAGCAATGGTCCGTATGTGTAGGAAACACCGTTCTTTTGTTCTGAGCACACTCACGTTTACTGCTGTATTAGAGACTCTAGAGAGCAAGAGCGTGCTTCTTGCTGTAAAGCAGAGTGTGTTTCACAGATGACAATTGTGCTGTGTGTTTTCCTTAAGAAATGGAGATAAATCCCAGGCTCTGTGTCTTCCTACAGGCAAAACTTCATTTCAGGTAAACTCAGTCACCTTTCAGCTCAAATAAAGCTACATCATTCAAGTAGCTCACACGTTTCTTGCTCTAACTGAAAAGCATTGGATATTAGAGAAACTGTGGTTTGTATAAGTTTCAGAAGCAGAGCTGGTCTACATATGGTCTGTATGTGTAGGAAACACCGTTCTTTTGTTCTGAGCACACTCAAGTTTCCTGCTGTATTAGAGATTCTAGAAAGGAAGAGCGTGCTTCTTGCTCTAAAGCAGACTGTCTTTCATCGATGAAAACTGTGCTGTGTGTTTCCCTTCAGAAATGGAGTTAAATCCCAGGATCTGTATCTTCCTACAAGCAAGTCATCAATTCAGGTAAACGCAGTCACATTTCAGCTCCAATGAATATATATCGTTTACGAAGCTCACACGTTTCTCGCTCTTAACTGAAAAGCATTGCATGTTAGAAGAACTGTGGTTTGTATCAGCTTCAGAATCAGAGTTGAACTAGCAATGGTCCATATGTGCAGGAAAAACCGTTTTTTTGTTCTGAGCACACTCACGTTCCCTTCTGTATTAGTGACTCTAGACAGCAACAGTGTGCTTCTTGCACTAAAGCAGAGTGTGTTTCATGGATGACAACTGTGCTGTGTGTTTTCCTTCAGAAATGGAGTTGAATCCCAGGCTGTGTGTCTTCCTACATGAAAGACTTCTTTTCAGGTAAACTCAGTCAACTTTCAGCTCAAACAAAGCTATATCGCTTACGTAGCTCACACGTTTCTTGCTCGAACTGAAAAGCATTGGGTATTAGAGGAACTGTGGTTTGTATCAGTTTCAGAAGTAGAGTTGGACTACATATGGTCTGTATGTTTAGGAAACACCGTTCTTTTGTTCTGACCACAGTCACGTTTCCTGATGTATTAGAGATTCTAGAAAGCAAGAGTGTGCTTCTTGCTCTAAAGCAGACTGTGTTTCATCGATGAAAACTGTGCTGTGTGTTTCCCTTCAGAAATGGAGTTAAATCCCATGCTCTGTATCTTACTACAAGCAAGTCATCATTTCAGGTAAACGCAGTCACTGTCAGGCTCAAATGAATATGAATCATTTACGAAGCTCACACGTTTCTTGCTCTTAAATGAAAAGCATTGGATGTTAGATGACTTGAGGTTTTTATCAGTTTCAGAAGCAGAGTTGAACTACCAATAGTCCGTATGTGTAGGAAACACCGTTATTTTGTTGTGAGCACACTCACGTTTCCTGATGTATTAGAGACATTAGAAAGCAAGAGCATGCTTCTTGCTCTAAAGCAGACTGTGTTTCATCGATGAAAACTGTGCTGTGTGTTTCCCTTCAGAAATGGAGTTAAATCACAGGATCTGTATCTTCCTACAAGCAAGTCATCATTTCAGGTAAACACAGTCTCGTTTCAGCTCAAATGAATATAAATCGTTTACGAAGCTCACACGTTTCTCGCTCTTAACTGAAAAGCATTGCATGTTAGAAGAACTGTGGTTTGTATCAGTTTCAGAATCAGAGTTCAACTAGCAATGGTCCGTATGTGTAGGATACACCGTTCTTTTGTTCTGGGTACCATCATGTTTCTGGCTCTATTAGAGACTCTAGAAAGCAAGAGCGTGCTTCTTCCTCTAAAGCAGAGTGTGTTTCACGGATGACAACTTTGCTCTGTGTTTCCCTTCAGACATGGTGTTAAATCCCAGGCTCTGTGTCTTCCTACAGTCAAGACTTCGTTTCAGGTAAACTCAGTCACCTTTCAGCTCAAACAAAGGTACATTGTTTATGTAGCTCACACGTTTCTCGCTCTAACTGAAAAGCATTGGATATTAGAGGAACTGTGGTTTGTATCAATTTCAGAAGCAGATTTGGTCTACATATGGTCTGTATGTGTAGGAAACACCGTTCTTTTTTCTGAGCACACTCACGTTTCCTGCTGTATTAGAGATTCTATAAAGCAAGAGCGTGCTTCTTGCTCTAAAGCAGACTGTCTTTCATCGATGAAAACTGTGCTGTGTGTTTCCCTTCAGAAATGGAGTTAAATCCCAGGCTCTGTATCTTCCTACATGCAAGTCATCATGTCATGTAAACGCGGACACTTTTCAGCAAAAATGAATATAAATCGTTTACGAAGCTCACACGTTACTTGCTCTTAATTGAAAAGCATTGGATGTTAGATGACTTGTGATTTGTATCAGTTTCAGAAGCAGAGTTGAACTAGCAATGGTCCGTATGTGTAGGAAACACCGTTATTTTGTTCTGAGCACACTCAAGTTTCCTGCTGTTTAGAGACTCTAGAGAGCAAGAGTGCGCTTCTTGCTGTAAAGCAGAGTATGTTTCATGGATGACAACTGTGCTGTCTGTTTTCCTTCAGAAATGGAGATAAATCCCAGGCTCTGTGTCTTCCTACAGGCAAAACTTCGTTTCAGGTAAAGTCAGGCACTTTTCAGCTCAAACAAAGCTACATCGTTCAAGTAGCTCACACGTTTCTTGCTCTTAACTGAAAAGGATTGGATGTTAGATGACTTGTGGTTTGTATCAGTTTCAGAAGCAGAGTTGAACCAGCAATGGTCCGTATGTGTAGGAAACACCGTTATTTTGTTCTGAACACAGTCACGTTTCCTGTTGTATTAGAGACTCGTAGAAAGCAAGAGCGTGCTTCTTGCTCTAAAGCAGAGTGTGTTTCAGGGATGAAAACTGTGCTGTGTGTTTCCCTTCAGGAATGGAGTTAAATTCCAGGCTCTGTGTCCTCCTACTTTCAAGGCATCATTTCAGGTATACGCAGTCACTTTTCAGCTCAAATGAATATAAATCGTTTACGAAGCTCACACGTTTCTCGCTCTTAACTACAAAGCATTGCATGTTAGAGGATCTGTGGTTTGTATCAGTTTCAGAAGGAGAGTTGAACTAGCAATGGTCCGTATGTGTAGGAAACACAGTTATTTTGTTCTGACCACAGTCCGTTTCCTGCTGTATTAGAGACTCTTAGAAAGCAAGAGCGTGCTTCTTGCTCTAAAGCAGAGCGTGTTTCATGGATGAGAACTGTGCTGTGTGTTTCCCTTCAGGAATGGAGTTAAATTCCAGGCTCTGTGTCCTCCTAGTAGCAAGACATCATTTCATGTATACACAGTCACTTTTCAGCTCAAATGAATATAAATCGTTTACTAAGCTCACACGTTTCTCGCTCTTAACTACAAAGCATTGCATGTTAGAGGATCTGTGGTTTGTTTCTGTTTCAGAAGAAGAGTTGAACTAGCAATGGTCCATATGTGTAAGAAACACCGTTCTTTTGTTCTGAGCACACTCACGTTTCCTGCTGTATTAGAGACTCTAGAGAGCAAGAGCGTGCTTCTTGCTGTAAAGCAGAGTGTGTTTCACGGATGACAACTGTGCTGTGTGTTTTCCTTCAGAAATGGAGATAAATCCCAGGCTCTGTGTCTTCCTACAGGCAAAACTTCGTTTCAGGTAAACTCAGTCACTTTTCAGCTCAAACAAAGCTACATCGTTCAAGTAGCTAACACGTTTCTTGCTCTTAACTGAAAAGCATTGGATGTTAGATGACTTCGGGTGTGTATCAGTTTCAGAAGCAGAGTTGAACCAGCAATGGTCCGTATGTGTAGGAAACACCGTTCTTTTGTTCTGAGCACACTCACGTTTACTGCTGTATTAGAGACTCTAGAGAGCAAGAGCGTGCTTCTTGCTGTAAAGCAGAGTGTGTTTCACAGATGACAATTGTGCTGTGTGTTTTCCTTAAGAAATGGAGATAAATCCCAGGCTCTGTGTCTTCCTACAGGCAAAACTTCATTTCAGGTAAACTCAGTCACCTTTCAGCTCAAATAAAGCTACATCATTCAAGTAGCTCACACGTTTCTTGCTCTAACTGAAAAGCATTGGATATTAGAGAAACTGTGGTTTGTATAAGTTTCAGAAGCAGAGCTGGTCTACATATGGTCTGTATGTGTAGGAAACACCGTTCTTTTGTTCTGAGCACACTCAAGTTTCCTGCTGTATTAGAGAGTCTAGAAAGCAAGAGCGTGCTTCTTGCTCTAAAGCAGACTGTCTTTCATCGATGAAAACTGTGCTGTGTGTTTCCCTTCAGAAATGGAGTTAAATCCCAGGATCTGTATCTTCCTACAAGCAAGTCATCAATTCAGGTAAACGCAGTCACATTTCAGCTCCAATGAATATATATCGTTTACGAAGCTCACACGTTTCTCGCTCTTAACTGAAAAGCATTGCATGTTAGAAGAACTGTGGTTTGTATCAGCTTCAGAATCAGAGTTGAACTAGCAATGGTCCATATGTGCAGGAAAAACCGTTTTTTTGTTCTGAGCACACTCACGTTCCCTTCTGTATTAGTGACTCTAGACAGCAACAGTGTGCTTCTTGCACTAAAGCAGAGTGTGTTTCATGGATGACAACTGTGCTGTGTGTTTTCCTTCAGAAATGGAGTTGAATCCCAGGCTGTGTGTCTTCCTACATGAAAGACTTCTTTTCAGGTAAACTCAGTCAACTTTCAGCTCAAACAAAGCTATATCGCTTACGTAGCTCACACGTTTCTTGCTCGAACTGAAAAGCATTGGGTATTAGAGGAACTGTGGTTTGTATCAGTTTCAGAAGTAGAGTTGGACTACATATGGTCTGTATGTTTAGGAAACACCGTTCTTTTGTTCTGACCACAGTCACGTTTCCTGATGTATTAGAGATTCTAGAAAGCAAGAGTGTGCTTCTTGCTCTAAAGCAGACTGTGTTTCATCGATGAAAACTGTGCTGTGTGTTTCCCTTCAGAAATGGAGTTAAATCCCATGCTCTGTATCTTACTACAAGCAAGTCATCATTTCAGGTAAACGCAGTCACTGTCAGGCTCAAATGAATATGAATCATTTACGAAGCTCACACGTTTCTTGCTCTTAAATGAAAAGCATTGGATGTTAGATGACTTGAGGTTTTTATCAGTTTCAGAAGCAGAGTTGAACTACCAATAGTCCGTATGTGTAGGAAACACCGTTATTTTGTTGTGAGCACACTCACGTTTCCTGATGTATTAGAGACATTAGAAAGCAAGAGCATGCTTCTTGCTCTAAAGCAGACTGTGTTTCATCGATGAAAACTGTGCTGTGTGTTTCCCTTCAGAAATGGAGTTAAATCACAGGATCTGTATCTTCCTACAAGCAAGTCATCATTTCAGGTAAACACAGTCTCGTTTCAGCTCAAATGAATATAAATCGTTTACGAAGCTCACACGTTTCTCGCTCTTAACTGAAAAGCATTGCATGTTAGAAGAACTGTGGTTTGTATCAGTTTCAGAATCAGAGTTCAACTAGCAATGGTCCGTATGTGTAGGATACACCGTTCTTTTGTTCTGGGTACCATCATGTTTCTGGCTCTATTAGAGACTCTAGAAAGCAAGAGCGTGCTTCTTCCTCTAAAGCAGAGTGTGTTTCACGGATGACAACTTTGCTCTGTGTTTCCCTTCAGACATGGTGTTAAATCCCAGGCTCTGTGTCTTCCTACAGTCAAGACTTCGTTTCAGGTAAACTCAGTCACCTTTCAGCTCAAACAAAGGTACATTGTTTATGTAGCTCACACGTTTCTCGCTCTAACTGAAAAGCATTGGATATTAGAGGAACTGTGGTTTGTATCAATTTCAGAAGCAGATTTGGTCTACATATGGTCTGTATGTGTAGGAAACACCGTTCTTTTTTCTGAGCACACTCACGTTTCCTGCTGTATTAGAGATTCTATAAAGCAAGAGCGTGCTTCTTGCTCTAAAGCAGACTGTCTTTCATCGATGAAAACTGTGCTGTGTGTTTCCCTTCAGAAATGGAGTTAAATCCCAGGCTCTGTATCTTCCTACATGCAAGTCATCATGTCATGTAAACGCGGACACTTTTCAGCAAAAATGAATATAAATCGTTTACGAAGCTCACACGTTACTTGCTCTTAATTGAAAAGCATTGGATGTTAGATGACTTGTGATTTGTATCAGTTTCAGAAGCAGAGTTGAACTAGCAATGGTCCGTATGTGTAGGAAACACCGTTATTTTGTTCTGAGCACACTCAAGTTTCCTGCTGTTTAGAGACTCTAGAGAGCAAGAGTGCGCTTCTTGCTGTAAAGCAGAGTATGTTTCATGGATGACAACTGTGCTGTCTGTTTTCCTTCAGAAATGGAGATAAATCCCAGGCTCTGTGTCTTCCTACAGGCAAAACTTCGTTTCAGGTAAAGTCAGGCACTTTTCAGCTCAAACAAAGCTACATCGTTCAAGTAGCTCACACGTTTCTTGCTCTTAACTGAAAAGGATTGGATGTTAGATGACTTGTGGTTTGTATCAGTTTCAGAAGCAGAGTTGAACCAGCAATGGTCCGTATGTGTAGGAAACACCGTTATTTTGTTCTGAACACAGTCACGTTTCCTGTTGTATTAGAGACTCGTAGAAAGCAAGAGCGTGCTTCTTGCTCTAAAGCAGAGTGTGTTTCAGGGATGAAAACTGTGCTGTGTGTTTCCCTTCAGGAATGGAGTTAAATTCCAGGCTCTGTGTCCTCCTACTTTCAAGGCATCATTTCAGGTATACGCAGTCACTTTTCAGCTCAAATGAATATAAATCGTTTACGAAGCTCACACGTTTCTCGCTCTTAACTACAAAGCATTGCATGTTAGAGGATCTGTGGTTTGTATCAGTTTCAGAAGGAGAGTTGAACTAGCAATGGTCCGTATGTGTAGGAAACACAGTTATTTTGTTCTGACCACAGTCCGTTTCCTGCTGTATTAGAGACTCTTAGAAAGCAAGAGCGTGCTTCTTGCTCTAAAGCAGAGCGTGTTTCATGGATGAGAACTGTGCTGTGTGTTTCCCTTCAGGAATGGAGTTAAATTCCAGGCTCTGTGTCCTCCTAGTAGCAAGACATCATTTCATGTATACACAGTCACTTTTCAGCTCAAATGAATATAAATCGTTTACTAAGCTCACACGTTTCTCGCTCTTAACTACAAAGCATTGCATGTTAGAGGATCTGTGGTTTGTTTCTGTTTCAGAAGAAGAGTTGAACTAGCAATGGTCCATATGTGTAAGAAACACCGTTCTTTTGTTCTGAGCACACTCACGTTTCCTGCTGTATTAGAGACTCTAGAGAGCAAGAGCGTGCTTCTTGCTGTAAAGCAGAGTGTGTTTCACGGATGACAACTGTGCTGTGTGTTTTCCTTCAGAAATGGAGATAAATCCCAGGCTCTGTGTCTTCCTACAGGCAAAACTTCGTTTCAGGTAAACTCAGTCACTTTTCAGCTCAAACAAAGCTACATCGTTCAAGTAGCTAACACGTTTCTTGCTCTTAACTGAAAAGCATTGGATGTTAGATGACTTCGGGTGTGTATCAGTTTCAGAAGCAGAGTTGAACCAGCAATGGTCCGTATGTGTAGGAAACACCGTTCTTTTGTTCTGAGCACACTCACGTTTACTGCTGTATTAGAGACTCTAGAGAGCAAGAGCGTGCTTCTTGCTGTAAAGCAGAGTGTGTTTCACAGATGACAATTGTGCTGTGTGTTTTCCTTAAGAAATGGAGATAAATCCCAGGCTCTGTGTCTTCCTACAGGCAAAACTTCGTTTCAGGTAAACTCAGTCACCTTTCAGCTCAAATAAAGCTACATCATTCAAGTAGCTCACACGTTTCTTGCTCTAACTGAAAAGCATTGGATATTAGAGAAACTGTGGTTTGTATCAGTTTCAGAAGCAGAGCTGGTCTACATATGGTCTGTATGTGTAGGAAACACCGTTCTTTTGTTCTGAGCACACTCAAGTTTCCTGCTGTATTAGAGATTCTAGAAAGCAAGAGCGTGCTTCTTGCTCTAAAGCAGACTGTCTTTCATCGATGAAAACTGTGCTGTGTGTTTCCCTTCAGAAATGGAGTTAAATCCCAGGATCTGTATCTTCCTACAAGCAAGTCATCAATTCAGGTAAACGCAGTCACATTTCAGCTCCAATGAATATATATCGTTTACGAAGCTCACATGTTTCTCGCTCTTAACTGAAAAGCATTGCATGTTAGAAGAAGTATGGTTTGTATCAGCTTCAGAATCAGAGTTGAACTAGCAATGGTCCATATGTGCAGGAAAAACCGTTTTTTTGTTCTGAGCACACTCACGTTCCCTTCTGTATTAGTGACTCTAGACAGCACCAGTGTGCTTCTTGCACTAAAGCAGGGTGTGTTTCATGGATGACAACTGTGCTGTGTGTTTTCCTTCAGAAATGGAGTTGAATCCCAGGCTCTGTGTCTTCCTACATGCAAGACTTCGTTTCAGGTAAACTCAGTCTCCTTTGAGCTCAAACAAAGCTATATCGCTTACGTAGCTCACACGTTTCTTGCTCGAACTGAAAAGCATTGGGTATTAGAGGAACTGTGGTTTGTATCAGTTTCAGAAGTAGAGTTGGACTACATATTGTCTGTATATTTAGGAAACACCGTTCTTTTGTTCTGACCACAGTCACGTTTCCTGATGTATTAGAGATTCTAGAAAGCAAGAGTGTGCTTCTTGCTCTAAAGCAGACTGTGTTTCATCGATGAAAACTGTGCTGTGTGTTTCCCTTCAGAAATGGAGTTAAATCCCATGCTCTGTATCTTACTACAAGCAAGTCATCATTTCAGGTAAACGCAGTCACTGTCAGGCTCAAATGAATATGAATCATTTACGAAGCTCACACGTTTCTTGCTCTTAAATGAAAAGCATTGGATGTTAGATGACTTGAGGTTTGTATCAGTTTCAGAAGCAGAGTTGAACTACCAATTGTCCGTATGTGTAGGAAACACCGTTATTTTGTTGTGAGCACACTCACGTTTCCTGATGTATTAGAGACATTAGAAAGCAAGAGCATGCTTCTTGCTCTAAAGCACACTGTGTTTCATCGATGAAAACTGTGCTGTGTGTTTCCCTTCAGAAATGGAGTTAAATCCCAGGATCTGTATCTTCCTACAAGCAAGTCATCATTTCAGGTAAACACAGTCTCGTTTCAGCTCAAATGAATATAAATCGTTTACGAAGCTCACACGTTTCTCGCTCTTAACTGAAAAGCATTGCATGTTAGAAGAACTGTGGTTTGTATCAGTTTCAGAATCAGAGTTCAACTAGCAATGGTCCGTATGTGTAGGATACACCGTTCTTTTGTTCTGGGTACCATCATGTTTCTGGCTCTATTAGAGACTCTAGAAAGCAAGAGCGTGCTTCTTCCTCTAAAGCAGAGTGTGTTTCACGGATGACAACTTTGCTCTGTGTTTCCCTTCAGACATGGTGTTAAATCCCAGGCTCTGTGTCTTCCTACAGTCAAGACTTCGTTTCAGGTAAACTCAGTCACCTTTCAGCTCAAACAAAGGTACATTGTTTATGTAGCTCACACGTTTCTCGCTCTAACTGAAAAGCATTGGATATTAGAGGAACTGTGGTTTGTATCAATTTCAGAAGCAGATTTGGTCTACATATGGTCTGTATGTGTAGGAAACACCGTTCTTTTTTCTGAGCACACTCACGTTTCCTGCTGTATTAGAGATTCTATAAAGCAAGAGCGTGCTTCTTGCTCTAAAGCAGACTGTCTTTCATCGATGAAAACTGTGCTGTGTGTTTCCCTTCAGAAATGGAGTTAAATCCCAGGCTCTGTATCTTCCTACATGCAAGTCATCATGTCATGTAAACGCGGACACTTTTCAGCACAAATGAATATAAATCGTTTACGAAGCTCACACGTTACTTGCTCTTAATTGAAAAGCATTGGATGTTAGATGACTTGTGATTTGTATCAGTTTCAGAAGCAGAGTTGAACTAGCAATGGTCCGTATGTGTAGGAAACACCGTTATTTTGTTCTGAGCACACTCAAGTTTCCTGCTGTTTAGAGACTCTAGAGAGCAAGAGTGCGCTTCTTGCTGTAAAGCAGAGTATGTTTCATGGATGACAACTGTGCTGTCTGTTTTCCTTCAGAAATGGAGATAAATCCCAGGCTCTGTGTCTTCCTACAGGCAAAACTTCGTTTCAGGTAAAGTCAGGCACTTTTCAGCTCAAACAAAGCTACATCGTTCAAGTAGCTCACGCGTTTCTTGCTCTTAACTGAAAAGCATTGGATGTTAGATGACTTGTGGTTTGTATCAGTTTCAGAAGCAGAGTTGAACCAGCAATGGTCCGTATGTGTAGGAAACACCGTTATTTTGTTCTGAACACAGTCACGTTTCCTGTTGTATTAGAGACTTGTAGAAAGCAAGAGCGTGCTTCTTGCTCTAAAGCAGAGTGTGTTTCAGGGATGAAAACTGTGCTGTGTGTTTCCCTTCAGGAATGGAGTTAAATTCCAGGCTCTGTGTCCTCCTACTTTCAAGGCATCATTTCAGGTATACGCAGTCACTTTTCAGCTCAAATGAATATAAATCGTTTACGAAGCTCACACGTTTCTCGCTCTTAAATACAAAGCATTGCATGTTAGAGGATCTGTGGTTTGTATCAGTTTCAGAAGCAGAGTTGAACTAGCAATGGTCCGTATGTGTAGGAAACACCGTTATTTTGTTCTGACCACAGTCCGTTTCCTGCTGTATTAGAGACTCTTAGAAAGCAAGAGCGTGCTTCTTGCTCTAAAGCAGAGCGTGTTTCATGGATGAGAACTGTGCTGTGTGTTTCCCTTCAGGAATGGAGTTAAATTCCAGGCTCTGTGTCCTCCTAGTAGCAAGACATCATTTCATGTATACACAGTCACTTTTCAGCTCAAATGAATATAAATCGTTTACTAAGCTCACACGTTTCTCGCTCTTAACTACAAAGCATTGCATGTTAGAGGATCTGTGGTTTGTTTCAGTTTCAGAAGAAGAGTTGAACTAGCAATGGTCCATATGTGTAAGAAACACCGTTCTTTTGTTCTGAGCACACTCATGTTTACTGCTGTATTAGAGACTCTAGAGAGCAAGAGCGTGCTTCTTGCTGTAAAGCAGAGTGTGTTTCACGGATGACAACTGTGCTGTGTGTTTTCCTTCAGAAATGGAGATAAATCCCAGGCTCTGTGTCTTCCTACAGGCAAAACTTCGTTTCAGGTAAACTCAGTCACTTTTCAGCTCAAACAAAGCTACATCGTTCAAGTAGCTAACACGTTTCTTGCTCTTAACTGAAAAGCATTGGATGTTAGATGACTTCGGGTGTGTATCAGTTTCAGAAGCAGAGTTGAACCAGCAATGGTCCGTATGTGTAGGAAACACCGTTCTTTTGTTCTGAGCACACTCACGTTTACTGCTGTATTAGAGACTCTAGAGAGCAAGAGCGTGCTTCTTGCTGTAAAGCAGAGTGTGTTTCACAGATGACAATTGTGCTGTGTGTTTTCCTTAAGAAATGGAGATAAATCCCAGGCTCTGTGTCTTCCTACAGGCAAAACTTCATTTCAGGTAAACTAGTCACCTTTCAGCTCAAATAAAGCTACATCATTCAAGTAGCTCACACGTTTCTTGCTCTAACTGAAAAGCATTGGATATTAGAGAAACTGTGGTTTGTATCAGTTTCAGAAGCAGAGCTGGTCTACATATGGTCTGTATGTGTAGGAAACACCGTTCTTTTGTTCTGAGCACACTCAAGTTTCCTGCTGTATTAGAGATTCTAGAAAGCAAGAGCGTGCTTCTTGCTCTAAAGCAGACTGTCTTTCATCGATGAAAACTGTGCTGTGTGTTTCCCTTCAGAAATGGAGTTAAATCCCAGGATCTGTATCTTCCTACAAGCAAGTCATCAATTCAGGTAAACGCAGTCACATTTCAGCTCCAATGAATATATATCGTTTACGAAGCTCACATGTTTCTCGCTCTTAACTGAAAAGCATTGCATGTTAGAAGAACTGTGGTTTGTATCAGCTTCAGAATCAGAGTTGAACTAGCAATGGTCCATATGTGCAGGAAAAACCGTTTTTTTGTTCTGAGCACACTCACGTTCCCTTCTGTATTAGTGACTCTAGACAGCAACAGCGTGCTTCTTGCACTAAAGCAGAGTGTGTTTCATGGATGACAACTGTGCTGTGTGTTTTCCTTCAGAAATGGAGTTGAATCCCAGGCTGTGTGTCTTCCTACATGAAAGACTTCTTTTCAGGTAAACTCAGTCAACTTTCAGCTCAAACAAAGCTATATCGCTTACGTAGCTCACACGTTTCTTGCTCGAACTGAAAAGCATTGGGTATTAGAGGAACTGTGGTTTGTATCAGTTTCAGAAGTAGAGTTGGACTACATATGGTCTGTATGTTTAGGAAACACCGTTCTTTTGTTCTGACCACAGTCACGTTTCCTGATGTATTAGAGATTCTAGAAAGCAAGAGTGTGCTTCTTGCTCTAAAGCAGACTGTGTTTCATCGATGAAAACTGTGCTGTGTGTTTCCCTTCAGAAATGGAGTTAAATCCCATGCTCTGTATCTTACTACAAGCAAGTCATCATTTCAGGTAAACGCAGTCACTGTCAGGCTCAAATGAATATGAATCATTTACGAAGCTCACACGTTTCTTGCTCTTAAATGAAAAGCATTGGATGTTAGATGACTTGAGGTTTTTATCAGTTTCAGAAGCAGAGTTGAACTACCAATAGTCCGTATGTGTAGGAAACACCGTTATTTTGTTGTGAGCACACTCACGTTTCCTGATGTATTAGAGACATTAGAAAGCAAGAGCATGCTTCTTGCTCTAAAGCAGACTGTGTTTCATCGATGAAAACTGTGCTGTGTGTTTCCCTTCAGAAATGGAGTTAAATCCCAGGATCTGTATCTTCCTACAAGCAAGTCATCATTTCAGGTAAACACAGTCTCGTTTCAGCTCAAATGAATATAAATCGTTTACGAAGCTCACACGTTTCTCGCTCTTAACTGAAAAGCATTGCATGTTAGAAGAACTGTGGTTTGTATCAGTTTCAGAATCAGAGTTCAACTAGCAATGGTCCGTATGTGTAGGATACACCGTTCTTTTGTTCTGGGTACCATCATGTTTCTGGCTCTATTAGAGACTCTAGAAAGCAAGAGCGTGCTTCTTCCTCTAAAGCAGAGTGTGTTTCACGGATGACAACTTTGCTCTGTGTTTCCCTTCAGACATGGTGTTAAATCCCAGGCTCTGTGTCTTCCTACAGGCAAAACTTCGTTTCAGGTAAACTCAGTCACTTTTCAGCTCAAACAAAGCTACATCGTTCAAGTAGCTAACACGTTTCTTGCTCTTAACTGAAAAGCATTGGATGTTAGATGACTTCGGGTGTGTATCAGTTTCAGAAGCAGAGTTGAACCAGCAATGGTCCGTATGTGTAGGAAACACCGTTCTTTTGTTCTGAGCACACTCACGTTTACTGCTGTATTAGAGACTCTAGAGAGCAAGAGCGTGCTTCTTGCTGTAAAGCAGAGTGTGTTTCACAGATGACAATTGTGCTGTGTGTTTTCCTTAAGAAATGGAGATAAATCCCAGGCTCTGTGTCTTCCTACAGGCAAAACTTCGTTTCAGGTAAACTCAGTCACCTTTCAGCTCAAATAAAGCTACATCATTCAAGTAGCTCACACGTTTCTTGCTCTAACTGAAAAGCATTGGATATTAGAGAAACTGTGGTTTGTATCAGTTTCAGAAGCAGAGCTGGTCTACATATGGTCTGTATGTGTAGGAAACACCGTTCTTTTGTTCTGAGCACACTCAAGTTTCCTGCTGTATTAGAGATTCTAGAAAGCAAGAGCGTGCTTCTTGCTCTAAAGCAGACTGTCTTTCATCGATGAAAACTGTGCTGTGTGTTTCCCTTCAGAAATGGAGTTAAATCCCAGGATCTGTATCTTCCTACAAGCAAGTCATCAATTCAGGTAAACGCAGTCACATTTCAGCTCCAATGAATATATATCGTTTACGAAGCTCACATGTTTCTCGCTCTTAACTGAAAAGCATTGCATGTTAGAAGAAGTATGGTTTGTATCAGCTTCAGAATCAGAGTTGAACTAGCAATGGTCCATATGTGCAGGAAAAACCGTTTTTTTGTTCTGAGCACACTCACGTTCCCTTCTGTATTAGTGACTCTAGACAGCACCAGTGTGCTTCTTGCACTAAAGCAGGGTGTGTTTCATGGATGACAACTGTGCTGTGTGTTTTCCTTCAGAAATGGAGTTGAATCCCAGGCTCTGTGTCTTCCTACATGCAAGACTTCGTTTCAGGTAAACTCAGTCTCCTTTGAGCTCAAACAAAGCTATATCGCTTACGTAGCTCACACGTTTCTTGCTCGAACTGAAAAGCATTGGGTATTAGAGGAACTGTGGTTTGTATCAGTTTCAGAAGTAGAGTTGGACTACATATTGTCTGTATATTTAGGAAACACCGTTCTTTTGTTCTGACCACAGTCACGTTTCCTGATGTATTAGAGATTCTAGAAAGCAAGAGTGTGCTTCTTGCTCTAAAGCAGACTGTGTTTCATCGATGAAAACTGTGCTGTGTGTTTCCCTTCAGAAATGGAGTTAAATCCCATGCTCTGTATCTTACTACAAGCAAGTCATCATTTCAGGTAAACGCAGTCACTGTCAGGCTCAAATGAATATGAATCATTTACGAAGCTCACACGTTTCTTGCTCTTAAATGAAAAGCATTGGATGTTAGATGACTTGAGGTTTGTATCAGTTTCAGAAGCAGAGTTGAACTACCAATTGTCCGTATGTGTAGGAAACACCGTTATTTTGTTGTGAGCACACTCACGTTTCCTGATGTATTAGAGACATTAGAAAGCAAGAGCATGCTTCTTGCTCTAAAGCAGACTGTGTTTCATCGATGAAAACTGTGCTGTGTGTTTCCCTTCAGAAATGGAGTTAAATCCCAGGATCTGTATCTTCCTACAAGCAAGTCATCATTTCAGGTAAACACAGTCTCGTTTCAGCTCAAATGAATATAAATCGTTTACGAAGCTCACACGTTTCTCGCTCTTAACTGAAAAGCATTGCATGTTAGAAGAACTGTGGTTTGTATCAGTTTCAGAATCAGAGTTCAACTAGCAATGGTCCGTATGTGTAGGATACACCGTTCTTTTGTTCTGGGTACCATCATGTTTCTGGCTCTATTAGAGACTCTAGAAAGCAAGAGCGTGCTTCTTCCTCTAAAGCAGAGTGTGTTTCACAGATGACAACTTTGCTCTGTGTTTCCCTTCAGACATGGTGTTAAATCCCAGGCTCTGTGTCTTCCTACAGTCAAGACTTCGTTTCAGGTAAACTCAGTCACCTTTCAGCTCAAACAAAGGTACATTGTTTACGTAGCTCACACGTTTCTCGCTCTAACTGAAAAGCATTGGATATTAGAGGAACTGTGGTTTGTATCAATTTCAGAAGCAGATTTGGTCTACATATGGTCTGTATGTGTAGGAAACACCGTTCTTTTTTCTGAGCACACTCACGTTTCCTGCTGTATTAGAGATTCTATAAAGCAAGAGCGTGCTTCTTGCTCTAAAGCAGACTGTCTTCATCGATGAAAACTGTGCTGTGTGTTTCCCTTCAGAAATGGAGTTAAATCCCAGGCTCTGTATCTTCCTACATGCAAGTCATCATGTCATGTAAACGCGGACACTTTTCAGCACAAATGAATATAAATCGTTTACGAAGCTCACACGTTACTTGCTCTTAATTGAAAAGCATTGGATGTTAGATGACTTGTGATTTGTATCAGTTTCAGAAGCAGAGTTGAACTAGCAATGGTCCGTATGTGTAGGAAACACCGTTATTTTGTTCTGAGCACACTCAAGTTTCCTGCTGTTTAGAGACTCTAGAGAGCAAGAGTGCGCTTCTTGCTGTAAAGCAGAGTATGTTTCATGGATGACAACTGTGCTGTCTGTTTTCCTTCAGAAATGGAGATAAATCCCAGGCTCTGTGTCTTCCTACAGGCAAAACTTCGTTTCAGGTAAAGTCAGGCACTTTTCAGCTCAAACAAAGCTACATCGTTCAAGTAGCTCACGCGTTTCTTGCTCTTAACTGAAAAGCATTGGATGTTAGATGACTTGTGGTTTGTATCAGTTTCAGAAGCAGAGTTGAACCAGCAATGGTCCGTATGTGTAGGAAACACCGTTATTTTGTTCTGAACACAGTCACGTTTCCTGTTGTATTAGAGACTTGTAGAAAGCAAGAGCGTGCTTCTTGCTCTAAAGCAGAGTGTGTTTCAGGGATGAAAACTGTGCTGTGTGTTTCCCTTCAGGAATGGAGTTAAATTCCAGGCTCTGTGTCCTCCTACTTTCAAGACATCATTTCAGGTATACGCAGTCACTTTTCAGCTCAAATGAATATAAATCGTTTACGAAGCTCACACGTTTCTCGCTCTTAAATACAAAGCATTGCATGTTAGAGGATCTGTGGTTTGTATCAGTTTCAGAAGCAGAGTTGAACTAGCAATGGTCCGTATGTGTAGGAAACACCGTTATTTTGTTCTGACCACAGTCCGTTTCCTGCTGTATTAGAGACTCTTAGAAAGCAAGAGCGTGCTTCTTGCTCTAAAGCAGAGCGTGTTTCATGGATGAGAACTGTGCTGTGTGTTTCCCTTCAGGAATGGAGTTAAATTCCAGGCTCTGTGTCCTCCTAGTAGCAAGACATCATTTCATGTATACACAGTCACTTTTCAGCTCAAATGAATATAAATCGTTTACTAAGCTCACACGTTTCTCGCTCTTAACTACAAAGCATTGCATGTTAGAGGATCTGTGGTTTGTTTCAGTTTCAGAAGAAGAGTTGAACTAGCAATGGTCCATATGTGTAAGAAACACCGTTCTTTTGTTCTGAGCACACTCATGTTTACTGCTGTATTAGAGACTCTAGAGAGCAAGAGCGTGCTTCTTGCTGTAAAGCAGAGTGTGTTTCACGGATGACAACTGTGCTGTGTGTTTTCCTTCAGAAATGGAGATAAATCCCAGGCTCTGTGTCTTCCTACAGGCAAAACTTCGTTTCAGGTAAACTCAGTCACTTTTCAGCTCAAACAAAGCTACATCGTTCAAGTAGCTAACACGTTTCTTGCTCTTAACTGAAAAGCATTGGATGTTAGATGACTTCGGGTGTGTATCAGTTTCAGAAGCAGAGTTGAACCAGCAATGGTCCCTATGTGTAGGAAACACCGTTCTTTTGTTCTGAGCACACTCACGTTTACTGCTGTATTAGAGACTCTAGAGAGCAAGAGCATGCTTCTTGCTGTAAAGCAGAGTGTGTTTCACAGATGACAATTGTGCTGTGTGTTTTCCTTAAGAAATGGAGATAAATCCCAGGCTCTGTGTCTTCCTACAGGCAAAACTTCATTTCAGGTAAACTAGTCACCTTTCAGCTCAAATAAAGCTACATCATTCAAGTAGCTCACACGTTTCTTGCTCTAACTGAAAAGCATTGGATATTAGAGAAACTGTGGTTTGTATCAGTTTCAGAAGCAGAGCTGGTCTACATATGGTCTGTATGTGTAGGAAACACCGTTCTTTTGTTCTGAGCACACTCAAGTTTACTGCTGTATTAGAGATTCTAGAAAGCAAGAGCGTGCTTCTTGCTCTAAAGCAGACTGTCTTTCATCGATGAAAACTGTGCTGTGTGTTTCCCTTCAGAAATGGAGTTAAATCCCAGGATCTGTATCTTCCTACAAGCAAGTCATCAATTCAGGTAAACGCAGTCACATTTCAGCTCCAATGAATATATATCGTTTACGAAGCTCACATGTTTCTCGCTCTTAACTGAAAAGCATTGCATGTTAGAAGAACTGTGGTTTGTATCAGCTTCAGAATCAGAGTTGAACTAGCAATGGTCCATATGTGCAGGAAAAACCGTTTTTTTGTTCTGAGCACACTCACGTTCCCTTCTGTATTAGTGACTCTAGACAGCAACAGCGTGCTTCTTGCACTAAAGCAGAGTGTGTTTCATGGATGACAACTGTGCTGTGTGTTTTCCTTCAGAAATGGAGTTGAATCCCAGGCTGTGTGTCTTCCTACATGAAAGACTTCTTTTCAGGTAAACTCAGTCAACTTTCAGCTCAAACAAAGCTATATCGCTTACGTAGCTCACACGTTTCTTGCTCGAACTGAAAAGCATTGGGTATTAGAGGAACTGTGGTTTGTATCAGTTTCAGAAGTAGAGTTGGACTACATATTGTCTGTATATTTAGGAAACACCGTTCTTTTGTTCTGACCACAGTCACGTTTCCTGATGTATTAGAGATTCTAGAAAGCAAGAGTGTGCTTCTTGCTCTAAAGCAGACTGTGTTTCATCGATGAAAACTGTGCTGTGTGTTTCCCTTCAGAAATGGAGTTAAATCCCATGCTCTGTATCTTACTACAAGCAAGTCATCATTTCAGGTAAACGCAGTCACTGTCAGGCTCAAATGAATATGAATCATTTACGAAGCTCACACGTTTCTTGCTCTTAAATGAAAAGCATTGGATGTTAGATGACTTGAGGTTTGTATCAGTTTCAGAAGCAGAGTTGAACTACCAATTGTCCGTATGTGTAGGAAACACCGTTATTTTGTTGTGAGCACACTCACGTTTCCTGATGTATTAGAGACATTAGAAAGCAAGAGCATGCTTCTTGCTCTAAAGCAGACTGTGTTTCATCGATGAAACCTGTGCTGTGTGTTTCCCTTCAGAAATGGAGTTAAATCACAGGATCTGTATCTTCCTACAAGCAAGTCATCATTTCAGGTAAACACAGTCTCGTTTCAGCTCAAATGAATATAAATCGTTTACGAAGCTCACACGTTTCTCGCTCTTAACTGAAAAGCATTGCATGTTAGAAGAACTGTGGTTTGTATCAGTTTCAGAATCAGAGTTCAACTAGCAATGGTCCGTATGTGTAGGATACACCGTTCTTTTGTTCTGGGTACCATCATGTTTCTGGCTCTATTAGAGACTCTAGAAAGCAAGAGCGTGCTTCTTCCTCTAAAGCAGAGTGTGTTTCACGGATGACAACTTTGCTCTGTGTTTCCCTTCAGACATGGTGTTAAATCCCAGGCTCTGTGTCTTCCTACAGTCAAGACTTCGTTTCAGGTAAACTCAGTCACCTTTCAGCTCAAACAAAGGTACATTGTTTACGTAGCTCACACGTTTCTCGCTCTAACTGAAAAGCATTGGATATTAGAGGAACTGTGGTTTGTATCAATTTCAGAAGCAGATTTGGTCTACATATGGTCTGTATGTGTAGGAAACACCGTTCTTTTTTCTGAGCACACTCACGTTTCCTGCTGTATTAGAGATTCTATAAAGCAAGAGCGTGCTTCTTGCTCTAAAGCAGACTGTCTTTCATCGATGAAAACTGTGCTGTGTGTTTCCCTTCAGAAATGGAGTTAAATCCCAGGCTCTGTATCTTCCTACATGCAAGTCATCATGTCATGTAAACGCGGACACTTTTCAGCACAAATGAATATAAATCGTTTACGAAGCTCACACGTTACTTGCTCTTAATTGAAAAGCATTGGATGTTAGATGACTTGTGATTTGTATCAGTTTCAGAAGCAGAGTTGAACTAGCAATGGTCCGTATGTGTAGGAAACACCGTTATTTTGTTCTGAGCACACTCAAGTTTCCTGCTGTTTAGAGACTCTAGAGAGCAAGAGTGCGCTTCTTGCTGTAAAGCAGAGTATGTTTCATGGATGACAACTGTGCTGTCTGTTTTCCTTCAGAAATGGAGATAAATCCCAGGCTCTGTGTCTTCCTACAGGCAAAACTTCGTTTCAGGTAAAGTCAGGCACTTTTCAGCTCAAACAAAGCTACATCGTTCAAGTAGCTCACGCGTTTCTTGCTCTTAACTGAAAAGCATTGGATGTTAGATGACTTGTGGTTTGTATCAGTTTCAGAAGCAGAGTTGAACCAGCAATGGTCCGTATGTGTAGGAAACACCGTTATTTTGTTCTGAACACAGTCACGTTTCCTGTTGTATTAGAGACTTGTAGAAAGCAAGAGCGTGCTTCTTGCTCTAAAGCAGAGTGTGTTTCAGGGATGAAAACTGTGCTGTGTGTTTCCCTTCAGGAATGGAGTTAAATTCCAGGCTCTGTGTCCTCCTACTTTCAAGACATCATTTCAGGTATACGCAGTCACTTTTCAGCTCAAATGAATATAAATCGTTTACGAAGCTCACACGTTTCTCGCTCTTAAATACAAAGCATTGCATGTTAGAGGATCTGTGGTTTGTATCAGTTTCAGAAGCAGAGTTGAACTAGCAATGGTCCGTATGTGTAGGAAACACCGTTATTTTGTTCTGACCACAGTCCGTTTCCTGCTGTATTAGAGACTCTTAGAAAGCAAGAGCGTGCTTCTTGCTCTAAAGCAGAGCGTGTTTCATGGATGAGAACTGTGCTGTGTGTTTCCCTTCAGGAATGGAGTTAAATTCCAGGCTCTGTGTCCTCCTAGTAGCAAGACATCATTTCATGTATACACAGTCACTTTTCAGCTCAAATGAATATAAATCGTTTACTAAGCTCACACGTTTCTCGCTCTTAACTACAAAGCATTGCATGTTAGAGGATCTGTGGTTTGTTTCAGTTTCAGAAGAAGAGTTGAACTAGCAATGGTCCATATGTGTAAGAAACACCGTTCTTTTGTTCTGAGCACACTCATGTTTACTGCTGTATTAGAGACTCTAGAGAGCAAGAGCGTGCTTCTTGCTGTAAAGCAGAGTGTGTTTCACGGATGACAACTGTGCTGTGTGTTTTCCTTCAGAAATGGAGATAAATCCCAGGCTCTGTGTCTTCCTACAGGCAAAACTTCGTTTCAGGTAAACTCAGTCACTTTTCAGCTCAAACAAAGCTACATCGTTCAAGTAGCTAACACGTTTCTTGCTCTTAACTGAAAAGCATTGGATGTTAGATGACTTCGGGTGTGTATCAGTTTCAGAAGCAGAGTTGAACCAGCAATGGTCCGTATGTGTAGGAAACACCGTTCTTTTGTTCTGAGCACACTCACGTTTACTGCTGTATTAGAGACTCTAGAGAGCAAGAGCGTGCTTCTTGCTGTAAAGCAGAGTGTGTTTCACAGATGACAATTGTGCTGTGTGTTTTCCTTAAGAAATGGAGATAAATCCCAGGCTCTGTGTCTTCCTACAGGCAAAACTTCATTTCAGGTAAACTAGTCACCTTTCAGCTCAAATAAAGCTACATCATTCAAGTAGCTCACACGTTTCTTGCTCTAACTGAAAAGCATTGGATATTAGAGAAACTGTGGTTTGTATCAGTTTCAGAAGCAGAGCTGGTCTACATATGGTCTGTATGTGTAGGAAACACCGTTCTTTTGTTCTGAGCACACTCAAGTTTCCTGCTGTATTAGAGATTCTAGAAAGCAAGAGCGTGCTTCTTGCTCTAAAGCAGACTGTCTTTCATCGATGAAAACTGTGCTGTGTGTTTCCCTTCAGAAATGGAGTTAAATCCCAGGATCTGTATCTTCCTACAAGCAAGTCATCAATTCAGGTAAACGCAGTCACATTTCAGCTCCAATGAATATATATCGTTTACGAAGCTCACATGTTTCTCGCTCTTAACTGAAAAGCATTGCATGTTAGAAGAACTGTGGTTTGTATCAGCTTCAGAATCAGAGTTGAACTAGCAATGGTCCATATGTGCAGGAAAAACCGTTTTTTTGTTCTGAGCACACTCACGTTCCCTTCTGTATTAGTGACTCTAGACAGCAACAGCGTGCTTCTTGCACTAAAGCAGAGTGTGTTTCATGGATGACAACTGTGCTGTGTGTTTTCCTTCAGAAATGGAGTTGAATCCCAGGCTGTGTGTCTTCCTACATGAAAGACTTCTTTTCAGGTAAACTCAGTCAACTTTCAGCTCAAACAAAGCTATATCGCTTACGTAGCTCACACGTTTCTTGCTCGAACTGAAAAGCATTGGGTATTAGAGGAACTGTGGTTTGTATCAGTTTCAGAAGTAGAGTTGGACTACATATGGTCTGTATGTTTAGGAAACACCGTTCTTTTGTTCTGACCACAGTCACGTTTCCTGATGTATTAGAGATTCTAGAAAGCAAGAGTGTGCTTCTTGCTCTAAAGCAGACTGTGTTTCATCGATGAAAACTGTGCTGTGTGTTTCCCTTCAGAAATGGAGTTAAATCCCATGCTCTGTATCTTACTACAAGCAAGTCATCATTTCAGGTAAACGCAGTCACTGTCAGGCTCAAATGAATATGAATCATTTACTAAGCTCACACGTTTCTTGCTCTTAAATGAAAAGCATTGGATGTTAGATGACTTGAGGTTTTTATCAGTTTCAGAAGCAGAGTTGAACTACCAATAGTCCGTATGTGTAGGAAACACCGTTATTTTGTTGTGAGCACACTCACGTTTCCTGATGTATTAGAGACATTAGAAAGCAAGAGCATGCTTCTTGCTCTAAAGCAGACTGTGTTTCATCGATGAAAACTGTGCTGTGTGTTTCCCTTCAGAAATGGAGTTAAATCCCAGGATCTGTATCTTCCTACAAGCAAGTCATCATTTCAGGTAAACACAGTCTCGTTTCAGCTCAAATGAATATAAATCGTTTACGAAGCTCACACGTTTCTCGCTCTTAACTGAAAAGCATTGCATGTTAGAAGAACTGTGGTTTGTATCAGTTTCAGAATCAGAGTTCAACTAGCAATGGTCCGTATGTGTAGGATACACCGTTCTTTTGTTCTGGGTACCATCATGTTTCTGGCTCTATTAGAGACTCTAGAAAGCAAGAGCGTGCTTCTTCCTCTAAAGCAGAGTGTGTTTCACGGATGACAACTTTGCTCTGTGTTTCCCTTCAGACATGGTGTTAAATCCCAGGCTCTGTGTCTTCCTACAGTCAAGACTTCGTTTCAGGTAAACTCAGTCACCTTTCAGCTCAAACAAAGGTACATTGTTTACGTAGCTCACACGTTTCTCGCTCTAACTGAAAAGCATTGGATATTAGAGGAACTGTGGTTTGTATCAATTTCAGAAGCAGATTTGGTCTACATATGGTCTGTATGTGTAGGAAACACCGTTCTTTTTTCTGAGCACACTCACGTTTCCTGCTGTATTAGAGATTCTATAAAGCAAGAGCGTGCTTCTTGCTCTAAAGCAGACTGTCTTTCATCGATGAAAACTGTGCTGTGTGTTTCCCTTCAGAAATGGAGTTAAATCCCAGGCTCTGTATCTTCCTACATGCAAGTCATCATGTCATGTAAACGCGGACACTTTTCAGCACAAATGAATATAAATCGTTTACGAAGCTCACACGTTACTTGCTCTTAATTGAAAAGCATTGGATGTTAGATGACTTGTGATTTGTATCAGTTTCAGAAGCATAGTTGAACTAGCATTGGTCCGTATGTGTAGGAAACACCGTTATTTTGTTCTGAGCACACTCAAGTTTCCTGCTGTTTAGAGACTCTAGAGAGCAAGAGTGCGCTTCTTGCTGTAAAGCAGAGTATGTTTCATGGATGACAACTGTGCTGTCTGTTTTCCTTCAGAAATGGAGATAAATCCCAGGCTCTGTGTCTTCCTACAGGCAAAACTTCGTTTCAGGTAAAGTCAGGCACTTTTCAGCTCAAACAAAGCTACATCATTCAAGTAGCTCACGCGTTTCTTGCTCTTAACTGAAAAGCATTGGATGTTAGATGACTTGTGGTTTGTATCAGTTTCAGAAGCAGAGTTGAAACAGCAATGGTCCGTATGTGTAGGAAACACCGTTATTTTGTTCTGAACACAGTCACGTTTCCTGTTGTATTAGAGACTCGTAGAAAGCAAGAGCGTGCTTCTTGCTCTAAAGCAGAGTGTGTTTCACGGATGAAAACTGTGCTGTGTGTTTCCCTTCAGGAATGGAGTTAAATTCCAGGCTCTGTGTCCTCCTACTTTCAAGACATCATTTCAGGTATACGCAGTCACTTTTCAGCTCAAATGAATATAAATCGTTTACGAAGCTCACACGTTTCTCGCTCTTAAATACAAAGCATTGCATGTTAGAGGATCTGTGGTTTGTATCAGTTTCAGAAGCAGAGTTGAACTAGCAATGGTCCGTATGTGTAGGAAACACCATTATTTTGTTCTGACCACAGTCCGTTTCCTGCTGTATTAGAGACTCTTAGAAAGCAAGAGCGTGCTTCTTGCTCTAAAGCAGAGCGTGTTTCATGGATGAGAACTGTGCTGTGTGTTTCCCTTCAGGAATGGAGTTAAATTCCAGACTCTGTGTCCTCCTAGTAGCAAGACATCATTTCATGTATACACAGTCACTTTTCAGCTCAAATGAATATAAATCGTTTACGAAGCTCACACGTTACTTGCTCTTAATTGAAAAGCATTGGATGTTAGATAACTTGTGATTTGTATCAGTTTCAGAAGCAGAGTTGAATTAGCAATGGTCCGTATGTGTAGGAAACCCCGTTATTTTGTTCTGAGCACACTCAAGTTTCCTGCTGTTTAGAGACTCTAGAGAGCAAGAGTGCGCTTCTTGCTGTAAAGCAGAGTATGTTTCATGGATGACAACTGTGCTGTCTGTTTTCCTTCAGAAATGGAGATAAATCCCAGGCTCTGTGTCTTCCTACAGGCAAAACTTCGTTTCAGGTAAAGTCAGGCACTTTTCAGCTCAAACAAAGCTACATCGTTCAAGTAGCTCACGCGTTTCTTGCTCTTAACTGAAAAGCATTGGATGTTAGATGACTTGTGGTTTGTATCAGTTTCAGAAGCAGAGTTGAAACAGCAATGGTCCGTATGTGTAGGAAACACCGTTATTTTGTTCTGAACACAGTCACGTTTCCTGTTGTATTAGAGACTCGTAGAAAGCAAGAGCGTGCTTCTTGCTCTAAAGCAGAGTGTGTTTCAGGGATGAAAACTGTGCTGTGTGTTTCCCTTCAGGAATGGAGTTAAATTCCAGGCTCTGTGTCCTCCTACTTTCAAGACATCATTTCAGGTATACGCAGTCACTTTTCAGCTCAAATGAATATAAATCGTTTACGAAGCTCACACGTTTCTCGCTCTTAACTACAAAGCATTGCATGTTAGAGGATCTGTGGTTTGTATCAGTTTCAGAAGCAGAGTTGAACTAGCAATGGTCCGTATGTGTAGGAAACACCGTTATTTTGTTCTGACCACAGTCCGTTTCCTGCTGTATTAGAGACTCTTAGAAAGCAAGAGCATGCTTCTTGCTCTAAAGCAGAGCGTGTTTCATGGATGAGAACTGTGCTGTGTGTTTCCCTTCAGGAATGGAGTTAAATTCCAGACTCTGTGTCCTCCTAGTAGCAAGACATCATTTCATGTATACACAGTCACTTTTCAGCTCAAGTGAATATAAATCGTTTACTAAGCTCACACGTTTCTCGCTCTTAACTACAAAGCATTGCATGTTAGAGGATCTGTGGTTTGTTTCAGTTTCAGAAGAAGAGTTGAACTAGCAATGGTCCATATGTGTAAGAAACACCGTTCTTTTGTTCTGAGCACACTCACGTTTCCTGCTGTATTAGAGACTCTAGAGAGCAAGAGCGTGCTTCTTGCTGTAAAGCAGAGTGTGTTTCACGGATGACAACTGTGCTGTGTGTTTTCCTTCAGAAATGGAGATAAATCCCAGGCTCTGTGTCTTCCTACAGGCAAAACTTCGTTTCAGGTAAACTCAGTCATTTTTCAGCTCAAACAAAGCTACATCGTTCAAGTAGCTAACACGTTTCTTGCTCTTAACTGAAAAGCATTGGATGTTAGATGACTTCGGGTGTGTATCAGATTCAGAAGCAGAGTTGAACCAGCAATGGTCCGTATGTGTAGGAAACACCGTTCTTTTGTTCTGAGCACACTCACGTTTACTGCTGTATTAGAGACTCTAGAGAGCAAGAGCGTGCTTCTTGCTGTAAGCAGAGTGTGTTTCACAGATGACAATTGTGCTGTGTGTTTTCCTTAAGAAATGGAGATAAACCCCAGGTTCTGTGTCTTCCTACAGGCAAAACTTCGTTTCAGGTAAACTCAGTCACCTTTCAGCTCAAATAAAGCTACATCATTCAAGTAGCTCACACGTTTCTTGCTCTAACTGAAAAGCATTGGATATTAGAGAAACTGTGGTTTGTATCAGTTTCAGAAGCAGAGCTGGTCTACATATGGTCTGTATGTGTAGGAAACACCGTTCTTTTGTTCTGAGCACACTCAAGTTTCCTGCTGTATTAGAGATTCTAGAAAGCAAGAGCGTGCTTCTTGCTCTAAAGCAGACTGTCTTTCATCGATGAAAACTGTGCTGTGTGTTTCCCTTCAGAAATGGAGTTAAATCCCAGGCTCTTTATCTTCCTACAAGCAAGTCATCATTTCAGGTAAATGCAGTCACTGTTCAGCTCAAATGAATATAAATCGTTTATTATGCTCACACGTTTCTTTCTCTTAACTGAAAAGCATTGGATGTTAGATGACTTGTGGTTTTAATCAGTTTCAGAAGCAGAGTTGAACTAGCAATGGTCCGTATGTGCAGGAAACACCGTTATTTTGTTCTGAGCACACTCACGTTTCTTGCTGTATTAGGGACTCTAGAAAGCAAGAGCGTGCTTCTTGCTCTAAAGCAGACTGTGTTTCATCGATGAAAACTGTGCTGTGTGTTTCCCTTCAGAAATGGAGTTAAATCCCAGGCTCTGTATTTTCCTACAAGCAAGTCATCATTTCATGTAAACGCACTGACTTTTCAGCTCAAATGAATATAAATCGTTTACGAAGCTCACACGTTTCTTGCTCTTAAGAGAAAACATTGGATGTTAGATGACTTGTGGTCTGTATCAGTTTCAGAAGCAGAGTTGAACTAGCAATGGTCCATATGTTTAGGAAACACCGTTATTTTGTTCTGACCACAGCCACGTTTCCTGCTGTATTAGAGACTCTTAGAAATCAAGAGCGTGCTTCTTGCTCTAAAGCAGAGTGTGTTTCATGGATGAGAACTGTGCTGTGTGTTTCCCTTCAGGAATGGAGTTAAATTCCAGGCTCTGTGTCCTCCTACTAGCAAGACTTTATTTCAGGTATACGCAGTCACTTTTCAGCTCAAATGAATATAAATCCTTTACGAAGCTCACACGTTTCTCGCTCTTAACTACAAAGCATTGCATGTTAGAGGATCTGTGGTTTGTATCAGTTTCAGAAGCAGAGTTGAACTAGCAATGGTCCGTATGTGTAGGAAACACCGTTCTTTTGTTCTGAGCACACTTTCAAGTTTCTGGCTCTATTATAGACTCTAGAAAGCAAGAGCGTGCTTCTTTCTCAAAAGCAGAGTGTGTTTCAAGGATGACAACTGTGCTGTGTGTTTCCCTTCCGAAGTGGAGTTAAATGCCAGGCTCTGTGTCTTCTTACAAGCAAGGCATCTTTTCAGGTAAACTCAGTCATTTTTCAGCTCAAAGGAAGCTACATCGTTCATGAAGCTCACACGTTTCTCGCTCTTAAATGGAAAGCATTGCATGTTAGAGGAACTGTGGTTTGTATCAGTTTCAGAAGAAGAGTTGACCTAGATATGGTCCGTATGTGTAGGAAACACCGTTCTTTTGTTCTGACCACAGTCACATTTCCTGCTGTATAGAGACTCTTAGAAAGCAAGAGCGTGATTCTTGCTACAAGGAATGTGTGTTTCATGATGAGAACTGTGCTGTCTGTTTCCCTTCAAAAAGGGAGTTAAACTCCATGCTCTGTGTATTCCTACAAGCAAGACATCATTTCAGGTAAACTCAGTCACTTTTCAGCTCAAATGAATATAAATCGTTTACGAACCTCACACTTTTCTCGCTCGTAACTGAAAAACATCGGATGTTAGATGACTTGTGTTTAGTATCAGTTTCAGAAGCAGAGTTGAACTAGCAATGGTCCGTATGTGTAGGAAACACCATTCTTTTGTTCTGAGCACACTTTCAAGTTTCTGGCTCTATTATAGACTCTAGAAAGCAAGAGCGTGCTTCTTGCTCTAAAGCAGACTGTGTTTCAAGGATGACAACTGTGCTGTGAGTTTCCCTTCAGGAATGGAGTTAAATTCCAGGCTCTGTGTCCTCCTACTAGCAAGACTTTATTTCAGGTATACGCAGTCACTTTTCAGCTCAAATGAATATAAATCATTTACGAAGCTCACACGTTTCTCGCTCTTAACTACAAAGCATTGGATGTTAGAGGATCTGTGGTTTCTTAAAGTTTCAGAAGAAGAGTTGACCTAGAAATGGTCTGTATGTGTAGGCAACACCATTCTTTTGTTCTGAGCACACTCATGTTTTTTGCTTTATTAGAGGCTCTAGAAAGCAAGAGCATGCTTCTTGCTCTAAGGCAGAGTGTGTTTCATGGATGACAACTGTGCTCTGTGTTTCCCTTCAGATATGGACTTAAATCCCAGGCTCTGTGTCTTCCTACAAGAAGGCATCATTTCAGGTAAACGCAGTCACATTTAGCTCAAACGAATATAAATCATTCACAAAGCTCACATGTTTCTCGCTCTTAACTGAAAAGCATTGGATGTTAGAGGACCTGTGGTTTCTATCAGTTTCAGAAGCAGAGTTGAACTAGCAATTGTCCGTATGTGTAGGAAACACCGTTCTTTTCTTCTGAGCACACTTTCAAGTTTCCTGCTCTATTATAGACTCTAGAAAGCAAGAGCGTGCTTCTTGCTCTAAAGCAGAGTGTGTTTCAAGGATGACAACTGTGCTGTGTGTTTCCCTTCCGAAATGGAGTTAAATCCCAGGCTCTTTGTCTTCCTACAAGCAAGGCATCTTTTCAGGTAAACTCAGTCATTTTTCAGCTCAAAGCAAGCTACATCGTTCACGAAGCTCACACGTTTCTCACTCTTAAATGGAAAGCATTGCATGTTAGAGGAACTGTGGTTTGTATCAGTTTCAGAAGAAGAGTTGACCTAGATATGGTCCGTATGTGTAGGAAACTCCGTTCTTTTGTTCTGACCACAGTCACATTTCCTGCTGTATAGAGACTCTTAGAAAGCAAGAGCGTGATTCTTGCTACAAGGAAAGTGTGTTTCATGGATGAGATTTGTGCTGTCTGTTTCCCTTCAGAAATGGAGTTAAATCCCAGGCTCTGTGTCTTCCTACAAAAAGACATCATTTCAGGAAAACGCAGTCACATTTAGCTCAAACGAATATAAATCATTCACAAAGTTCACATGTTTCTTGTTCTTACCTGAAAAGCATTGGATGTTAGAGGACCTGTGGTTTCTATCAGTTTCAGAAGCAGATTTGAACTAGATATGATCTGTACGTGTAGGAAACACCGTTTCTTTGTTCTGAGCACACTCACGTTTCCTGCTGTATTAGAGACTCTAGAAAGCAAGAGCATGCTTCTTACTCTAAAGCAGAGTGTGTTTCATGGATGAGAACTGAGCTGTGTGTTTCGCTTCAGAAATGGAGTTAAATCCCATGCTCTGTGTCTTCCTACAAGCAAGGCATCTTTTCAGGTAAACTCAGTCACTTTTAAGCTCAAAGGAAGCTACATCGTTCACGAAGCTCACAGGTTTCTAGCTCCTAACTGGAAAGCATTGCATGTTAGAGGAACTGTGGTATGTATCAGTTTCAGAAGCATAGTTGAACTAGCAATGGTCCTTATGTGTAGGAAACACCGTTATTTTGTTCTGACCTCAGTCACGTTTCTGCTCAATTAGAGACTCATGGTAAGCAAGAGCGTGATTCTTGCTACAAGGAAATTGTGTTTCATGGATGAGAACTGTGCTGTCTGTTTCCCTTCAGAAATGGAGTTAAATCCCAGGCTCTGTGTCTTCCTACAAGCAAGACATCATTTCAGGTAAACGCAGTCAATTTTGGCTCACACGAATTAATTCATTCACAAGCTCACACGTTTCTTGCTCTTAACTGAAAAGCATTGGATGTTAGATGACTTGTGGTTTGTATCAGTTTCAGAAGCTGAGTTGAACTAGCAATCTTCCGTACGTGATGGAATAAACGTTCTTTTATTGAGCAAACTATCATGTTCTGGCTCTATTGGAGACTCTAGAAAGCAAGAGCGTGCTTCTTGCTCTAAAGCAGAGTGTGTTTCATGGATGAGAACAGTGCTGTGAGTTTCCCTTCAGAAATGGAGTTAAATCTCAGTCTCTGTGTCTTCATACAAGCAATACATCTTTTCAGGTATACTCAGTCACTTTTCAGCTCAAAAGAAGCTACATCGTTCACGAAGCTCACACGTTTCTGGCTCTTAACTGTAAAGCATTGATTATTAGAGGACCTGTGGTTTGTATCAGTTTCACAATAAGAGTTGAACTAGCAATGGTCCGTATGTGTAGGAAACACCATTCTTTTGTTCTGAGTACCATCAAGTTTTTGGCTCTATTAGAGACTCTAGGAAGCAAGAGCATGCTTCTTGCTCTAAAGCAGAGTGTTTTTCATGGATGTGAACTGTGCTGTGTGTTTCCCTTCAGAAATGGAGTTAAATCCCAGGCTCAGTGTCTTCCTACAAGCAAGACATCTTTTCAGATAAACTCAGTCACTTTTCACTTCAAAGGAAGCTACATCGTTCACGAAGCTCACACGTTTCTCGCTCTTAAATGGAAAGCAATGCATGTTAGAGGAACTGTGGTTTGTATCAGTTTCAGAAGAAGAATTGAACTAGATATGATCCGTATGTGTAGGAAACACCGTTCTTTTTTTCTGAGCACACTCATGTTTCTTGCTTTATTAGAGGCTCTAGAAAGCAAGAGCATGCTTCTTGCTCTAAGGCAGAGTGTGTTTCATGGATGACAACTGTGCTGTGTGTTTCCCTTCAGAAATGGAGTTAAATCCCAGGCTCTGTATCTTCCTACAAAAAGACATTATTTCAGGTAAACGCAGTCACATTTAGCTCAAACGAATATAAATCATTCACAAAGCTCACTTGTTTCTTGCTCTTAACTGAAAAGCATTGGATGTTAGAGGACCTGTGGTTTCTATCAGTTTCAGAAGGAGATTTGAACTAGATATGGTCTGTACGTGTAGGAAACACCGTTCCTTTGTTCTGAGCACACTCACGTTGCCTGCTATATTAGAGACTCTTGAAAGCAAGAGTGTGCTTCTTGCTCTAAAGCAGAGTGTGTTTCACGGATGACAACTCTGTTGTGTGTTTCCCTTCAGAAATGGAGTTAAATCCCAGGCTCTTTGTCTTCCTACAAGCAAGACTTCGTTTCATGTAAACTCAGTCACCTTTATCTAAAACAATACTACATCATTTACGGAGCTCACACGTTTCTTGCTCTAACTGAAAAGCATTGGATATAGAAAGAACTGTGGTTTGTATCAGTTTCAGAAGCAGAGATGGACTACATATGTTCTGTATGTGTAGGAAACTCCGTTCTTTTGTGCTGAGCACATTCACGTTTCCTGCTCTATTAGAGATTCTAGAAAGTAAGAGCGTCCTTCTTGCTCTAATTCAGACTGTGTTTCATCGATGAGAAGTGTGCTTTGTGTTTCCAGTCAGAAATGTAGTTAAATCCCAGGCTCTGCATCTTCCTACAAGCAAGATTTCATGTCATGTAAACGCAGTCACCTTTCAGCTCAAACAAAGCTACATCGTTCAGGTAGCTCTCACGTTTCTTGCTCTTAACTGTAAATCATTGGATATTAGAGGACCTGTGGTTGGTGTCAGTTTCAGAAGCAGAGTTGAACTAGCAATGGTCCGTATGTGTAGGAAACACCGTTCTTTTGTTCGGAGAACCCTCATGTTTCTGGCTCTATTAGAGACTCTAGAAAGCAAGAGCATGCTTCTTGCTCTAAAGCAGAGTGTATTTCATGGATGAGAACTGAGCTGTGTGTTTCCCTTCAGAAATGGACTTAAATCCCAGGCCCTGTGTCTTCCTACAAGAAGACATCATTTCAGGTAAACGCAGTCACATTTAGCTCAAACGAATATAAATCATTCACAAAGCTCACATGTTTCTCGCTCTTAACTGAAAAGCATTGGATGTTAGAGGACCTGTGGTTTCTATCAGTTTCAGAAGCAGAGTTGAACTAGCAATTGTCCGTATGTGTAGGAAACACCGTTCTTTTCTTCTGAGCACACTTTCAAGTTTCCTGCTCTATTATAGACTCTTTAAAGCAAGAGCGTCCTTCTTGCTCTAAAGCAGAGTGTGTTTCAAGTATGACAACTGTGCTGTGTGTTTCCCTTCCGAAATGGAGTTAAATCCTAGGCTCTGTGTCTTCCTACAAGCAAGGCATCTTTTCAGGTAAACTCAGTCATTTTTCAGCTCAAAGCAAGCTACATCGTTCACGAAGCTCACACGTTTCTCGCTCTTAAATGGAAAGCATTGCATGTTAGAGGAACTGTGGTTTGTATCAGTTTCAGAAGAAGAGTTGACCTAGATATGGTCCGTATGTGTAGGAAACTCCGTTCTTTTGTTCTGACCACAGTCACATTTCCTGCTGTATAGAGACTCTTAGAAAGCAAGAGCGTGATTCTTGCTACAAGGAAAGTGTGTTTCATGGATGAGATTTGTGCTGTCTGTTTCCCTTCAGAAGTGGAGTTAAATCCCAGGCTCTGTGTCTTCCTACAAAAAGACATCATTTCAGGTAAACGCAGTCACATTTAGCTCAAACGAATATAAATCATTCACAAAGTTCACATGTTTCTTGTTCTTACCTGAAAAGCATTGGATGTTAGAGGACCTGTGGTTTCTATCAGTTTCAGAAGCAGATTTGAACTAGATATGATCTGTACGTGTAGGAAACACCGTTTCTTTGTTCTGAGCACACTCACGTTTCCTGCTGTATTAGAGACTCTAGAAAGCAAGAGCGTGCTTCTTGCTCTAAAGCAGAGTGTCTTTCACGGATGAGAACTCTGCTGTGTGTTTCCCTAAGAAATGGAGTTAAATCCCAGGCTCTTTGTCTTCCTACAGGCAAGACTTCGTTTATGTAAACTCAGTCACCTTTCAGCTCAAACAAAGCTATATCGTTTACGTAGCTCACACGTTTCTTGCTCTAACTGAAAAGCATTGGATATAGGAGCAACTGTGGTTTGTATCAGTTTCAGAAGCAGAGTTGGACTATATATGGTCTGTATGTGTAGGAAACTCTGTTCATTTGTGCTGAGCACATTCACGTTTCCAGCTCTAGTAGAGAAGCTAGAAAGCAAGCGCGTCCTTCTTGCTCTAATGGAGACTGTGTTTCATAGATGAGAATGTGCTATGTGTTTCCCATCAGTAATGCAGTTAAATCCCAGGCTCTGTATCTTCCACAAGCAAGATTTCGTTTCACGTTAACGCAGTCACCTTTCAGCTCAAACAAAGCTACATCGTTAAGGTAGCTCACAAGTTTCTTGCTCTTAAATATAAATCATTGGATATTAGAGGACCGGTGGGTGGTGTCAGTTTCAGAAGCAGAGTTGAATTAGCAATGGTTCGTACGTGTAGGAAACACTGTTCCTTTGTTTGGAGAACCCTCAAGTTTCTTGCTCTATTTGAGACTCTAGAAAGCAAGAGCATGCTTCTTACTCTAAAGCAGAGTGTGTTTCATGGATGAGAACTGAGCTGTGTGTTTCGCTTCAGAAATGGAGTTAAATCCCATGCTCTGTGTCTTCCTACAAGCAAGGCATCTTTTCAGGTAAACTCAGTCACTTTTAAGCTCAAAGGAAGCTACATCGTTCACGAAGCTCACAGGTTTCTAGCTCTTAACTGGAAAGCATTGCATGTTAGAGGAACTGTGGTATGTATCAGTTTCAGAAGCATAGTTGAACTAGCAATGGTCCTTATGTGTAGGAAACACCGTTATTTTGTTCTGACCTCAGTCACGTTTCTGCTCAATTAGAGACTCATGGAAAGCAAGAGCGTGATTCTTGCTACAAGGAAATTGTGTTTCATGGATGAGAACTGTGCTGTCTGTTTCCCTTCAGAAATGGAGTTAAATCCCAGGCTCTGTGTCTTCCTACAAGCAAGACATCATTTCAGGTAAACGCAGTCAATTTTGGCTCACACGAATTAATTCATTCACAAGCTCACACGTTTCTTGCTCTTAACTGAAAAGCATTGGATGTTAGATGACTTGTGGTTTGTATCAGTTTCAGAAGCTGAGTTGAACTAGCAATCTTCCGTACGTGATGGAATAAACGTTCTTTTATTGAGCAAACTATCATGTTCTGGCTCTATTGGAGACTCTAGAAAGCAAGAGCGTGCTTCTTGCTCTAAAGCAGAGTGTGTTTCATGGATGAGAACAGTGCTGTGAGTTTCCCTTCAGAAATGGAGTTAAATCTCAGGCTCTGTGTCTTCATACAAGCAATACATCTTTTCAGGTATACTCAGTCACTTTTCAGCTCAAAAGAAGCTACATCGTTCACGAAGCTCACACGTTTCTGGCTCTTAACTGTAAAGCATTGATTATTAGAGGACCTGTGGTTTGTATCAGTTTCACAATAAGAGTTGAACTAGCAATGGTCCGTATGTGTAGGAAACACCATTCTTTTGTTCTGAGTACCATCAAGTTTTTGGCTCTATTAGAGACTCTAGGAAGCAAGAGCATGCTTCTTGCTCTAAAGCAGAGTGTTTTTCATGGATGTGAACTGTGCTGTGTGTTTCCCTTCAGAAATGGAGTTAAATCCCAGGCTCAGTGTCTTCCTACAAGCAAGACATCTTTTCAGATAAACTCAGTCACTTTTCACTTCAAAGGAAGCTACATCGTTCACGAAGCTCACACGTTTCTCGCTCTTAAATGGAAAGCAATGCATGTTAGAGGAACTGTGGTTTGTATCAGTTTCAGAAGAAGAATTGAACTAGATATGATCCGTATGTGTAGGAAACACCGTTCTTTTTTTCTGAGCACACTCATGTTTCTTGCTTTATTAGAGGCTCTAGAAAGCAAGAGCATGCTTCTTGCTCTAAGGCAGAGTGTGTTTCATGGATGACAACTGTGCTGTGTGTTTCCCTTCAGAAATGGAGTTAAATCCCAGGCTCTGTATCTTCCTACAAAAAGACATTATTTCAGGTAAACGCAGTCACATTTAGCTCAAACGAATATAAATCATTCACAAAGCTCACTTGTTTCTTGCTCTTAACTGAAAAGCATTGGATGTTAGAGGACCTGTGGTTTCTATCAGTTTCAGAAGGAGATTTGAACTAGATATGGTCTGTACGTGTAGGAAACACCGTTCCTTTGTTCTGAGCACACTCACGTTGCCTGCTATATTAGAGACTCTAGAAAGCAAGAGTGTGCTTCTTGCTCTAAAGCAGAGTGTGTTTCACGGATGACAACTCTGTTGTGTGTTTCCCTTCAGAAATGGAGTTAAATCCCAGGCTCTTTGTCTTCCTACAAGCAAGACTTCGTTTCATGTAAACTCAGTCACCTTTATCTAAAACAATACTACATCATTTACGGAGCTCACACGTTTCTTGCTCTAACTGAAAAGCATTGGATATAGAAAGAACTGTGGTTTGTATCAGTTTCAGAAGCAGAGATGGACTACATATGTTCTGTATGTGTAGGAAACTCCGTTCTTTTGTGCTGAGCACATTCACGTTTCCTGCTCTATTAGAGATTCTAGAAAGTAAGAGCGTCCTTCTTGCTCTAATTCAGACTGTGTTTCATCGATGAGAAGTGTGCTTTGTGTTTCCAGTCAGAAATGGAGTTAAATCCCAGGCTCTGCATCTTCCTACAAGCAAGATTTCATGTCATGTAAACGCAGTCACCTTTCAGCTCAAACAAAGCTACATCGTTCAGGTAGCTCTCACGTTTCTTGCTCTTAACTGTAAATCATTGGATATTAGAGGACCTGTGGTTGGTGTCAGTTTCAGAAGCAGAGTTGAACTAGCAATGGTCCGTATGTGTAGGAAACACCGTTCTTTTGTTCGGAGAACCCTCATGTTTCTGGCTCTATTAGAGACTCTAGAAAGCAAGAGCATGCTTCTTGCTCTAAAGCAGAGTGTATTTCATGGATGAGAACTGAGCTGTGTGTTTCCCTTCAGAAATGGACTTAAATCCCAGGCCCTGTGTCTTCCTACAAGAAGACATCATTTCAGGTAAACGCAGTCACATTTAGCTCAAACGAATATAAATCATTCACAAAGCTCACATGTTTCTCGCTCTTAACTGAAAAGCATTGGATGTTAGAGGACCTGTGGTTTCTATCAGTTTCAGAAGCAGAGTTGAACTAGCAATTGTCCGTATGTGTAGGAAACACCGTTCTTTTCTTCTGAGCACACTTTCAAGTTTCCTGCTCTATTATAGACTCTTTAAAGCAAGAGCGTCCTGCTTGCTCTAAAGCAGAGTGTGTTTCAAGTATGACAACTGTGCTGTGTGTTTCCCTTCCGAAATGGAGTTAAATCCTAGGCTCTGTGTCTTCCTACAAGCAAGGCATCTTTTCAGGTAAACTCAGTCATTTTTCAGCTCAAAGCAAGCTACATCGTTCACGAAGCTCACACGTTTCTCGCTCTTAAATGGAAAGCATTGCATGTTAGAGGAACTGTGGTTTGTATCAGTTTCAGAAGAAGAGTTGACCTAGATATGGTCCGTATGTGTAGGAAACTCCGTTCTTTTGTTCTGACCACAGTCACATTTCCTGCTGTATAGAGACTCTTAGAAAGCAAGAGCGTGATTCTTGCTACAAGGAAAGTGTGTTTCATGGATGAGATTTGTGCTGTCTGTTTCCCTTCAGAAATGGAGTTAAATCCCAGGCTCTGTGTCTTCCTACAAAAAGACATCATTTCAGGTAAACGCAGTCACATTTAGCTCAAACGAATATAAATCATTCACAAAGTTCACATGTTTCTTGTTCTTACCTGAAAAGCATTGGATGTTAGAGGACCTGTGGTTTCTATCAGTTTCAGAAGCAGATTTGAACTAGATATGATCTGTACGTGTAGGAAACACCATTTCTTTGTTCTGAGCACACTCACGTTTCCTGCTGTATTAGAGACTCTAGAAAGCAAGAGCGTGCTTCTTGCTCTAAAGCAGAGTGTCTTTCACGGATGAGAACTCTGCTGTGTGTTTCCCTAAGAAATGGAGTTAAATCCCAGGCTCTTTGTCTTCCTACAGGCAAGACTTCGTTTATGTAAACTCAGTCACCTTTCAGCTCAAACAAAGCTATATCGTTTACGTAGCTCACACGTTTCTTGCTCTAACTGAAAAGCATTGGATATAGGAGCAACTGTGGTTTGTATCAGTTTCAGAAGCAGAGTTGGACTATATATGGTCTGTATGTGTAGGAAACTCTGTTCATTTGTGCTGAGCACATTCACGTTTCCAGCTCTAGTAGAGAAGCTAGAAAGCAAGCGCGTCCTTCTTGCTCTAATGGAGACTGTGTTTCATAGATGAGAATGTGCTATGTGTTTCCCATCAGTAATGCAGTTAAATCCCAGGCTCTGTATCTTCCACAAGCAAGATTTCGTTTCACGTTAACGCAGTCACCTTTCAGCTCAAACAAAGCTACATCGTTAAGGTAGCTCACAAGTTTCTTGCTCTTAAATATAAATCATTGGATATTAGAGGACCGGTGGGTGGTGTCAGTTTCAGAAGCAGAGTTGAATTAGCAATGGTTCGTACGTGTAGGAAACACTGTTCCTTTGTTCGGAGAACCCTCAAGTTTCTTGCTCTATTTGAGACTCTAGAAAGCAAGAGCATGCTTCTTACTCTAAAGCAGAGTGTGTTTCATGGATGAGAACTGAGCTGTGTGTTTCGCTTCAGAAATGGAGTTAAATCCCATGCTCTGTGTCTTCCTACAAGCAAGGCATCTTTTCAGGTAAACTCAGTCACTTTTAAGCTCAAAGGAAGCTACATCGTTCACGAAGCTCACAGGTTTCTAGCTCTTAACTGGAAAGCATTGCATGTTAGAGGAACTGTGGTATGTATCAGTTTCAGAAGCATAGTTGAACTAGCAATGGTCCTTATGTGTAGGAAACACCGTTATTTTGTTCTGACCTCAGTCACGTTTCTGCTCAATTAGAGACTCATGGAAAGCAAGAGCGTGATTCTTGCTACAAGGAAATTGTGTTTCATGGATGAGAACTGTGCTGTCTGTTTCCCTTCAGAAATGGAGTTAAATCCCAGGCTCTGTGTCTTCCTACAAGCAAGACATCATTTCAGGTAAACGCAGTCAATTTTGGCTCACACGAATTAATTCATTCACAAGCTCACACGTTTCTTGCTCTTAACTGAAAAGCATTGGATGTTAGATGACTTGTGGTTTGTATCAGTTTCAGAAGCTGAGTTGAACTAGCAATCTTCCGTACGTGATGGAATAAACGTTCTTTTATTGAGCAAACTATCATGTTCTGGCTCTATTGGAGACTCTAGAAAGCAAGAGCGTGCTTCTTGCTCTAAAGCAGAGTGTGTTTCATGGATGAGAACAGTGCTGTGAGTTTCCCTTCAGAAATGGAGTTAAATCTCAGGCTCTGTGTCTTCATACAAGCAATACATCTTTTCAGGTATACTCAGTCACTTTTCAGCTCAAAAGAAGCTACATCATTCACGAAGCTCACACGTTTCTGGCTCTTAACTGTAAAGCATTGATTATTAGAGGACCTGTGGTTTGTATCAGTTTCACAATAAGAGTTGAACTAGCAATGGTCCGTATGTGTAGGAAACACCATTCTTTTGTTCTGAGTACCATCAAGTTTTTGGCTCTATTAGAGACTCTAGGAAGCAAGAGCATGCTTCTTGCTCTAAAGCAGAGTGTTTTTCATGGATGTGAACTGTGCTGTGTGTTTCCCTTCAGAAATGGAGTTAAATCCCAGGCTCAGTGTCTTCCTACAAGCAAGACATCTTTTCAGATAAACTCAGTCACTTTTCACTTCAAAGGAAGCTACATCGTTCACGAAGCTCACACGTTTCTCGCTCTTAAATGGAAAGCAATGCATGTTAGAGGAACTGTGGTTTGTATCAGTTTCAGAAGAAGAATTGAACTAGATATGATCCGTATGTGTAGGAAACACCGTTCTTTTTTTCTGAGCACTCTCATGTTTCTTGCTTTATTAGAGGCTCTAGAAAGCAAGAGCATGCTTCTTGCTCTAAGGCAGAGTGTGTTTCATGGATGACACCTGTGCTGTGTGTTTCCCTTCAGAAATGGAGTTAAATCCCAGGCTCTGTATCTTCCTACAAAAAGACATTATTTCAGGTAAACGCAGTCACATTTAGCTCAAACGAATATAAATCATTCACAAAGCTCACTTGTTTCTTGCTCTTAACTGAAAAGCATTGGATGTTAGAGGACCTGTGGTTTCTATCAGTTTCAGAAGGAGATTTGAACTAGATATGGTCTGTACGTGTAGGAAACACCGTTCCTTTGTTCTGAGCACACTCACGTTGCCTGCTATATTAGAGACTCTAGAAAGCAAGTGTGTGCTTCTTGCTCTAAAGCAGAGTGTGTTTCACGGATGACAACTCTGTTGTGTGTTTCCCTTCAGAAATGGAGTTAAATCCCAGGCTCTTTGTCTTCCTACAAGCAAGACTTCGTTTCATGTAAACTCAGTCACCTTTATCTAAAACAATACTACATCATTTACGGAGCTCACACGTTTCTTGCTCTAACTGAAAAGCATTGGATATAGAAAGAACTGTGGTTTGTATCAGTTTCAGAAGCAGAGATGGACTACATATGTTCTGTATGTGTAGGAAACTCCGTTCTTTTGTGCTGAGCACATTCACGTTTCCTGCTCTATTAGAGATTCTAGAAAGTAAGAGCGTCCTTCTTGCTCTAATTCAGACTGTGTTTCATCGATGAGAAGTGTGCTTTGTGTTTCCAGTCAGAAATGGAGTTAAATCCCAGGCTCTGCATCTTCCTACAAGCAAGATTTCATGTCATGTAAACGCAGTCACCTTTCAGCTCAAACAAAGCTACATCGTTCAGGTAGCTCTCACGTTTCTTGCTCTTAACTGTAAATCATTGGATATTAGAGGACCTGTGGTTGGTGTCAGTTTCAGAAGCAGAGTTGAACTAGCAATGGTCCGTATGTGTAGGAAACACCGTTCTTTTGTTCGGAGAACCCTCATGTTTCTGGCTCTATTAGAGACTCTAGAAAGCAAGAGCATGCTTCTTGCTCTAAAGCAGAGTGTATTTCATGGATGAGAACTGAGCTGTGTGTTTCCCTTCAGAAATGGACTTAAATCCCAGGCCCTGTGTCTTCCTACAAGAAGACATCATTTCAGGTAAACGCAGTCACATTTAGCTCAAACGAATATAAATCATTCACAAAGCTCACATGTTTCTCGCTCTTAACTGAAAAGCATTGGATGTTAGAGGACCTGTGGTTTCTATCAGTTTCAGAAGCAGAGTTGAACTAGCAATTGTCCGTATGTGTAGGAAACACCGTTCTTTTCTTCTGAGCACACTTTCAAGTTTCCTGCTCTATTATAGACTCTTTAAAGCAAGAGCGTCCTGCTTGCTCTAAAGCAGAGTGTGTTTCAAGTATGACAACTGTGCTGTGTGTTTCCCTTCCGAAATGGAGTTAAATCCTAGGCTCTGTGTCTTCCTACAAGCAAGGCATCTTTTCAGGTAAACTCAGTCATTTTTCAGCTCAAAGCAAGCTACATCGTTCACGAAGCTCACACGTTTCTCGCTCTTAAATGGAAAGCATTGCATGTTAGAGGAACTGTGGTTTGTATCAGTTTCAGAAGAAGAGTTGACCTAGATATGGTCCGTATGTGTAGGAAACTCCGTTCTTTTGTTCTGACCACAGTCACATTTCCTGCTGTATAGAGACTCTTAGAAAGCAAGAGCGTGATTCTTGCTACAAGGAAAGTGTGTTTCATGGATGAGATTTGTGCTGTCTGTTTCCCTTCAGAAATGGAGTTAAATCCCAGGCTCTGTGTCTTCCTACAAAAAGACATCATTTCAGGTAAACGCAGTCACATTTAGCTCAAACGAATATAAATCATTCACAAAGTTCACATGTTTCTTGTTCTTACCTGAAAAGCATTGGATGTTAGAGGACCTGTGGTTTCTATCAGTTTCAGAAGCAGATTTGAACTAGATATGATCTGTACGTGTAGGAAACACCATTTCTTTGTTCTGAGCACACTCACGTTTCCTGCTGTATTAGAGACTCTAGAAAGCAAGAGCGTGCTTCTTGCTCTAAAGCAGAGTGTCTTTCACGGATGAGAACTCTGCTGTGTGTTTCCCTAAGAAATGGAGTTAAATCCCAGGCTCTTTGTCTTCCTACAGGCAAGACTTCGTTTATGTAAACTCAGTCACCTTTCAGCTCAAACAAAGCTATATCGTTTACGTAGCTCACACGTTTCTTGCTCTAACTGAAAAGCATTGGATATAGGAGCAACTGTGGTTTGTATCAGTTTCAGAAGCAGAGTTGGACTATATATGGTCTGTATGTGTAGGAAACTCTGTTCATTTGTGCTGAGCACATTCACGTTTCCAGCTCTAGTAGAGAAGCTAGAAAGCAAGCGCGTCCTTCTTGCTCTAATGGAGACTGTGTTTCATAGATGAGAATGTGCTATGTGTTTCCCATCAGTAATGCAGTTAAATCCCAGGCTCTGTATCTTCCACAAGCAAGATTTCGTTTCACGTTAACGCAGTCACCTTTCAGCTCAAACAAAGCTACATCGTTAAGGTAGCTCACAAGTTTCTTGCTCTTAAATATAAATCATTGGATATTAGAGGACCGGTGGGTGGTGTCAGTTTCAGAAGCAGAGTTGAATTAGCAATGGTTCGTACGTGTAGGAAACACTGTTCCTTTGTTCGGAGAACCCTCAAGTTTCTTGCTCTATTTGAGACTCTAGAAAGCAAGAGCATGCTTCTTACTCTAAAGCAGAGTGTGTTTCATGGATGAGAACTGAGCTGTGTGTTTCGCTTCAGAAATGGAGTTAAATCCCATGCTCTGTGTCTTCCTACAAGCAAGGCATCTTTTCAGGTAAACTCAGTCACTTTTAAGCTCAAAGGAAGCTACATCGTTCACGAAGCTCACAGGTTTCTAGCTCTTAACTGGAAAGCATTGCATGTTAGAGGAACTGTGGTATGTATCAGTTTCAGAAGCATAGTTGAACTAGCAATGGTCCTTATGTGTAGGAAACACCGTTATTTTGTTCTGACCTCAGTCACGTTTCTGCTCAATTAGAGACTCATGGAAAGCAAGAGCGTGATTCTTGCTACAAGGAAATTGTGTTTCATGGATGAGAACTGTGCTGTCTGTTTCCCTTCAGAAATGGAGTTAAATCCCAGGCTCTGTGTCTTCCTACAAGCAAGACATCATTTCAGGTAAACGCAGTCAATTTTGGCTCACACGAATTAATTCATTCACAAGCTCACACGTTTCTTGCTCTTAACTGAAAAGCATTGGATGTTAGATGACTTGTGGTTTGTATCAGTTTCAGAAGCTGAGTTGAACTAGCAATCTTCCGTACGTGATGGAATAAACGTTCTTTTATTGAGCAAACTATCATGTTCTGGCTCTATTGGAGACTCTAGAAAGCAAGAGCGTGCTTCTTGCTCTAAAGCAGAGTGTGTTTCATGGATGAGAACAGTGCTGTGAGTTTCCCTTCAGAAATGGAGTTAAATCTCAGGCTCTGTGTCTTCATACAAGCAATACATCTTTTCAGGTATACTCAGTCACTTTTCAGCTCAAAAGAAGCTACATCGTTCACGAAGCTCACACGTTTCTGGCTCTTAACTGTAAAGCATTGATTATTAGAGGACCTGTGGTTTGTATCAGTTTCACAATAAGAGTTGAACTAGCAATGGTCCGTATGTGTAGGAAACACCATTCTTTTGTTCTGAGTACCATCAAGTTTTTGGCTCTATTAGAGACTCTAGGAAGCAAGAGCATGCTTCTTGCTCTAAAGCAGAGTGTTTTTCATGGATGTGAACTGTGCTGTGTGTTTCCCTTCAGAAATGGAGTTAAATCCCAGGCTCAGTGTCTTCCTACAAGCAAGACATCTTTTCAGATAAACTCAGTCACTTTTCACTTCAAAGGAAGCTACATCGTTCACGAAGCTCACACGTTTCTCGCTCTTAAATGGAAAGCAATGCATGTTAGAGGAACTGTGGTTTGTATCAGTTTCAGAAGAAGAATTGAACTAGATGTGATCCGTATGTGTAGGAAACACCGTTCTTTTTTTCTGAGCACACTCATGTTTCTTGCTTTATTAGAGGCTCTAGAAAGCAAGAGCATGCTTCTTGCTCTAAGGCAGAGTGTGTTTCATGGATGACAACTGTGCTGTGTGTTTCCCTTCAGAAATGGAGTTAAATCCCAGGCTCTGTATCTTCCTACAAAAAGACATTATTTCAGGTAAACGCAGTCACATTTAGCTCAAACGAATATAAATCATTCACAAAGCTCACTTGTTTCTTGCTCTTAACTGAAAAGCATTGGATGTTAGAGGACCTGTGGTTTCTATCAGTTTCAGAAGGAGATTTGAACTAGATATGGTCTGTACGTGTAGGAAACACCGTTCCTTTGTTCTGAGCACACTCACGTTGCCTGCTATATTAGAGACTCTAGAAAGCAAGAGTGTGCTTCTTGCTCTAAAGCAGAGTGTGTTTCACGGATGACAACTCTGTTGTGTGTTTCCCTTCAGAAATGGAGTTAAATCCCAGGCTCTTTGTCTTCCTACAAGCAAGACTTCGTTTCATGTAAACTCAGTCACCTTTATCTAAAACAATACTACATCATTTACGGAGCTCACACGTTTCTTGCTCTAACTGAAAAGCATTGGATATAGAAAGAACTGTGGTTTGTATCAGTTTCAGAAGCAGAGATGGACTACATATGTTCTGTATGTGTAGGAAACTCCGTTCTTTTGTGCTGAGCACATTCACGATTCCTGCTCTATTAGAGATTCTAGAAAGTAAGAGCGTCCTTCTTGCTCTAATTCAGACTGTGTTTCATCGATGAGAAGTGTGCTTTGTGTTTCCAGTCAGAAATGGAGTTAAATCCCAGGCTCTGCATCTTCCTACAAGCAAGATTTCATGTCATGTAAACGCAGTCACCTTTCAGCTCAAACAAAGCTACATCGTTCAGGTAGCTCTCACGTTTCTTGCTCTTAACTGTAAATCATTGGATATTAGAGGACCTGTGGTTGGTGTCAGTTTCAGAAGCAGAGTTGAACTAGCAATGGTCCGTATGTGTAGGAAACACCGTTCTTTTGTTCGGAGAACCCTCATGTTTCTGGCTCTATTAGAGACTCTAGAAAGCAAGAGCATGCTTCTTGCTCTAAAGCAGAGTGTATTTCATGGATGAGAACTGAGCTGTGTGTTTCCCTTCAGAAATGGACTTAAATCCCAGGCCCTGTGTCTTCCTACAAGAAGACATCATTTCAGGTAAACGCAGTCACATTTAGCTCAAACGAATATAAATCATTCACAAAGCTCACATGTTTCTCGCTCTTAACTGAAAAGCATTGGATGTTAGAGGACCTGTGGTTTCTATCAGTTTCAGAAGCAGAGTTGAACTAGCAATTGTCCGTATGTGTAGGAAACACCGTTCTTTTCTTCTGAGCACACTTTCAAGTTTCCTGCTCTATTATAGACTCTTTAAAGCAAGAGCGTCCTGCTTGCTCTAAAGCAGAGTGTGTTTCAAGTATGACAACTGTGCTGTGTGTTTCCCTTCCGAAATGGAGTTAAATCCTAGGCTCTGTGTCTTCCTACAAGCAAGGCATCTTTTCAGGTAAACTCAGTCATTTTTCAGCTCAAAGCAAGCTACATCGTTCACGAAGCTCACACGTTTCTCGCTCTTAAATGGAAAGCATTGCATGTTAGAGGAACTGTGGTTTGTATCAGTTTCAGAAGAAGAGTTGACCTAGATATGGTCCGTATGTGTAGGAAACTCCGTTCTTTTGTTCTGACCACAGTCACATTTCCTGCTGTATAGAGACTCTTAGAAAGCAAGAGCGTGATTCTTGCTACAAGGAAAGTGTGTTTCATGGATGAGATTTGTGCTGTCTGTTTCCCTTCAGAAATGGAGTTAAATCCCAGGCTCTGTGTCTTCCTACAAAAAGACATCATTTCAGGTAAACGCAGTCACATTTAGCTCAAACGAATATAAATCATTCACAAAGTTCACATGTTTCTTGTTCTTACCTGAAAAGCATTGGATGTTAGAGGACCTGTGGTTTCTATCAGTTTCAGAAGCAGATTTGAACTAGATATGATCTGTACGTGTAGGAAACACCGTTTCTTTGTTCTGAGCACACTCACGTTTCCTGCTGTATTAGAGACTCTAGAAAGCAAGAGCGTGCTTCTTGCTCTAAAGCAGAGTGTCTTTCACGGATGAGAACTCTGCTGTGTGTTTCCCTAAGAAATGGAGTTAAATCCCAGGCTCTTTGTCTTCCTACAGGCAAGACTTCGTTTATGTAAACTCAGTCACCTTTCAGCTCAAACAAAGCTATATCGTTTACGTAGCTCACACGTTTCTTGCTCTAACTGAAAAGCATTGGATATAGGAGCAACTGTGGTTTGTATCAGTTTCAGAAGCAGAGTTGGACTATATATGGTCTGTATGTGTAGGAAACTCTGTTCATTTGTGCTGAGCACATTCACGTTTCCAGCTCTAGTAGAGAAGCTAGAAAGCAAGCGCGTCCTTCTTGCTCTAATGGAGACTGTGTTTCATAGATGAGAATGTGCTATGTGTTTCCCATCAGTAATGCAGTTAAATCCCAGGCTCTGTATCTTCCACAAGCAAGATTTCGTTTCACGTTAACGCAGTCACCTTTCAGCTCAAACAAAGCTACATCGTTAAGGTAGCTCACAAGTTTCTTGCTCTTAAATATAAATCATTGGATATTAGAGGACCGGTGGGTGGTGTCAGTTTCAGAAGCAGAGTTGAATTAGCAATGGTTCGTACGTGTAGGAAACACTGTTCCTTTGTTCGGAGAACCCTCAAGTTTCTTGCTCTATTTGAGACTCTAGAAAGCAAGAGCATGCTTCTTACTCTAAAGCAGAGTGTGTTTCATGGATGAGAACTGAGCTGTGTGTTTCGCTTCAGAAATGGAGTTAAATCCCATGCTCTGTGTCTTCCTACAAGCAAGGCATCTTTTCAGGTAAACTCAGTCACTTTTAAGCTCAAAGGAAGCTACATCGTTCACAAAGCTCACAGGTTTCTAGCTCTTAACTGGAAAGCATTGCATGTTAGAGGAACTGTGGTATGTATCAGTTTCAGAAGCATAGTTGAACTAGCAATGGTCCTTATGTGTAGGAAACACCGTTATTTTGTTCTGACCTCAGTCACGTTTCTGCTCAATTAGAGACTCATGGAAAGCAAGAGCGTGATTCTTGCTACAAGGAAATTGTGTTTCATGGATGAGAACTGTGCTGTCTGTTTCCCTTCAGAAATGGAGTTAAATCCCAGGCTCTGTGTCTTCCTACAAGCAAGACATCATTTCAGGTAAACGCAGTCAATTTTGGCTCACACGAATTAATTCATTCACAAGCTCACACGTTTCTTGCTCTTAACTGAAAAGCATTGGATGTTAGATGACTTGTGGTTTGTATCAGTTTCAGAAGCTGAGTTGAACTAGCAATCTTCCGTACGTGATGGAATAAACGTTCTTTTATTGAGCAAACTATCATGTTCTGGCTCTATTGGAGACTCTAGAAAGCAAGAGCGTGCTTCTTGCTCTAAAGCAGAGTGTGTTTCATGGATGAGAACAGTGCTGTGAGTTTCCCTTCAGAAATGGAGTTAAATCTCAGGCTCTGTGTCTTCATACAAGCAATACATCTTTTCAGGTATACTCAGTCACTTTTCAGCTCAAAAGAAGCTACATCATTCACGAAGCTCACACGTTTCTGGCTCTTAACTGTAAAGCATTGATTATTAGAGGACCTGTGGTTTGTATCAGTTTCACAATAAGAGTTGAACTAGCAATGGTCCGTATGTGTAGGAAACACCATTCTTTTGTTCTGAGTACCATCAAGTTTTGGGCTCTATTAGAGACTCTAGGAAGCAAGAGCATGCTTCTTGCTCTAAAGCAGAGTGTTTTTCATGGATGTGAACTGTGCTGTGTGTTTCCCTTCAGAAATGGAGTTAAATCCCAGGCTCAGTGTCTTCCTACAAGCAAGACATCTTTTCAGATAAACTCAGTCACTTTTCACTTCAAAGGAAGCTACATCGTTCACGAGGCTCACACGTTTCTCGCTCTTAAATGGAAAGCAATGCATGTTAGAGGAACTGTGGTTTGTATCAGTTTCAGAAGAAGAATTGAACTAGATATGATCCGTATGTGTAGGAAACACCGTTCTTTTTTTCTGAGCACACTCATGTTTCTTGCTTTATTAGAGGCTCTAGAAAGCAAGAGCATGCTTCTTGCTCTAAGGCAGAGTGTGTTTCATGGATGACAACTGTGCTGTGTGTTTCCCTTCAGAAATGGAGTTAAATCCCAGGCTCTGTATCTTCCTACAAAAAGACATTATTTCAAGTAAACGCAGTCACATTTAGCTCAAACGAATATAAATCATTCACAAAGCTCACTTGTTTCTTGCTCTTAACTGAAAAGCATTGGATGTTAGAGGACCTGTGGTTTCTATCAGTTTCAGAAGGAGATTTGAACTAGATATGGTCTGTACGTGTAGGAAACACCGTTCCTTTGTTCTGAGCACACTCACGTTGCCTGCTATATTAGAGACTCTAGAAAGCAAGAGCGTGCTTCTTGCTCTAAAGCAGAGTGTGTTTCACGGATGACAACTCTGTTGTGTGTTTCCCTTCAGAAATGGAGTTAAATCCCAGGCTCTTTGTCTTCCTACAAGCAAGACTTCGTTTCATGTAAACTCAGTCACCTTTATCTAAAACAATACTACATCATTTACGGAGCTCACACGTTTCTTGCTCTAACTGAAAAGCATTGGATATAGAAAGAACTGTGGTTTGTATCAGTTTCAGAAGCAGAGTTGGACTACATATGTTCTGTATGTGTAGGAAACTCCGTTCTTTTGTGCTGAGCACATTCACGTTTCCTGCTCTATTATAGATTCTAGAAAGTAAGAGCGTCCTTCTTGCTCTAATTTAGACTGTGTTTCATCGAAGAGAAGTGTGCTTTGTGTTTCCAGTCAGAAATGGAGTTAAATCCCAGGCTCTGTATCTTCCTACAAGCAAGATTTCATGTCATGTAAACGCAGTCACCTTTCAGCTCAAACAAAGCTACATCGTTCAGGTAGCTCTCACGTTTCTTGCTCTTAACTGTAAATCATTGGATATTAGAGGACCTGTGGTTGGTGTCAGTTTCAGAAGCAGAGTTGAACTAGCAATGGTCCGTATGTGTAGGAAACACCGTTCTTTTGTTCGGAGAACCCTCATGTTTCTGGCTCTATTAGAGACTCTAGAAAGCAAGAGCATGCTTCTTGCTCTAAAGCAGAGTGTATTTCATGGATGAGAACTGAGCTGTGTGTTTCGCTTCAGAAATTGAGTTAAATCCCAGGCTCTGTGTCTTCCTACAAGCAAGATATCTTTTCAGGTAAACTCAGTCACTTTTAAGCTCAAAGGAAGCTACATAGTTCACGAAGCTCACACGTTCCTTGCTCTTAACTGGAAACCATTGCATGTTAGAGGAGCTGTGGCCTCTATCCGTTTCAGAAGAAGAGTTGACCTAGATATGGTCCGTATGTTTAGGAAACACCCTTATTTTGTTCTGAACACAGTCACGTTTCCTGCTGTGTTACAGACTCTTAGAAAGCAAGAGCGTGCTTCTTGCTCTAAAGCAGAGCGTGTTTCATGGATGAGAACTGTGCTGTGTTTTTCCCTTCAGAAATGGAGTTAAATCAGAGGCTCTGTGTCTTCCTACAAGCAAGACATCGTTTCAGGTAAACTCAGTCACATTTCAGCTCAAAGATTGCTACATCATTTATGAAGCTCACCAGTTTCTCTCTCTTAACTGAAACGCATTGGATGTTAGAGGACCTGTGGTTTGTATCAGTTTCAGAAGCAGAGTTGAACTAGATATGGTCCGTGTGTAGGAAACACAGTTCTTTTGTTTTGAGCACACTCACGTTTCCCTCTGTATTAAAGACTCTTAGAAAGCAAGAGCGTGCTTCTTGCTCTAAAGCAGAGCGTGTTTCATGGAAGAGAACTGTGCTTTGTGTTTCCCTTCAGTAATGGAGTTAAATTCCAGGCTCTGTGTCTTCCTACAAGCAAGACATCATTTCAGGTAGACGGAGACACTTTTCAGCTCAAATGAATATAAATCGTTTACGAAGCTCACACGTTTCTCGTTCTTAACTGAAAAGCATTGGATGTTAGATGACTTGTGGTTTGTATCAGTTTCAGAAGCAGTGTTGAACTAGCAATGGTCCATATGTGTAGGAAACTCAGTTCTTTTGTTCTGAGGACACTTTCAAGTTTCTGGCTCTATTGGAGACTCTAGAATGCAAGAGCGTGCTTCTTGCCCTAAAGCATCGTGTGTTTCATGAATGAGAACTGTGCTGTGTGTTTCCCATCAGAAATGGAGTTAAATAACAGGCTCTGTGTCTTTCTACAAGCAAGATATCTTTTCAGGTAAACTCAGTCACTTTTCAGCTCAAAGGAAGCTACATTGTTCCCGAAGCTCACACGTTTCTGGTTCCTAACGGCAAAGCATTGCATGTTAGAGGAACTGTGGTTTGTATCAGTTTCAGAAGAAGAGTTGACCTGGATATGGTCTGTATGTGTAGAAAACACTGTTCATTTGTTCTGAGCACACTCATGTTTCCTACTTTATTAGAGGCTCTAGAAAGCAAGAGCGTGCTTCTTGCTCTAAGGCAGAGTGTGTTTCATGCATGACAAATGTGCGCTGTGTTTCCCTTCAGAAATGGAGTTAAATCCCAGGCTCTGTGTCTTCCTACAAAAAGACATAATTTCAGGTAAACGCAGTCACTTTTAACTCTAACGAATTTAAATCATTCACAAAGCTCACACATTTCTCGCTCTTAACTGGAAAGCATTGCATGTTAGGGGAACTGTGGTTTCTATCAGTTTCAGAAGAAGAGTTGACCTGGATATGGTCTGTATGTGTAGGAAACACCGTTCTTTTGTTCTGAGCACACTCACGTTTCCTGCTCTATTAGAGACTCTAGAAAGCAAGAGCGTGCTTCTTCCTATAAGCAGAGTGTGTTTCATCGATGAAAACTGTGCTGTGTGTTTCCCTTCAGAAATGGAGTTAAATCACAGGCTCTGTATCTTCCTACAAACATGACTTCTTTTCATGTAATCTCAGTAATTTTTCAGCTCAAACAAAACTACATCGTTCACGTAGCTCACACGTTTCTGGCTATTAACTGAAAAGCATTGGATGTTAGAGGACCTGGGGTTTGTATCAGTTTCAGAAGCAGAGTTGAACTGATATGGTCCGTATGTGTAGAAAACACCGTTCATTTGTTCTGAGCACACTTACGTTTCCTGCTTTATTAGAGACTCTAGAAGGCAAGAGCGTGCTTCTTGCTCTAAAGCAGAGTGTGTTTCACGGATGACAACTGTGCTGTGTGTTTCCCTTCATAAATGGAGTTAAATCCCAGGCTCTGTGTCTTCCTACAAGCAAGACTTCGTTTCAGGTAAACTCACTCACGTTTCAGCTTAAACAAAGCGACATATTTTCCATAGCTCACACGTTTATTGCTCTAAATGAAAAGCATTGGATATAAGAGGAACTGTGGTTTGTATCAGTTACAGAATCAGAGTTGGACTAGATATGGTCTGTATGTGTAGGAAACTCCGTTCTTTTGTTCTGAGCACACTCACGTTTCCTGCTGTATTGTAGACCCTAGAAAGCAAGAGCATGCTTCTTGCTCTAAAGCACACTGTGTTTCATCGATGAGAACTGTACTGTGTGTTTTCCATGAGAAATGGAGTTAAATCACAGGCTCTGTAGCTTCCTACAAGCAAGACTTCATTTCACCTAAACTCAGTCACCTTTCCGCTCAAACAAACTAAATTGTTCACGTAGCCTACACGTTTCTTGCTCTTAACTGTAAAGCATTGGATATTAGAGGACCTGTGGTTTGTATCAGTTTCAGAATCAGAGTCGAACTAGCAATGGTCCGTATATGTAGGAAACACCGATCTTTTGCTCTGAGTACCCTAAATTCTCTTGTTCTATTAGAGACTCCAGAAAGCAATAGCATGCTTCTTGCTTTAAAGCAGAGTGTGTTTCATGGAAGAGAACTGTGCTGTGTGTTTCCCTTCAGAAATGGAGTTAAATTCCAGGCTCTGTGTCTTCCTACAAGCAAGACATCATTTCAGGTAGATAGAATCACTTTTCAGCTCAAATGAATATAAATCGTTTACGAAGCTCACACGTTTCTTGTTCTTAACTGAAAAGCATTGGATGTTAGATGACTTGTGGTTTGTATCAGTTTCAGAAGCAGAGTTGAACTAGCAATAGTCCATATGTGTAGGAAACTCAGTTCTTTTGTTCTGAGGACACTTTCAAGTTTCTGGCTCTATTGGAGACTCTACAAAGCAAGAGCGTGCTTCTTGCCCTAAAGCATCGTGTGTTTCATGAATGAGAACTGTGCTGTGTGTTTCCCATCAGAAATGGAGTTAAATAACAGGCTCTGTGTCTTCCTACAAGCAAGACATCTTTTCAGGTAAACTCAGTCACTTTTCAGCTCAAAGGAAGCTACATTGTTCCCGAAGCTCACACGTTTCTAGTTCCTAACTGAAAAGCATTGCATGATAGAGGAAGTGTGGTTTGTATCAGTTTCAGAAGAAGAGTTGAACTAGATATGGTCCATATGTGTAGAAAACACCGTTCATTTGTTCTGAGCACACTCATGTTTCATACTATCAGAGGCTCTAGAAAGCAAGAGCATGCTTCTTGCTCTAAAGCAGAGTGTGTTTCATGGAAGAGAACTGTGCTGTGTGTTTCCCTTCAGAAATGGAGTTAAATTCCAGGCTCTGTGTCTTCCTACAAGCAAGACATCATTTCAGGTAGACGGAGTCACTTTTCAGCTCAAATGAATATAAATCGTTTACGAAGCTCACACGTTTCTCGTTCTTAACTGAAAAGCATTGGATGTTAGATGACTTGTGGTTTGTATCATTTTCAGAAGCAGAGTTGAACTAGCAATGGTCCATATGTGTAGGAAACTCAGTTCTTTTGTTCTGAGGACACTTTCAAGTTTCTGGCTCTATTGGAGACTCTAGAAAGCAAGAGCGTGCTTCTTGCCCTAAAGCATCGTGTGTTTCATGAATGAGAACTGTGCTGTGTGTTTCCCATCAGAAATGGAGTTAAATAACAGGCTCTGTGTCTTTCTACAAGCAAGATATCTTTTCAGGTAAACTCAGTCACTTTTCAGCTCAAAGGAAGCTACATTGTTCCCGAAGCTCACACGTTTCTGGTTCCTAACTGAAAAGCATTGCATGTTAGAGGAACTGTGGTTTGTATCAGTTTCAGAAGAAGAGTTGAACTAGATATGGTCCGTATGTGTAGAAAACTCCGTTCATTTGTTCTGAGCACACTCATGTTTCCTACTTTATTAGAGGCTCTAGAAAGCAAGAGCATGCTTCTTGCTCTAAGGCAGAGTGTGTTTCATGCATGACAAATGTGCTCTGTGTTTCCCTTCAGAAATTTAGTTAAATCCCAGGCTCTGTGACTTCCTACAAAAAGACATAATTTCAGGTAAACGCAGTCACTTTTAACTCTAACGAATTTAAATCATTCACAAAGCTCACACGTTTCTCGCTCTTAACTGGAAAGCATTGCATGTTAGGGGAACTGTGGTTTGTATCAGTTTCAGAAGAAGAGTTGACCTGGATATGGTCTGTATGTGTAGGAAACACCGTTCTTTTGTTCTGAGCACACTCACGTTTCCTGCTCTATTAGAGACTCTAGAAAGCAAGAGCGTGCTTCTTCCTATAAGCAGAGTGTGTTTCATCGATGAAAACTGTGCTGTGTGTTTCCCTTCAGAAATGGAGTTAAATCACAGGCTCTGTATCTTCCTACAAGCATGACTTCTTTTCATGTAATCTCAGTAACTTTTCAGCTCAAACAAAACTACATCGTTCACGTAGCTCACACGTTTCTGGCTATTAACTGAAAAACATTGGATGTTAGAGTACCTGTGGTTTGTATCAGTTTCAGAAGCAGAGTTGAACTAGATATGGTTCGTATGTGTAGGAAAGACCGTCATTTGTTCTGAGCACACTCACTTTTCCTGCTTTATTAGAGACTCTAGAAGGCAAGAGCGTGCTTCTTGCTCTAAAGCAGAGTGTGTTTCATGGATGACAACTGTGCTGTGTGTTTCCCTTCATAAATGGAGTTAAATAGCAGGCTCTGTGTCTTCCTACAAGCAAGACTTCGTTTCAGGTAAACTCACTCACGTTTCAGCTTAAACAAAGCGACATATTTTACATAGCTCACACGTTTATTGCTCTAAATGAAAAGCATTGGATATAAGAGGAACTGTGGTTTGTATCAGTTACAGAATCAGAGTTGGACTAGATATGGTCTGTATGTGTAGGAAACTCCGTTCTTTTGTTCTGAGCACACTCACGTTTCCTGCTGTATTGTAGACCCTAGAAAGCAATAGCATGCTTCTTGCTCTAAAGCACACTGTGTTTCATCGATGAGAACTGTACTGTGTGTTTTCCATGAGAAATGGAGTTAAATCACAGTCTCTGTAGCTTCCTACAAGCAAGACATCTTTTCAGGTAAACTCAGTCACTTTTCAGCTCAAAGGAAGCTACATTGTTCCCGAAGCTCACACGTTTCTTGTTCCTAACTGAAAAGCATTGTATTTTAGAGGAACTGTGGTTTGTATCAATTTCAGAAGAAGAGTTGAACTAGATATGGTCTGTATGTGTAGAAAACACCGTTCATTTTTTCTGAGCACACTCATGTTTCCTACTTTATTAGAGGCTCTAGAAAGCAAGAGCATGCTTCTTGCTCTAAAGCAGAGTGTGTTTCATGGATGACAACTGTGCTATGTGTTTCCCTTCAGAAATGGAGTTAAATCCCAGGCTCTTTGTCTTCCTACGAACAGACATAATTTCAGGTAACGCAGTCACTTTTAACTCAAACGAATATAAATCATTCACAAAGCTCACACGTTTCTCGCTCTTAACTGGAAAGCATTGCATGTTAGAGTAACTGTGGTTTTTATCAGTTTCAGAAGAATAGTTGAACTGGATATGGCCCGTATGTGTAGGAAACACCGTTCTTTTGTTCTGAGCACACTCATGTTTCCTGCTCTATTAGAGACTCTAGAAAGCAAGAGTGTGCTTCTTGCTCTAAAGCAGAGTTTGTTTCATGGAAGAGAACTGTGCTGTGTGTTTCCCTTCAGAAATGGAGTTAAATCCCAGGCTCTGTGTCTTCCTACAAGGAAGACATCTTTTCAGGTAAACTCAGTCACTTTTCAGCTCAAAGGAAGCTCCATTGTTCACGAAGCTCACACATTTCTCGCTATTAACTGGAATGCATTGCATTTTAGAGGATCTGGGGTTTGTATCACTTTCAGAAGAAGAGTTGACCTAGATATGGTCCGTATGTGTAGGAAACACCGTTATTTTGTCCTGACCACAGTCACTTTTTCCTGCTGTATTAGAGAATATTAGAAAGCAAGGGCGTGCTTCTTGGTCTAAAGCAGAGTGTTTCATGGATGAGAACTGTGCTGTGTGTTTCCCTTCAGAAATGGAGTTGAATTCCAGGCTCTGTGTCTTCCTACAAGCAAGACATCATTTCAGGTAAACGGAGTCACTTTTCAGCTCAAATGAATATAAATCATTTATGAAGCTCACACGTTTCTCGTTCTTAACTGAAAAGCATTGGATGTTAGATGACATGTGGTTTGTATCAGTCAGAAGCAGAGTTGAACTAGATATGGTCTGTACGTATAGGAAACACCGTTCTTTTGTTCTGAGCACACTCACGTTTCCTGCTCTATTAGAGACTGTAGAAAGCAAGAGCGTCCTTCTTGCTCTAAAGCAGAGCGTGTTTCCTGGATGAGAACTGTGCTGTGTTTTTCCCTTCAGAAATAGAGTTAAATCACAGGCTCTGTGTCTTCCTACAAGCAAGACTTCCTTTCAGGTAAACTCAGTCACATTTCAGCTCAAAGATTGCTACATCGTTCACGAGCTCACCCGTTTCTCTCTCTTAACTGAAAAGCATTGGATGTTAGAGGACCGGTGGTTTGTATCAGTTTCAGAAGCAGAGTTGATCTTGATATGGTTCATATGTGTAGGAAACACCGTTCATTTTTACTGAGCACACTCACGTTTCCTGCTGTATTAGAGACTATAGAAAGCAAGAGCGTGCTTCTAGCTCTAAAGCCGAATGTGTTTCATGGATGAGAACTGTGCTGTGTGTTTCCCTTCAGAAATTGAGTTAAATCCCAGGCTCTGTGTCTTCATACAAGCAAGACTACTTTTCAGCTAAACTCCGTCATTTTTCAGCTCAAAGGAAGCTACATCATTCCCGAAGCTCACACGTTTCTTGTTCGTAACTGGAAAGCATTGCATGTTAGAGGAACTGTAGTTTGTATCAGTTTCATGAGAAGAGCTGAACTAGATATGCTCTGTATTTGAAGGAAGCACCATTCTTTTGTTCTGAGCACACTCATGTTTCTTGCTTCATTAGAGGCTCTATAAAGCAAGAGCATGTTTCTTGCTCTAAAGCAGAGTGTGTTTCATGGATGAGAACTGTGCTGTGTGTTTCCCTTCAGAAATGGAGTTAAATCCCAGGCTCTGTGTCTTCCTAAAAAAAGAAATCATTTCAGGTAAACGCAGTCACTTTTAGCTCAAATGAATATAAATTATTCACAAAGCTCACATGTTTCTCGCTCTTAACAGAAAAGCATTGGATGTTAGATGACATGTGGTTTGTATCAGTCAGAAGCAGAGTTGAACTAGATATGGTCTGTACGTATGGGAAACACCGTTCTTTTGTTCTGAGCACACTCACGTTTTCTGCTCTATTAGAGACTCTAGAAAGCAAGAGCGTCCTTCTTGCTCTAAAGCAGAGTGTGTTTCACGGATAACAACTGTACTGTGTTTTTCCCTTCAGAAATGGAGTTAAATCCCAGGCTCTGTGTCTTCCTACAAGCAAGACATCTTTTCAGGTAAACTCTGTCACATTTCAGCTCAAAGATTGCTACATCATTCATGAAGCTCACCCGTTTCTCTCTCTTAACTGAAAAGCATTGGATGTTAGAGGACCTGTGGTTTGTATCAGTCAGAAGCAGAGTTGAACTAGATATGGTCTGTACGTATGGGAAACACCGTTCTTTTGTTCTGAGCACACTCACGTTTCCTGCTGTATTAGAGACTATAGAAAGCAAGAGCGTGCTTCTAGCTCTAAAGCCGAATGTGTTTCATGGATGAGAACTGTGCTGTGTGTTTCCCTTCAGAAATTGAGTTAAATCCCAGGCTCTGTGTCTTCCTACAAGCAAATCTCGTTTCAGGTTAATTCACTCACGTTTCAGCTCCAACAAAGCTGCATCGTTTACATAGCTTACACGTTTGTTGCGATAGCTGAATAGCATTGGATTTTAGAGAAACTGTGGTTTGTATCAGTTTCCGAAGCAGACTTGAACTAGGTATGGTCCGTATGTGTAGTAAACACCGTTCTTTTGTTCTGACCACACTCACATTTCCTGCTGTATTAGAGACTCTAGAAAGCAAGAGCGTTCTTCTAGCTCTAAAGCAGAATGTGTTTCATGGATGAGAACTGTGCTGTGTGTTTCCCTTCAGAAATTGAGTTAAATCCCAGGCTCTGTGTCTTCCTACAAGCCATTCTCGTTTCAGGTATACTAACTCACGTTTCAGCTCAAAAGAATATAAATCATCCACTAGCTCACATGTTTATTGCTCTTAACTGAAAAGCATTGATATGTAGATGACCTCTGGTTTCTATCAGTTTCAGAAGCAGAGTTGAACTAGATATGGTCTGTACGTCTAGGAAACACCGTTCTTTTTTTCTGAGCACACTCACGTTTTCTTCTGTATCAGAGAATCTAGAAAGCAAGAGCGTGCTTCTTGCTCTAAAGCAGAGTGTGTTTCACGGACGACAACTGTGCTGTGTGTTTCCCTTCAGAAATGGAGTTAAATCACAGGCTTGGTGTTTTCCTACAAGCAAGATTTCGTTTCACGTAAACTCAGTCACCTTTCAGTTCAAACAAAGATACATTGTCCAAGTTTCTAACACGTTTCTTGCTCTTCACTGTAAAGCATTGGATGTTAGAGGACCTGTGGTATGTTTCAGTTTCAGAAGCAGAGTTGAAATAGCAATGGTCCGTATGTGTAGGAAACACCGTTCCTTTGTTCTGAGTACCCTCAAGTTTATGGCTCTGTTAGAGATTTAGAAAGCAAGAGCATGCTTCTTGCTCTAAAGCAGAGTGCGTTTCATGGATGAGAACTGTGCTGTGTTTTTCCCTTCAGAAATGGAGTTAAATCCCAGGCTCTGTGTCTTCCTACCAGCAAGACATCTTTTCAGGGAAACTCAGTCACTTTTCAGCTCAAAGGAAGCTACATCGTTCACGAAGCTCACACGTTTCTCGCTCTTAAATGAAAAGCATTGGATGTTAGATGACTTGTGGTTTGTATCAGTTTCAGAAGCAGAGTTGAACTGGCAATGGTCCGTACGTGTGGGAAACACCATTCTTTTGTTCTGACCACAGTCAAGTTTCCTGCTGTATTAGAGACTCTAGAAAGCAAGAGCGTCCTTCTTGCTCTAAAGCAGACTGTGTTTCATCGATGAAAACTGTGCTGTGTGTTTCCCTTCAGAAATGGAGTTAAATCTCAGGCTCTGTATATGCATACAAGCAAGATTTCGTTTCAGGTAAACTCAGTCACTTTTCAGCTCAAAGGAAGCTACATCGTTCACGAAGGTCACACATTTCTCACTCTTAACTAGAAAGCATTGCAAGTTAGAGGAACTTTGGTTTGTATCAGTTTCAGAAGCAGAGTTGACCATGATGTGGTCCGTATGTGTAGGAAACACCATTATTTCATTCTGACCAGAATCACGTTTCCTGCTGTAAGAGAGACTCTCAGAAAGCAAGACCGTGATTCTTTCTCTAAAGCAGAGTGTGTTTCATGGATGAGAACTGTGCTGTGTGTTTCCCTTCAAAAATGGAGTGAAATTCCAGGCTTGCATTCTAGAATCTCTAATACAGCAGGAAACTTGAGTGTGCTCAGAATAAAAGAACTTTGTTTTTTAGACATACTGAACATATCTAGTTCAACTCTGTTTCTGAAACTAATACAAACCACAGGTCCTCTAACATCCAATGCTTTCGGTTTAATTCGAGAAACGTGTGAACTTCGTGAACAATGTACCTTTGTTTGAGCTGAAATATGTCTGCGTTTACATGAAATGAATTCTTGCTTGTAAGAGGACACAGAGCCTGGGATTTAACTCCATTTCTGAAGGTAAACACACAGCACAGATCTCGTCCATGAAACACACCTTGCATTATAGCAAGAAGCACGCCCTTGCTTTCTAGAATCTCTAATACAGCGGGAAATGTAATTGTGCTAAGAACAAAAGAATGGTGTTTCCTACACATATGGACCATATCTAATGCAACTCTGCTTGTGAAACTGATAGAAATCACTGGTCCTCTAACATCCAATGATTTTCAGTTAAGAGCGAGAAACTTGTGAGCTTCGTGAAAGATGTACCTTCATTCGAGCTGAAAAGGGACTGGGTTTACTTGAAACGAAGTCCTGCTTAAAGGAAGACAAAGAGCCTGGGATTTAATACCATTTCTGAAGGGAAACACACAGCACATTCTCATCCATGAAACACACTCAGCTTTAGAGGAAGAAGCACGCTCTAGCTTTCTAGTGTCTCTAATACAGCTAGAAAGGTGAGTGTTCTCAAAAAAAAGAACGGTTTTTCCTACACATACGGACCACATCTAATTCAACTCTGCTCCAATAACTGATACAAACCACAGGTCTGCTAACATAGAATGATTTTCTGTTAAGAGCGAGAAACGTGTGAGCTTCGTGAAAGATGTAGTTTCCTTTGAGCTGAAAAGTGACTGCGTTTACCTGAAACGAAGTCATGCTTGTAGGAAGACACAGAGCCTGGGATTTAACACCATTTCTGAAGGGAAACACACGGCACAGTTCTCATCCATGAAACACACTCTGCTTTAGAGCAAGAAGCATGCCCTTGCTTTGTAGACTCTCTAATAAAGCAGGGAACGTGAGTGTGCTCAGAATAAAAGAACTGTGTTTCCTACACATACGGACCATATCTAATTCAACTCTGCATGTGAAACTGATAGAAACTACATGTCCTCTAACATCCAATGATTTTCAGTTAAGAGCAAGAAACTTGTGAGCTTTTTGAAAGGTGTAGCTTCGTTTGAACTGAAAAATGACTGGGTTTACGTGAAAAGAAGTCTTGCTGGTAGGAAGACACAGAGCCTGGGATTTAACTCCATTTATGAAGGGAAACACACAGGACAGTTCTCATCCATGAAACACACTCTGCTTTAGATCAAGAAGCATGCCTTTGCTTTCTAGATTTTCTAATATAGCAGGAAACGTGAGTTTGCTCAGAACAAAAGAACGGTGTTTCCTACAAATACAGACCATATCTAGTTCAACTCTGCTTCTGAAGCTGATAGAAACCACAGGTACTCTTACATCCAATGCTTTCCAGTTAAGAAAGAGAAACGTGTGAGCTTTGGGAACGATGTAGTTTCATATGAGCTGAAAATGGACTGCGTTTACCTGAAATGAAGTCTTGCATGTAGGAAGACACAGAGCCTGGGATTTAACTCCATTTATGAAGGGAAACACACAGCACAGTTCTCATCCATGAAACATACTCTGCTTTAGAGCAAGAAGCACGGCCTTGCATTCTAGAGTCTCTAATACATGAGGAAACGTGAGTGTGCTCAAACAAAAGAATTGTGTTTCCTACACATATGGACCATATCTAGTTCAACTCTGCTTCAAATACTGATACAAACCACAGGTCTGCTAACATAGAATGCTTCTCTGTTAAGAGCGAGAAACGTGTGAGCTTCGTGAAAGATGTACTTTCTTTGAGCTGAAAAGTGACTGCGTTTACCTGAAACGAAGTCATGCTTGTAAGAAGACACAGAGCCTGGGATGTAACTCCATTTCTGAAGGAAAACACACAGCACAGTTCTCATTCATGAAACACACTCTGCTTTAGAGCAAGAAGCACGGCCTTGCATTCTAGAATCTCTAATACAGCAGGAAACGTGAGTGTGCTCAGAAGAAAAGAACTTTGTGTTCTAGACATACTGACCATATCTAGTTCAACTCTGCTTCGAAAACTGATACAAACCACAGATCCTCTAACATCCAATGCTTTTGGTTTAATGCGAGAAACGTGTGAACTTCGTGAACAATGTACCTTTGTTTGAGCTGAAATGTGTCTGCGTTTACATGAAACGAATTCTTGCTTGTAAGAGGACACAGAGCCTGGGATTTAACTCCATTTCTGAAGGTAAACACACAGCACAGATCTCGTCCATGAAACACACCTTGCATTATAGCAAGAAGCACGCCCTTGCTTTCTAGAATCTCTAATACAGCAGGAAACGTAATTGTGCTCCGAACAAAAGAACTGTGTTTCCTACAGATACGGACCCTATCTAGTGCAACTCTGCTTGTGACACTGATAGAAACCACTGGTCCTCTAACATCCAATGATTTTCAGTTAAGAGTGAGAAACTTGTGAGCTTCGTGAAAGATGTAGCTTCATTCGAGCTGAAAAGGGACTGGGTTTACTTGAATTGAAACCCTGCTTAAAGGAAGACAAAGAGCCTGGGATTTAACACCATTTCTGAAGGGAAACACACAGCACATTCTCATCCATGAAACACACTCAGCTTTAGAGCAAGAAGCACGCTCTGGCTTTCTAGTGTCTCTAATACAGCTAGAAACGTGAGTGTGCTCAGAAAGAAGAAGAGTTTTTCCTACACATAGGCACCACATCTAATTCAACTCTGCTTCAAAAACTGATACAAACCACAGGTCTGCTAACATAGAATGATTTTCTGTTAAGAGTGAGAAACGTGTGAGCTTCCTGAAAGATATAGTTTCCTTTGAGCTGAAAAGTGACTGCGTTTACCTGAAACGAAGTCATGCTTGTAGGAAGAAACAGGGCCTGGGATTTAACTCCATTTCTGAAGGGAAAAACACGGCACAGTTCTCATCCATGAAACACACTTTGCTTTAGAGCAAGAAGCATGCCCTTGCTTTCTAGAGTCTCTAATAAAGCAGTGAACATGAATGTGCTCAGAACAAACGAACTGTGTTTCCTACACATACGGACCATATCTAATTCAACTCTGAATGTGAAACTGATAGAAACCACACGTCCTCTAATATTCAATGATTTTCAGTTAAGAGCAAGAAACTAGTGAGCTTCGTGGAAGGTGTAGCTTCGTTTGAGCTGAAAATTGACTGGGTTTACCTGAAAAGAAGTCTTGCTTGTAGGAAGATACAGAGCCTGGGATTTAACTCCATTTCTGAAGGGAAACACACAAGACAGTTCTCATCCATGAAACACACTCTGCTTTAGAGCAAGAAGCATGCCTTTGCTTTCTAGATATTCTAATATAGCAGGAAACGTGAGTGTGCTCAGAACAAAAGAACGGTGGTTCCTACAAATACAGACCATATCTAGTTCAATTCCGCTTCAGAAACTGATAGAAACCACAGGTACTCTTACATCCAATGCTTTCCAGTTAAGAGCGAGATACGAGTGAGCTTTGGGAACAATGCAGTTTCATATGAGCTGAAAATGGACTGCGTTTACCTGAAATGAAGTTTTGCATGTAGGAAGACACAGAGCCTGGGATTTAACTCCATTTCTGAAGGGAAACACACAGCACCGTTCTCATCCATGAAACACACTCTATTTTAGAGCAAGACACACGGCCTTGCTTTCTAGAGTCTCTAATACATGAGGAAACGTGAGTGTGCTCAAACAAAAGAATGGTGTTTCCTACACATATGGACCATATCTAGTTCAACTCTGCTTCCAAAACTGATAGAAACCACAGGACCTCTAACAACGAATGCTTTCCAGTTAAGAGAGAGAATCGTGTGAGCTTTGTGACCGAATTAGCTTAGTTTGAGCTGAAAAGTGACTGCGTTTACCTGAAACGAACTCTTGCTTGTAGAAAGACAAAAAGCCTGGGATTTAACTCCATTTCTAAAGAAAACACACAGCACAGTTCTCATTCATGAAACACACTCTGCTTTAGAGCAAGAAGCACGGCCTTGCATTCTAGAGTCTCTAATACTGCAAGAAACGTGAGAGTGCTCAGAAGAAAAGAACTTTGTGTTCAAGACATACTGACCATATCTACTTCAACTCTGCTTCGAAAACTGATACAAAATACAGATCCTCTAACTTCCAATGCTTTTCAGTTTAATGCGAGAAACGTGTGAACTTCATGTACAATGTACCTTCGTTTGAGCTGAAATGTGTCTGCGTTTACATGAAACGAATTCTTGCTTGTAAGAGGACACAGAGCCTGGGAATTAACTCCATTTCTGAAAGGAAACACACAGCAAAGTTCTCATCCATGAAAGACACCTTGCTTTATAGCAAGAAGCACGCCCTTGCTTTCTAGAATCTCTAATACAGCAGGAAACGTAATTGTGCTCAGAACAAAGAACAGTGTTTCCTACACATACGGATATTATCTAATGCAACTCTGCTTCAAATACTGATTCAAACCACAGGTCTGCTAACATAGAATGCTTCTCTGTTAAGAGCGAGAAACTTGTGAGCTTCGTGAAAGATGTAGCTTCCTTTGAGCTGAAAAGTGACTGCGTTTACCTGAAACGAAGTCATGCTTGTAGGAAGACACAGAGCCGGGGATTTAACCCCATTTCTGAAGGAAAACACACAGAACAGTTCTCATCCATGAAACACACTCTGCTTTAGAGCAAGAAGCACGGCCTTGCATTCTAGAGTCTCTAATTCAGCAGGAAACGTGAGTGTGCTCAGAAGAAAAGAACTTTGTTTTCTAGACATACTGACCATATCTCGTTCAACTCTGTTTCTGAAACTGATACAAACCACAGATCCTCTAACATCCAATGCTTTCGGTTTAATTTGACAAACGTGTGAACTTCCTGAACAATGTCCCTTCGTTTGAGCTGAAGTTTGTCTGCGTTTACATGAAACGAATTCTTGCTTGTAAGAGGACACAGAGCCTGGGATTTAACACCATTTCTTAAGGTAAACACACAGCACAGATCTCGTCCATGAAACACACCTTGCATTATAGCAAGAAGCACGCCCTTGCTTTCTAGAATCTCTAATACAGAAGGAAACGTAATTGTGCTCAGAATAAAAGAACTGTGTTTCCTACACATACAGACCATATCTAATTCAACTCTGAATGTGAAACTGATAGAAACCACACGTCCTCTAACATCCAATGATTTTCAGTTAAGAGCAAGAAACTAGTGAGCTTCGTGAAAGGTGTAACTTCGTTTGAGCTGAAAATTGACTGGGTTTACCTGAAAAGATGTCTTGCTCGTAGGGTGACACAGAGCCTGGGATTTAACTCCATTTCTGAAGTGAAACACACAGGACAGTTCTCATCCATGAAACACACTCTGCTTTAGAGCAAGAAGCATGCCTTTGCTTTCTAGATATTCTAATATAGCATGAAACGTGAGTGTGCTCAGAACAAAAGAACGGTGTTTCCTACAAATACAGACCATATCTAGTTCAACTCTGCTTCAGAAACTGATAGAAACCACAGGTACTCTTACTCCAATGCTTTCCAGTTAAGAGAGAGAAACGTGTGAGCTTTGGGAAAGATGTAGTTTCATATGAGCTGAAAATGGACTGTGTATACCTGAAATGAAGTCTTGCATGTAGGAAGACACAGAGCCTGGGATTTAACTCCATTTCTGAAGGGAAACACACAGCACAGTTCTCATCCATGAAACATACTATGCTTTAGAGCAAGAAGCACGGCCTTGCATTCTAGAGTCTCTAATACATGAGGAAAAGTGAGTGTGCTCAAACAAAAGAATGGTGTTTCCTACACATATGGACCATATCTAGTTCAACTCTGCTTCAAATACTGATACAAACCACAGGTCTGCTAACATAGAATGCTTCTCTGTTAAGAGCGAGAAACTTGTGAGCTTCGTGAAAGATGTAGCTTCCTTTGAGCTGAAAAGTGACTGCGTTTACCTGAAACGAAGTCATGCTTGTAGGAAGACACAGAGCCAGGGATTTAACTCCATTTCTGAAGGAAAACACACAGCACAGTTCTCATTCATGAAACACACTCTGCTTTAGAGCAAGAAGCACGGCCTTGCATTCTAGAGTCTCTAATACAGCAGGAAACGTGAGTGTGCTCAGAAGAAAAGAACTTTGTGTTCTAGACATACTGACCATATCTAGTTCAACTCTGCTTCAAAAACTGATACAAACCACAGATCCTGTAACATCCAATGCTTTTGGTTTAATGCGAGAAACGTGTGAACTTCGTGAACAATGTACCTTCGTTTGAGCTGAAATGTGTCTGCGTTTACATGAAACGAACTCTTGCTTGTAGGAAGACACAGAGCCTGGGATTTAACTCCATTTCTGAAGGAAAACACACAGCACAGTTCTCATTCATGAAACACACTCTGCTTTAGAGCAAGAAGCACGGCCTTGCATTCTAGAGTCTCTAATACAGCAGGAAACGTGAGAGTGCTCAGAAGAAAAGAACTTTGTGTTCCAGACATACTGACCATATCTAGTTCAACTCTGCTTCGAAACTGAAACAAACCAGAGGTCCTGTAACATCCAATGCTTGTCATTTAAGATGAGAAACGAGTGTGCTTCGTGAACGATGTAGTTCATTTGAGCTGAAAATTGACTGCCCTTACCTGATACGAAGTAGTGTTTGTAGGAAGACAGAGAGCTTGGTATTTTAAACCATTTCTGAAGGGAAACACACAGCATAGTTCTCATCATTGGATCACACTCTGCTTTAGAGCAAGAAGAACGCTATTGCTTTCTAGAGTCTCTAATACAGCAGGAAAATTGAGTGTGCTCAGGACAAAAGAACTGTGTTTCCTACACATACGGACCATATCTAGTTCAACTCTGCTTCTCATACTGATACAAACCACAGGTCCTCTAAAATCCAAAGCTTGTCAGTTTAGATGAGAAACCTGTGAGCTTCGTGAACGATGTAGTTCGTTTGAGCTGAAAATTGATTGCCCTTACCTGAAATGAAGTCTTCCTTGTAGGAAGACACATAGCCTGGGATTTATCTCCATTTCTGAAGGGAAACACACAGCACAGTTCTCATCCATGAATCACACTCTGCTTTAGAGCAAGAAGCACGCTCTTCCTTTCTAGAGTCTCTAATAAAGCAGGAACCGTGATTGTGCTCAGAACAAAAGAACTGTGTTTCCTACACATACGGACCATATCTAGTTCAACTCATATTCTGAAACTGGCACAAAGCACAGGTCCTGTAACATCCAATGCTTGTATTTTAAGATGAGAAATGAGTGAGCTTCGTGAATGATGTAGTTCGTTTGAGCTGAAAAGTGACTGCCCTTACCTGAAACAAAGTAGTGTTTGTAGGAAGACACAGAGCCTGGGATTTAATTCCATTTCCGAAGGGAAACACACACCATAGTTCTCATCCATGGATCACACTCTGCTTTAGAGCAAGAAGCACGCTCTTCCTTTCTAGAATCTCAAATATAGCAGGAAACGTGATTGTGCTCAGAACAAAAGAACTCTGTTTCCTACACATAAGGAACATATCTAGTTCAACTCTTATTCTGAAATTAACACAAAGCACAGGTCCTCTAATATCCAATGCTTTTAAATTAAGAACGAGAAACGTGTGAGCTTCATGTACAATGTAGTTTGTTTGAGCTCTAAAGTAACTGCCCTTACCTGAAACGAAGTCTTGCTTGTAGGAAGACTCAGAGCCTGCGATTTAACTCCATTTCTGAAGTGGAATACACAGCAGAGTTCTCATCCATTGCTCACACTCTGCTTTAGAGGAGGAAGCACGCTCTTGCTTTCTAGAGTCTCTAAGACAGCAGGAAACTTGAATGTGCTGAGAACAAAAGAACAGTGTTTCCTACACATACGAACCATACCTAGTCCAACTCTGCTTCTGAAATTGATACAAGCACATGTCCTCTAACATCCAATGCTTGTCAGTTTAGATGAGAAACGTGTGAGCTTCGTGAACGATGTAGTTCGTTTGAGCTGTAAAGTAACTGCCCTTACCTGAAATGAAGTCTTGTTTGTAGGAAGACTCAGAGCCTGGGATTTAACTCCATTTCAGAAGTGAAACACACAGCAGAGGTCTCATCCATTGATCACACTGTGTTTTAGAGCAAGAAACACGCTCTTGCTTTCTAGATTCTCTAACACAGCAGGAAACGTGAGCATGCTGAGAAAAAAAGAACGGTTTTTCCTACACATACGGACCATATCTAGTTCAACTGTGCTTCTGAAACTGATACAAAGCCCTGGTCCTCTAACATCCAATGCTAGGCATTTAAGATGGGAAACGTGTTAGCTTCGTGAACAATGTAGTTCGTTTGAGCTGAAAAGTGCCTGCCATTACCTGAAACGAAGTCTTGCATATAGGAAGACACAGAGCCTGGGATTTAACTCCATTTCTGAAGGGAAACACACAGCATAGTTCTCATCCATGGATCACACTATGCTTTAGAGCAAGAAGAATGCTCTTGCTTTCTAGAGTCTATAATACAGCAGGAAACTTGTGTGTGCTCAGAACAAAAGAACGGTGTTTCCTACACATATGGACCATATCTAGTTCAACTCTGCTGCTGAAACTGAAACAAACCTGAGGTCCTCAATCATCCAATGCTTGTCATTTAAGATGAGAAATGAGTGAGCTTCGTGAACGATGTAGTTCATTTGAGGTGAAAATTGACTGCCCTTACCTGAAACGAAGTAGTGTTTGTAGGAAGACACAGAGCTTGGGATTTTACACCATTTCTGAAGGGAAACACACAGCATAGTTCTCATCCATGGATCACACTCTGCTTTAGAGCAAGAAGAACGCAATTGCTTTCTAGAGTCTCTAATACAGCAGGAATATTGAGTGTGCTCAGAACAAAAGAACTGTGTTTCCTACACATATGGACCATATCTAGTTCAACCCTGCTTCTGAAACTGATAGAAACCACAGGACCTCTAACAACCAATGCTTCTCATTTAAGGGTGAGAAACGTGTGAGCTTTGTGAACGAATTAGCTTTGTTTGAGCTGAAAAGTGATTGCGTTTACCTGAAACGAAGTCTTGCTTGTAGGAAGACAAGAGCCTGGGATTTAACCCCATTTCTGAAGGGAAACACACAGCACAGTTCTCATCCATGAAACACACTCTGCTTAAGAGCAAGAAGCACGCTCTTACATCTAGAGGCTCTAAAATGGCAGGAAAAGTGAGTGTGCTCAAACAAAAGACTGGTGTTTCCTACACATACGGACCATATCTAGATCAACTCTGCTTCGAAAACTGATACAAACCACAGATCCTCTAACATCCAATGCTTTTCAGTTTAATGCGAGAAACGTATGAACTTCGTTAAGAATGTACCTTCGTTTGAGCTGAAATGTGTCTGCTTTTACATGAAACGAAGTCTTGCTTGTAAGAGGACACAGAGCCTGGGATTTAACTCCATTTCTGAAAGGAAACACACAGCAAAGTTCTCATCCATGAAACACACCTTGCTTTATAGCAAGAAGCACGCCCTTGTTTCTAGAATCTCTAAAACATCAGGAAACGTAATTGTGGTCAGAACAAAGAACAGGGTTTCCTACACATACGGACAAGATCTAGTGCAACTCTGCTTCAAATACTGATAAAAACCACAGGTCTGCTAACATAGAATGCTTCTCTGTTAAGAGCGAGAAACTTGTGAACTTCGTGAAAGATGTAGCTTCCTTTGAGCTGAAAAGTGACTGCGTTTACCTGAAACGAAGTCATGCTTGTAGGAAGACACAGAGCCGGGGATTTAACCCCATTTCTGAAGGAAAACACACAGCACAGTTCACATCCATGAAACACACTCTGCATTAGAGCAAGAAGCACGGCCTTGCATTCTAGACTCTCTAATACATCAGGAAATGTGAGTGTGCTCAGAAGAAAGAACTTTGTTTTCTAGACATACTGAGCATATCTAGTTCAACTCTGCTTTGAAAACTGATACAAACCACAGATCCTCTAACATCCAATGCTTTCGGTTTAATGCGAGAAACGTGTGAACTTCCTGAACAATGTACCTTTGTTTGAGCTGAAATGTGTCTGCGTTTACATGAAACGAATTCTTGCTTGTAAGAGGACAAAGAGCCTGGGATTTATCTCCATTTCTGAAGGTAAACACACAGCACAGATCTCATCCATGAAACACACCTTGCATTATAACAAGAAACAAGCCCTTGCTTTCTAGAATCTCTAATACAGCAGGAAACGTAATTGTGCTCAGAACAAAAGAACGGTGTTTCCTACACATACGGACCATATCTAATGCAACTCTGCTTGTGAAACTGATAGAAACTACTGGTCCTCTAACATCCAATGATTTTCAGTTAAGAGCGAGAAACTTGTGAGCTTCGTGAAAGATGTAGCTTCATTCAAGCTGAAAAGGGACTGGGTTTACTTGAAACAGAATCCTGCTTAAAGGAAGACAAAGAGCCTGGGATTTAACATCATTTCTGAAGGGAAAGACACAGCACATTCTCTTCCATGAAACACACTCAGCTTTAGAGCAAGAAGCACGCTGTAGCTTTCTAGTGTCTGTAATACAGCTGGAAACGTGAGTGTACTCAGAAAAAAAGAACGGGTTTTCCTACACATACGGACCACATCTATTCAACTCTGCTTCCATAACTGATACAAACCACAGGTCTGCTAACATAGAATGATTTTCTGTTAAGAGTGAGAAATGTGTGAGCTTCGTGAAAGATGTAGTTTCCTTAGAGCTGAAAAGTGACTGCGTTTACCTGAAACGAAGTCATGCTTGTAGGAAGACACAGAGCCTGGGATTTAACTCCATTTCTAAGGGAAACACACGGCACAGTTCTCATCCAGGAAACACACTCTGCTTTAGAGCAAGAAGCATGCCCTTGCTTTCTAGATTCTCTAATAAAGCAGGGAACGTGAGTGTGCTCAGAACAAAAGAACTGTGTTTCCTACACATACGGACCATATCTAATTCAACTCCTCATGTGAAACTGATAGAAACTACACGTCCTCTAACATCCAATGATTTTCAGTTAAGAGCAAGAAACTTGTGAGCTTCGTGAAAGGTGTAGCTTCGTTTGAGCTGAAAAGTGACTGGGTTTACCTGAAAAGAAGTCTTGCTTGTAGGAAGACACAGAGCCTGGGATTTAACTCCATTTCTGAAGGGAAACACACAGGACAGTTCTCATCCATGAAACACACTCTGCTTTAGAGCAAGAAGCATGCCTTTGCTTTCTAGATTTTCTAATATAGCAGGAAACGGGAGTTTGCTCAGAACAAAAGAACGGTGTTTCCTACAAATACAGACTATATCTAGTTCAACTCTGCTTCTGAAACTCATAGAACCCACAGGTACTCTTACATCCAATGCTTTCCAGTTAAGAGAGAGAAACGTGTGAGCTTTGGGAACGATGTAGTTTCATATGAGCTGAAAATGGACTGCGTTTACCTGAAATGAAGTCTTGCAAGTAGGAAGACACAGAGCCTGGGATTTAACTCCATTTCTGAAGGGAAACACACAGCACAGTTCTCATCCATGAAACATACTCTGATTTAGAGCAAGAAGCACGGCCTTGCATTCTAGAGTCTCTAATACATGAGGAAACGTGAGTGTGCTCAAACAAAAGAATGGTGTTTCCTACACATATGGACCATATCTAGTTCAACTCTGCTTCAAATATTGATACAAACCACAGGTCTGCTAACATAGAATGCTTCTCTGTTAAGAGCGAGAAACTTGTGAGCTTCGTGAAAGATGTAGCTACCTTTGAGCTGAAAAGTGACTGCCTTTACCTGAAACGAAGTCATGCTTGTAGGAAGACACAGAGCCTGGGATTTAACTCCATTTCTGAAGGAACACACACAGCACGGTTCTCATTAATGAAACACACTCTGCTTTAGAGCAAGAAGCACGGCCTTGCATTCTAGAGTCTCTAATACATCAGGAAATGTGAGTGTGCTCAGAAGAAAAGAACTTTGTTTTCTAGACATACTGAGCATATCTAGTTCAACTCTGCTTTGAAAACTGATACAAACCAGAGATCCTCTAACATCCAATGCTTTTGGTTTAATGCGGGAAACGTGTGAACTTCGTGAACAATGTACCTTCGTTTGAGCTGAAATGTGTCTGCGTTTACATGAAACGAATTCTTGCTTGTAAGTGGACACAGAGCCTGGGATTTAACTCCGTTTATGAAGGTAAACACACAGCACAGATCTCGTCCATGAAACACACCTAGCATTATAGCAAGAAGCACGCCCTTGCTTTCTAGAATCTCTAATACAGCAGAAAACGTAATTGTGCTCAGAACAAAAGAACTGTGTTTCCTACAGATACAGACCCTATCTAGTGCAACTCTGCTTGTGAAACTGATAGAAACCACTGCTCCTCTAACATCCAATGATTTTCAGTTAAGAGCGAGAAACTTGTGAGCTTCGTGAAAGATGTGCTTCATTCGAGCTGAAAAGGGACTGGGTTTACTTGAAACGAAGTCCTGCTTAAAGGAAGACAAAGAGCCTGGGATTTAACACCATTTCTGAAGGGAAACACACAGCACATTCTCATCCATGAAACACACTCAGCTTTAGAGCAAGAAGCACGCTCTTGCTTTCTAGTGTCTCTAATACAGCTGGTAACGTGAGTGTGCTCAGAAAAAAAGAACGGTTTTAACTACACATACGGCCCACATCTAATTCAACTCTGCTTCAAAAACTGATACAAACCACAGGTCTGCTAACATAGAATGATTTTCTGTTAAGAGCGAGAAACGTGTGAGCTTCGTGAAAGATGTAGTTTCCTTTGAGCTGAAAAGTGACTACGTTTCCCAAAAACGAAGTCATGCTTGTAGGAAGACACAGAGCCGGGGATTTAACCTCATTTCTGAAGGAAAACACACAGCACAGTTCTCATCCATGAAACACACTCTGCATTAGAGCAAGAAGCACGGCCTTGCATACTAGAGTCTCTAATACATCAGGAAACGTGAGTGTGCTCAGAACAAAAGAACGGTGTTTCCTGCACAAATGGAACATATCTAGTTCAACTCTGCTTCTGAAACTGATACAAACCACAGATCCGCTAACATCCCATGCTTTTCAGTTAAATGCAAGAAACGTTTGAACTTCGTGAACGATGTAGCTTCGTTTGAGCTGAAAAGTGTCTGCGTTTACCTGAAAAGAAGTCTTGCTTGTTGGAGGACACAGAGCCTGGGATTGAACTCCATTTCTGAAGGGAAACCCACAGCACAGTTCTCATCCATGAAACACACTTTGCATTATAGCAAGAAGCACGCCCTTGCTTTCAAGAGTCTCTTATACAGCAGGTAACGTGGGTGTGCTCAGAAAAAAAGAACCGTTTTTCCTACACATACGGACCATATCTAGTTCAACTCTGCTTCGATAACTGATACAAACCACAGGTCTGCTATTATCCAGTGCTTTTCTGTTAAGCGTGAGAAACGTGTGAGCTTTGTGAACAATGTAGGATCCCTTGAGCTGGAAGTGACTTTGTTTACCTGAAAGGAAGTCTTCCTTGTAGGAGGACACACAGCCTGATATTTAACTCCATTTCTGAAGGGAAACACACAGCAGAGTTCTCATCCATGGATGACACTCTGCTTTAGAGAAAGAAGCACGCTCTTGCTTTCCAGAGTCTCTATTACAGCAGGAAACATGAGTGTGCTCAGAACAAAGAACGGTGTTTCCTACACATACAGACCATATCAAGTTCAACTCTGCTTCTGAAACTGACAGAAACCACAGGTCCTCTAACAACCAATGCTTCTCAGTTAAGAGCAAGAAACGTGTGAGCTTTGTGAACGAATAAGCTTCGTTTGAGCTGAAAAGTGACTGTGTTTACCTGAAACGATGTCTTGCTTGTAGGAAGACACAGAGCCTGGATTTAACTCCATTTCTGAAGCGAAACAAACAGCACAGTTCTCATCCATGAAACACACTGTGCTTTAGAGCAAGAAGCATGCCTTTGCTTTCTAGATTTTCTAATATAGCAGGAAACGTGAGTGTGCTCAGAAAAAAAGAACGGGGTTTCCTGCACATATGGAACATATCTAGTTCAACTCTTCTTCTGAAACTGATAGAAAACACAGGTCCTCTAATATCCAATGCTTTTCAGTTAAGAGTGAGAAACGTGTGAGCTTTGTGAACGATGTAGCTTCGTTTGAGCTAAAAAGTGTCTGCTTTTACCTGAAAAGATGTGTTGCTTGTTGGAGGACACAGAGCCTGGGATTGAACTCCATTTCTGAAGGGAAACACACAGCACAGTTCTCATCCATGAAACACACTCTGCTTTAGAGCAAGAAGCACGGCCTTGCATTCTAGAGTCTCTAATACAGCAGGAAACGTGAGTGTGCTCAGAACAAAAGAATGGTGTTTCCTACAAATACAGACCATATCTAGTTCAACTCTGCTTCTGAATCTGATAGAAACCACAGGTACTCTTACTTCCAATGCTTTCCAGTTAAGAGCAAGAAATGTGTGAGCTTTGGGAACGATGTAGTTTCTTATGAGCTGAAAATGGACTGCGTTTATCTGAAATGAAGTCTTGCATGTAGGAAGACACAGAGCCTGGGATGTAACTCCATTTCTGAAGGGAAACACACAGCACAGTTCTCATCCATGAAACACACTCTGCTTTAGAGCAAGAAGCATGGCCTTGCTTTCTAGAGTCTCAAATACATCAGGAAACGTGAGTGTGCTCAGAAAAAAAGAACGTTGTTTTCTAGACATACAGACCACATGTAGTTCAACTCTGCTTCAAAAACTGTTACAAACCACAGTTCTTCTAACATCCAATGCTTTACAGTTAAATGCGAGAAACGTGTGAACTTCGTGAACAATGTACCTTCGTTTGAGCTGAAATGTGACTGGGTTTACATGAAAGGAAGTCTTGCTTGTAAGAGGACACAGAGCCTGGGATTTAACTCCATTTCTGAAGGGAAACACACAGCACAGTTCTCTTCCATGAAACACACCTTGCTTTAGAGCAAGAAGCATGGCTTTGCTTTCTAGAATCTCTAATAAAGCAGGGAACGTGAGTGTGCTCAGAACAAAAGAACGGTGTTTCCTACACATAGGGACCATATCTAATTCAACTCGGCAGGTGAAACTGATAGAAACCACAGGTCCTCTAATATCCAATGCTGTTCAGTTAAGAGTGAGAAACGTGTGAACTTTGGGAACAATGTAGCTTCGTTTGAGATGAAAAGGGACTGCGTTTACCTGAAAAGAAGTCTTGCTTGTAAGAAAACACAGAGACTGGGATTTAACTCCATTTCTGAAGGGAAACACACAGCACAGTTCTCATCCATGAAACACACTTTGCATTATAGCAAGAAGAAAGGCCTTGCTTTCAAGAGTCTCTTATACAGCAGGTAACGTGAGTGTACTCAGAACAAAAGAACGGATTTTCCTACACATACGGACAATATCTAGTTCAACTCTGCTTCGATAACTGATACAAACCACAGGTCTGCTAATATCCAGTGCTTTTCTGTGAAGCGTGAGAAACGTGTGAGCTTTGTGAACAATGTAGGATCTCTTGAGCTGAAAAGTGACTTTGTTTACCTGAAACGAAGTCTTCCTTGTAGGAGGACACACAGCCTGGTATTTAACTCCATTTCTGAAGGGAAACACACAGCAGAGTTCTCATCCATGGATGACACTCTGCTTTAGAGCAAGAAGCACGGCCTTGCTTTCTAGAGTCTCTAATACATCAGGAAACGTGAGTGTGCTCAGAACAAAAGAACGTTGTTTTCTAGACATAGAGACCACATGTAGTTCAACTCTGATTCGAAAACTGATACAAACCACAGATCTTCTAACATTCAAATGCTTTTCAATTAAATGCGAGAAACGTGTGAACTTCCTGAACAAGGTACCATCGTTTGAGTTGAAATGTGACTGCGTTTACATGAAACGAAGTCTTGCTTGTAAGAGGACACAGAGCCTGGGATTTAACTCCATTTCTGAAGGGAAACACACAGCACAGTTCTCATCCATGAAACACACCTTGCTTTAGAGCAAGAAGCATTCCTTTGCTTTCTAGAAGCTCTAATAAAGCAGGGAACGTGAGTGTGCTCAGAACAAAAGAACTGTATTTCCTACACATACGTACCATATCTAATTCAACTCTGCAGGTGAAACTGATAGAAACCACACGTCCTCTAACATCCAATGATTTTCAGTTAAGAGCAAGAAACTTGTGAGCTTCGTGAAAGAAGTAGCTTTGTTTGAGCTGAAGTGACTGGGTTTACCTGAAAAGAAGTCTTGCTTGTAGGAAGACACAGAGCCTGGGATTTAACTCCATTTCTGAAGGGAAACACACAGAACAGTTCTTATCCATGAAATACACTCTGCTTTAGAGCAAGAAGCACGGCCATGCTTTCTAGAGTCTCTAAAACAGCAGGAAACGTGAGTGTGCTCAGAACAAAAGAACGGTGTTTCCTCCACATATGGAACATATCTAGTTCAACTCTTCTTCTGAAACTGATAGAAACCACAGGACTTCTAACATCCAATCCTGTTCAGTTAAGAGTGAGAAACTTGTGAGCATTGGGAACGAAGTAGCTTCGTTTGAGCTGAAAAGGGACTGCGTTTATCTGAAAAGAATTCTTGCCTGTAGGAAGACACAGAGCCTGGGATTTAACTCCATTTCTGAAGGGAAACACACAGCACAGTTCTCATCCAAGAAACACAATATGCTTCAGAACAAGAAGCACGCTCTGGCTTTCTAGATTCTCTAATAAAGCAGGAAATGTGAGTGTGCTCAGAACAAAAGAACGGAGTTTTCTACACATACAGACCATATCTGCTTCAACTCTGTTTCCCGAAACTGATACAAACCACAGATCCACTAACATCCAATGCTTTTCAGTTAAATGCGAGAAACGTGTGAACTTCGTGAACGATGTAGCTTCGTTTGAGCTGAAGAGTGTCTGCGTTTACCTGAAAAGAAGTCTTGCTTGTTGGAGGACACAGAGCCTGGGATTGAACTCCATTTCTGAAGGGAAACCCACAGCACAGTTCTCATCCATGAAACACACTTTGCATTATAGCAAGAAGCACGCCCTTGCTTTCAAGAGTCTCTTATACAGCAGGTAACGTGAGTGTGCTCAGAGCAAAAGAACGGTTTTTCCTACACATACAGACCATATCAAGTTCAACTCTCCTTCGATAACTGATACAAACCACAGGTCTGCTAATATCCAGTGCTTTTCTGTTAAGCGCGAGAAACGTGTGACATTCGTGAACAATTTAGGATCTCTTGAGCTAAAAAGTGACTTTGTTTACCTGAAATGAAGTCTTCCTTGTAGGAGGACAAACAGCCTGGTATTTAACTCCATTTCTGAAGGGAAACACACAGCAGAGTTCTCATCCATGAAACACAATCTGCTTTAGAGCAAGAAGCATGCCTTTGCTTTCTAGATTTTCTAATATAGCAGGAAACGTGAGTGTGCTCAGAACAAAGAACGGTGTTTCCTACAAATACAGACCATATCTAGTTCAACTCTGCTTCTGAAACTGATAAAACCACAGGTACGATTACATCCAATGCTTTCCAGTTAAGAGAGAGAAACGTGTGAGCTTTGGGAACGATGTAGTTTCATATGATCTGAAAATGGACTGCATTTACCTGAAATGAAGTCTTGCATGTAGGAAGACACAGAGCCTGGGATTTAACTCCATTTCTGAAGGGAAACTCACAGCACAGTTCTCATCCATGAAACACACTCTGCTTTAGAGCAAGAATCACGGCCTTGCTTTCTAGATTCTCTAATTCATCAGGAAACGTGAGTGTGCTCAGAACAAAAGAACGTTGTTTTCTAGACATACACACCACATGTAGTTCAACTCTGCTTCGAAAACTGATAGAAACCACAAATCCTCTAACATCCAATGCTTTTCAGTTAAATGTGAGAAACGTGTGAACTTCCTGAACAATGTACCTTCGTTTGAGCTGAAATGTGACTGCGTTTAAATGAAACGAAGTCTTGCTTGTAAGAGGACACAGAGCCTGGGTATTAACTCCATTTCTGAAGGGAAACACACAGCACAGTTCTCATCCATGAAACACACCTTGCTTTAGAGCAAGAAGCATGCCTTTGCTTTCTAGAATCTCTAATAAAGCAGGGAACGTGAGTGTGCTAAGAACAAAAGAATGGTGTTTCCTACACATACGGACCATATCTAGTTTAACTCTGCTTCGATTACTGATACAAACCACAGGTCTGCTAATACCCAGTGCTTTTCTGTTAAGCGCGAGAAACGTGTGAGCTTCGTGAACAATGTAGGATCCCTTGAGCTGGAAAGTGAATTTGTTTACCTGAAACGAAGTCTTCCTTGTAGGAGGACACACAGCCTGGTATTTAACTCCATTTCTGAAAGGAAATACACAGCACAGTTCTCATCCATGAAACACACCTTGCTTTAGAGCAAGAAACATGACCTTGCTTTCTAGAGTCTCTAATACAGCAGGAAACGTGAGTGTGCTCAGAAGAAAAGAACGGTATTTCCTACACATACGGACCATATCAAGTTCAACTCTGCATCTGAAACTGATAGAAACCACAGGTCCTCTAACAACCAATGCTCCTCATTTAAGAGCAAGAAACGTGTGAGCTTTGTGAACGAATTAGCTTCATTTGAGCTGAAAAGGGACTGCGTTTATCTGAAAAGAATTCTTGCTTGTAGGAAGACACAGAGACTGGGATTTAACTCCATTTCTGAAGGGAAAAACACAGCACAGTTCTCATCCATGAAACACAGTGTGCTTTAGAGCAAGAAGCACACTCTGGCTTTCTAGAGTCTCTAATAAAGCAGGAAACGTGAGTGTGCTCAGAACAAAAGAACGGAGTTTTCTACACATACAGACCATATCTGGTTCAACTCTGCTTCTGAAATCGATACAAACCACAGATCTGCTAACATCCAATGCTTTTAAGATAATACGAGAAACGTGTGATCTTCGTGAGAGATGTAGCTTCGTTTGAGCTGAAAAGTGTCTGCGTTTACCTGAAAAGAAGTCTTGCTTGTTGGAGGACACAGAGCCTGGGATTGAACTCCATTTCTGAAGGGAAACCCACAGCACAGTTCTAATCCATGAAACACACTTTGCATTATAGCAAGAAGCACGCCCTTGCTTTCAAGAGTCTCTTATACAGCAGGTAATGTGAGTGTGCTCAGAACAAAAGAACGGTTTTTCCTACACATATGGACCATATCTAGTTCAGCTCTTCTTCAATAACTGATGCAAACCTCAGGTCTGCTAATATCCAATGCTTTTCTGTTAAGCGCGAGAAACGAGTGAGCTTCGTGAACAATGTTGGATCCCTTGAGCTGAAAAGTGACTTTGTTTACCTGAAACGAAGTCTTCCTTGTAGGAGGACACACAGCATGGTATTTAATTCCATTTCTTAAGGGAAACACACAGCAGAGTTCTCATCCATGGATGACACACTGCTTTAGAGCAAGAAGCATGCATTTGCTTTCTAGATTTTCTAATATAGCAGGAAACGTGAGTGTGCTCAGAACAAAAGAACGGTGTTTCCTACAAATACAGACCATATCTAGTTCAACTCTGCTTCTGAAACTAATAGAATCCACAGGTACTCTTACATCCAATGCTTTCCAGTTAATAGAGAGAAACGTGAGAGCTTTTGGAACGATGTAGTTTCATATGAGCTGAAAATGGACTGCGTTTAACTGAAATGAAGTCTTGCATGTAGGAAGACACAGAGCCTGGGATTTAACTGCATTTCTGAAGGGAAACACACAGCACAGTTCTCAACCATGAAACACACTCTGCTTTAGAGCAAGAAGCACGGCCTTGCTTTCTAGAGTCTCCAATACATCAGGAAACGTGAGTGTGCTCAGAACAAAAGAACGTTGTTTTCTAGACATACAGACCACATGTAGTTCAACTCTGCTTCGAAAACTGATACAAACCACAGATCCTCTAACATCCAATGCTTTTCAGTTAAATGCGAGAAACGTGTGAACTTCCTGAACAATGTACCTTCGTTTGAGCTGAAATGTGACTGCGTTTACATGAAACGAAGTCTTACTTGTAAGAGGACACAGAGCCTGGGATTTAACTCCATTTCTGAAGGGAAACACACAGCACAGTTCTCATCCATGAAACAGACCTTGCTTTAGAGCAAGAAGCATGCCTTTGCTTTCTAGAATCTCTAATAAAGCAGGGAATGTGAGTGTGCTAAGAACAAAAGAAGGGTGTTTCCTACACATACGGAACATATCTAGTTTAACTCTGCTTCGATTACTGATACAAACCACAGGTCTGCTAATATCCAGTGCTTTTCTGTTAAGCGCGAGAAACGTGTGAGCTTCGTGAACAATGTAGGATCCCTTGAGCTTGAAAGTGCGTTTGTTTACCTGAAACGAAGTCTTCCTTGTAGGAGGACACACAGCCTGGTATTTACCTCCATTTCTGAAGGGAAATACACAGGACAGTTCTCATCCATGAAACACACTCTGTTTAAGAGCAAGAACCTTGCCTTTGCTTTCTAGATTTTCTAATATAGCAGGAAACATGAGTGTGCTCAGAACAAAATAACGGTGGTTCCTACAAATACAGACCATATCTAGTTCAACTCTGCTTCTGAAACTGATAGAAACCACAGGTACTCTTACTTCCAATGCTTTCCAGTTAAGAGCGAGAAACGTGGGAGCTTTGGGAACGATGTAGTTTCTTATGAGCTGAAAATGGACTGCATTTACCTGAAATGAAGTCTTGCATGTAGGAAGACACAGAGACTGGGATTTAACTCCATTTCTGAAGGGAAAAACACAGCACAGTTCTCATCCATGAAACACACTCTGCTTTACAGCAAGAAGCACGGCCGTGCTTTCCAGAGTCTCCAATACAGCAGGAAACGTGAGTGTGCTCAGAACAAAAGAACGGTGTTTCCTCCACATATGGAACATATCTAGTTCAACTCTTCTTCTGAAACTGATAGAAACCACAGGTCCTCTAATATCCAATGCTGTTCATTTAAGAGTGAGAAACGAGTGAGCATTGGGAACAATGTAGCTTCGTTTGAGCTGAAAAGGGACTGCGTTTATCTGAAAAGAATTCTTGCTTGTAGGAAGACACAGAGACTGGGATTTAACTCCATTTCTGAAGGGAAAAACACAGCACAGTTCTCATCCATGAAACACAGTCTGCTTTAGAGCAAGAAGCACGCTCTGGCTTTCTAGAGTCTCTAATAAAGCAGGAAACGTGAGTGTGCTCAGAACAAAAGAACGGGGTTTTCTACACATACAGACCATATCTGGTTCAACTCTGCTTCTGAAATCAATACAAACCACAGATCCGCTAACATCCAATGCTTTTCAGTTAAATGCGAGAAACGTGTGACCTTCGTGAGCGATGTAGCTTCGTTTGAGCTGAAAAGTGTCTGCGTTTACCTGAAAAGAAGTCTTGCTTGTTGGAGGACACAGAGCCTGGGATTGAACTCCATTTCTGAAGGGAAACACACAGCACAGTTCTCATCCATGAAACACACCTTGCTTTAGAGCAAGAAGCATGCCTTTGCTTTCTAGAATCTCTAATAAAGCAGGGAATGTGAGTGTGCTAAGAACAAAAGAATGGTGTTTCCTACACATACGGAACATATCTAGTTTAACTCTGCTTCGATTACTGATACAAACCACAGGTCTGCTAATATCCAGTGCTTTTTTGTTAAGCGCGAGAAACGTGTGAGCTTCGTGAACAATGTAGGATCCCTTGAGCTTGAAAGTGCGTTTGTTTACCTGAAACGAAGTCTTCCTTGTAGGAGGACACACAGCCTGGTATTTAATTCCATTTCTGAAGGGAAACACACAGCAGAGTTCTCATCCATGGATGACACTCTGCTTTAGAGCAAGAAGCATGCATTTGCTTTCTAGATTTTCTAATATAGCAGGAAACGTGAGTGTGCTCAGAACAAATGAACCGTGTTTCCTACAAATACAGACCATATCTAGTTCAACTCTGCTTCTGAAACTGATAGAAACCACAGGTACTCTTACATCCAATGCTTTCCAGTTAAGAGAGAGAAACGTGTGAGCTTTGGGAACGATGTAGTTTCATATGAGCTGAACATGGACTGCGTTTCCCTGAAATGAAGTCTTGCATGTAGGAAGACACAAAGCCTGGGATTTAATTCCATTTCTGAAGGGAAACACACAGCACAGTTCTCAACCATGAAACACACTCTGCTTTAGAGCAAGAAGCACGGCCTTGCTTTCTAGAGTCTCTAATACATCAGGAAAAGTGAATGTGCTCAGAACAAAAGAACGTTGTTTTCTAGACATACAGACCACATGTAGTTCAACTCTGCTTCGAAAACTGATACAAACCACAGATACTCTAACATCCAATGCTTTCCAGTTAAGAGAGAGAAACGTGTGAACTTCCTGAACAATGTACCTTCGTTTGAGCTGAAATGTGACTGCGTTTACATGAAAGGAAGTCTTGCATGTAAGAGGACACAGAGCCTGTTATTTAACTCCATTTCTGAAGGGAAACACACAGCACAGTTCTCATCCATGAAACACACCTTGCTTTAGAGCAAGAAGCATGCCTTTGCTTTCTAGAATCTCTAATACAGCAGGACACTTGAGTGTGCTCAAAACAAAAGAACGGTGTTTCCTGAACATATGGAACATATCTAGTTCAACTCTGCATCTGAAACTGATAGAAATCACAGGTCCTCTAACAACCAATGCTCCTCAATTAAGAGCAAGAAACGTGTGAGCTTTGTGAACGAATTAGCTTCATTTGAGCTGAAAAGTGACTGAGTTTACCTGAAACGAAGTCTTGCTTGTAGGAAGACACAGAGCCTGGGATTTAACTCCATTTCTGAAGGGAAACACACAGCAGAGTTCTCATCCATGAAACACACTCTGCTTTAGAGCAAGAAGCACGGCCTTGCATTCTAGAGTCTCCAATACAGCAGGAAACGTGAGTGTGCTCAGAACAAAAGAACATTGTTTTCTAGACATACAGACCATATCTTGTTCAACTCTGCTTCGATAACTGATACAAACCACAGATCCTCTAACATCCAATGCTTTTTAGTTAAATGTGAGAAACGTGTAAACTTCGGGAACAATGTACCTTCGTTTAAGCTGAAATGTGACTGCGTTTACGTGAAAGGAAGTCTTGCTTGTAAGAGGACACAGAGCCTGGTGTTTAACCCCATTTCTGAAGGGAAACACACAGCACAGTTCTCAACCATGAAAAACACTCTGCTCTAGAGCAAGAAGCACGGCCTTGCTTTCTAGAGTCTCTAATACATCAGGAAAAGTGAATGTGCTCAGAACAAAAGAACGGTGTTTTCTAGACATACAAACCACATGTAGTTCAACTCTGCTTCGAAAACTGATACAAACCACAGATCCTCTAACATCCAATGCTTTTCAGTTAAATGCAAGAAACGTGTGAACTTCCTGAACAATGTACCTTCGTTTGAGCTGAAATGTGACTGCGTTTACAAGAAACGAAGTCTTGCATTTAAGAGGACACAGAGCCTGGGATTTAACTCCATTTCTGAAGGGAAAAACAAAGCACAGTTCTCATCCATGAAACACAGTCTGCTTTAGAGCAAGAAGCACGCTCTGGCTTTCTAGAGTCTCTAATAAAGCAGGAAACGTGAGTGTGCTCAGAACAAAAGAACGGAGTTTTCTACACATACAGACCATATCTGGTTCAACTCTGCTTCTGAAATCGATACAAACCACAGATCCGCTAACATCCAATGCTTTTCAGTTAAATGCGAGAAACGTGTGATCTTCGTGAGCGATGTAGCTTCGTTTGAGCTGAAAAGTGTCTGCGTTTACCTGAAAAGAAGTCTTGCTTGTTGGAGGACACAGAGCCTGGGATTGAACTCCATTTCTGAAGGGAAACACACAGCACAGTTCTAATCCATGAAACACACTTTGCATTATTGCAAGAAGCACGCCCTTGCTCTCAAGAGTCTCTTATACAGCAGGTAACGTGAGTGTGCTCAGAACAAAAGAACGGTTTTTCCTACACATACGGACCATATCTAGTTCAACTCTTCTTCAATAACTGATGCAAACCACAGGTCTGCTAATATCCAGTGCTTTTCTGTTAAGCGCGAGAAACGTGTGAGCTTCGTGAACAATGTTGGATCCCTTGAGCTGAAAAGTGACTTTGTTTACCTGAAACGAAGTCTTCCTTGTAGGAGGACACACAGCCTGGAATTTAATTCCATTTCTGAAGGGAAACACACAGCACAGTTCTCATCCATGGATGACACTCTGCTTTAGAGCAAGAAGCATGCATTTGCTTTCTAGATTTTCTAATATAGCAGGAAACGTGAGTGTGCTCAGAACAAAAGAACGGTGTTTCCTACAAATACAGACCATATCTAGTTCAACTCTGCTTCTGAAACTGATAGAAACCACAGGTACTCTTACATCCAATGCTTTCCAGTTAAGAGAGAGAAACGTGTGAGCTTTGGGAACGATGTAGTTTCATATGAGCTGAACATGGACTGCGTTTGCCTGAAATGAAGTCTTGCATGTAGGAAGACACAAAGCCTGGGATTTAATTCCATTTCTGAAGGGAAACACACAGCACAGTTCTCAACCATGAAACACACTCTGCTTAAGAGCAAGAACCTTGCCTTTGCTTTCTAGATTTTCTAATATAGCAGGAAACGTGAGTGTGCTCAGAACAAAATAACGGTGGTTCCTACAAATACAGACCATATCTAGTTCAACTCTGCTTCTGAAACTGATAGAAACCACAGGTACTCTTACTTCCAATGCTTTCCAGTTAAGAGCGAGAAACGTGGGAGCTTTGGGAACGATGTAGTTTCTTATGAGCTGAAAATGGACTGCGTTTACCTGAAATGAAGTCTTGCATGTAGGAAGACACAGAGCCTGGGATTTAACTCCATTTCTGAAGGGAAACACACAGCACAGTTCTCATCCATGAAACACACTCTGCTTTACAGCAAGAAGCACGGCCGTGCTTTCTAGAGTCTCCAATACAGCAGGAAACGTGAGTGTGCTCAGAACAAAAGAACGGTGTTTCCTCCACATATGGAACATATCTAGTTCAACTCTTCTTCTGAAACTGATAGAAACCACAGGTCCTCTAATATCCAATGCTGTTCAGTTAAGAGTGAGAAACGAGTGAGCATTGGGAACAATGTAGCTTCGTTTGAGCTGAAAAGGGACTGCGTTTAACTGAAAAGAATTCTTGCTTGTAGGAAGACACAGAGACTGGGATTTAACTCCATTTCTGAAGGGAAAAACACAGCACAGTTCTCATCCATGAAACACAGTCTGCTTTAGAGCAAGAAGCACGCTCTGGCTTTCTAGAGTCTCTAATAAAGCAGGAAACGTGAGTGTGCTCAGAACAAAAGAACGGAGTTTTCTACACATACAGACCATATCTGGTTCAACTCTGCTTCTGAAATCGATACAAACCACAGATCCGCTAACATCCAATGCTTTTCAGTTAAATGCGAGAAACGTGTGATCTTCGTGAGCGATGTAGCTTCGTTTGAGCTGAAAAGTGTCTGCGTTTACCTGAAAAGAAGTCTTGCTTGTTGGAGGACACAGAGCCTGGGATTGAACTCCATTTCTGAAGGGAAACACACAGCACAGTTCTAATCCATGAAACACACTTTGCATTATTGCAAGAAGCACGCCCTTGCTCTCAAGAGTCTCTTATACAGCAGGTAACGTGAGTGTGCTCAGAACAAAAGAACGGTTTTTCCTACACATACGGACCATATCTAGTTCAACTCTTCTTCAATAACTGATGCAAACCACAGGTCTGCTAATATCCAGTGCTTTTCTGTTAAGCGCGAGAAACGTGTGAGCTTCGTGAACAATGTTGGATCCCTTGAGCTGAAAAGTGACTTTGTTTACCTGAAACGAAGTCTTCCTTGTAGGAGGACACACAGCCTGGAATTTAATTCCATTTCTGAAGGGAAACACACAGCACAGTTCTCATCCATGGATGACACTCTGCTTTAGAGCAAGAAGCATGCATTTGCTTTCTAGATTTTCTAATATAGCAGGAAACGTGAGTGTGCTCAGAACAAAAGAACGGTGTTTCCTACAAATACAGACCATATCTAGTTCAACTCTGCTTCTGAAACTGATAGAAACCACAGGTACTCTTACATCCAATGCTTTCCAGTTAAGAGAGAGAAACGTGTGAGCTTTGGGAACGATGTAGTTTCATATGAGCTGAACATGGACTGCGTTTGCCTGAAATGAAGTCTTGCATGTAGGAAGACACAAAGCCTGGGATTTAATTCCATTTCTGAAGGGAAACACACAGCACAGTTCTCAACCATGAAACACACTCTGCTTAAGAGCAAGAACCTTGCCTTTGCTTTCTAGATTTTCTAATATAGCAGGAAACGTGAGTGTGCTCAGAACAAAATAACGGTGGTTCCTACAAATACAGACCATATCTAGTTCAACTCTGCTTCTGAAACTGATAGAAACCACAGGTACTCTTACTTCCAATGCTTTCCAGTTAAGAGCGAGAAACGTGGGAGCTTTGGGAACGATGTAGTTTCTTATGAGCTGAAAATGGACTGCGTTTACCTGAAATGAAGTCTTGCATGTAGGAAGACACAGAGCCTGGGATTTAACTCCATTTCTGAAGGGAAACACACAGCACAGTTCTCATCCATGAAACACACTCTGCTTTACAGCAAGAAGCACGGCCGTGCTTTCTAGAGTCTCCAATACAGCAGGAAACGTGAGTGTGCTCAGAACAAAAGAACGGTGTTTCCTCCACATATGGAACATATCTAGTTCAACTCTTCTTCTGAAACTGATAGAAACCACAGGTCCTCTAATATCCAATGCTGTTCAGTTAAGAGTGAGAAACGAGTGAGCATTGGGAACAATGTAGCTTCGTTTGAGCTGAAAAGGGACTGCGTTTAACTGAAAAGAATTCTTGCTTGTAGGAAGACACAGAGACTGGGATTTAACTCCATTTCTGAAGGGAAAAACACAGCACAGTTCTCATCCATGAAACACAGTCTGCTTTAGAGCAAGAAGCACGCTCTGGCTTTCTAGAGTCTCTAATAAAGCAGGAAACGTGAGTGTGCTCAGAACAAAAGAACGGAGTTTTCTACACATACAGACCATATCTGGTTCAACTCTGCTTCTGAAATCGATACAAACCACAGATCCGCTAACATCCAATGCTTTTCAGTTAAATGCGAGAAACGTGTGATCTTCGTGAGCGATGTAGCTTCGTTTGAGCTGAAAAGTGTCTGCGTTTACCTGAAAAGAAGTCTTGCTTGTTGGAGGACACAGAGCCTGGGATTGAACTCCATTTCTGAAGGGAAACACACAGCACAGTTCTAATCCATGAAACACACTTTGCATTATTGCAAGAAGCACGCCCTTGCTCTCAAGAGTCTCTTATACAGCAGGTAACGTGAGTGTGCTCAGAACAAAAGAACGGTTTTTCCTACACATACGGACCATATCTAGTTCAACTCTTCTTCAATAACTGATGCAAACCACAGGTCTGCTAATATCCAGTGCTTTTCTGTTAAGCGCGAGAAACGTGTGAGCTTCGTGAACAATGTTGGATCCCTTGAGCTGAAAAGTGACTTTGTTTACCTGAAACGAAGTCTTCCTTGTAGGAGGACACACAGCCTGGAATTTAATTCCATTTCTGAAGGGAAACACACAGCACAGTTCTCATCCATGGATGACACTCTGCTTTAGAGCAAGAAGCATGCATTTGCTTTCTAGATTTTCTAATATAGCAGGAAACGTGAGTGTGCTCAGAACAAAAGAACGGTGTTTCCTACAAATACAGACCATATCTAGTTCAACTCTGCTTCTGAAACTGATAGAAACCACAGGTACTCTTACATCCAATGCTTTCCAGTTAAGAGAGAGAAACGTGTGAGCTTTGGGAACGATGTAGTTTCATATGAGCTGAACATGGACTGCGTTTGCCTGAAATGAAGTCTTGCATGTAGGAAGACACAAAGCCTGGGATTTAATTCCATTTCTGAAGGGAAACACACAGCACAGTTCTCAACCATGAAACACACTCTGCTTAAGAGCAAGAACCTTGCCTTTGCTTTCTAGATTTTCTAATATAGCAGGAAACGTGAGTGTGCTCAGAACAAAATAACGGTGGTTCCTACAAATACAGACCATATCTAGTTCAACTCTGCTTCTGAAACTGATAGAAACCACAGGTACTCTTACTTCCAATGCTTTCCAGTTAAGAGCGAGAAACGTGGGAGCTTTGGGAACGATGTAGTTTCTTATGAGCTGAAAATGGACTGCGTTTACCTGAAATGAAGTCTTGCATGTAGGAAGACACAGAGCCTGGGATTTAACTCCATTTCTGAAGGGAAACACACAGCACAGTTCTCATCCATGAAACACACTCTGCTTTACAGCAAGAAGCACGGCCGTGCTTTCTAGAGTCTCCAATACAGCAGGAAACGTGAGTGTGCTCAGAACAAAAGAACGGTGTTTCCTCCACATATGGAACATATCTAGTTCAACTCTTCTTCTGAAACTGATAGAAACCACAGGTCCTCTAATATCCAATGCTGTTCAGTTAAGAGTGAGAAACGAGTGAGCATTGGGAACAATGTAGCTTCGTTTGAGCTGAAAAGGGACTGCGTTTAACTGAAAAGAATTCTTGCTTGTAGGAAGACACAGAGACTGGGATTTAACTCCATTTCTGAAGGGAAAAACACAGCACAGTTCTCATCCATGAAACACAGTCTGCTTTAGAGCAAGAAGCACGCTCTGGCTTTCTAGAGTCTCTAATAAAGCAGGAAACGTGAGTGTGCTCAGAACAAAAGAACGGAGTTTTCTACACATACAGACCATATCTGGTTCAACTCTGCTTCTGAAATCGATACAAACCACAGATCCGCTAACATCCAATGCTTTTCAGTTAAATGCGAGAAACGTGTGATCTTCGTGAGCGATGTAGCTTCGTTTGAGCTGAAAAGTGTCTGCGTTTACCTGAAAAGAAGTCTTGCTTGTTGGAGGACACAGAGCCTGGGATTGAACTCCATTTCTGAAGGGAAACACACAGCACAGTTCTAATCCATGAAACACACTTTGCATTATTGCAAGAAGCACGCCCTTGCTCTCAAGAGTCTCTTATACAGCAGGTAACGTGAGTGTGCTCAGAACAAAAGAACGGTTTTTCCTACACATACGGACCATATCTAGTTCAACTCTTCTTCAATAACTGATGCAAACCACAGGTCTGCTAATATCCAGTGCTTTTCTGTTAAGCGCGAGAAACGTGTGAGCTTCGTGAACAATGTTGGATCCCTTGAGCTGAAAAGTGACTTTGTTTACCTGAAACGAAGTCTTCCTTGTAGGAGGACACACAGCCTGGAATTTAATTCCATTTCTGAAGGGAAACACACAGCACAGTTCTCATCCATGGATGACACTCTGCTTTAGAGCAAGAAGCATGCATTTGCTTTCTAGATTTTCTAATATAGCAGGAAACGTGAGTGTGCTCAGAACAAAAGAACGGTGTTTCCTACAAATACAGACCATATCTAGTTCAACTCTGCTTCTGAAACTGATAGAAACCACAGGTACTCTTACATCCAATGCTTTCCAGTTAAGAGAGAGAAACGTGTGAGCTTTGGGAACGATGTAGTTTCATATGAGCTGAACATGGACTGCGTTTGCCTGAAATGAAGTCTTGCATGTAGGAAGACACAAAGCCTGGGATTTAATTCCATTTCTGAAGGGAAACACACAGCACAGTTCTCAACCATGAAACACACTCTGCTTAAGAGCAAGAACCTTGCCTTTGCTTTCTAGATTTTCTAATATAGCAGGAAACGTGAGTGTGCTCAGAACAAAATAACGGTGGTTCCTACAAATACAGACCATATCTAGTTCAACTCTGCTTCTGAAACTGATAGAAACCACAGGTACTCTTACTTCCAATGCTTTCCAGTTAAGAGCGAGAAACGTGGGAGCTTTGGGAACGATGTAGTTTCTTATGAGCTGAAAATGGACTGCGTTTACCTGAAATGAAGTCTTGCATGTAGGAAGACACAGAGCCTGGGATTTAACTCCATTTCTGAAGGGAAACACACAGCACAGTTCTCATCCATGAAACACACTCTGCTTTACAGCAAGAAGCACGGCCGTGCTTTCTAGAGTCTCCAATACAGCAGGAAACGTGAGTGTGCTCAGAACAAAAGAACGGTGTTTCCTCCACATATGGAACATATCTAGTTCAACTCTTCTTCTGAAACTGATAGAAACCACAGGTCCTCTAATATCCAATGCTGTTCAGTTAAGAGTGAGAAACGAGTGAGCATTGGGAACAATGTAGCTTCGTTTGAGCTGAAAAGGGACTGCGTTTAACTGAAAAGAATTCTTGCTTGTAGGAAGACACAGAGACTGGGATTTAACTCCATTTCTGAAGGGAAAAACACAGCACAGTTCTCATCCATGAAACACAGTCTGCTTTAGAGCAAGAAGCACGCTCTGGCTTTCTAGAGTCTCTAATAAAGCAGGAAACGTGAGTGTGCTCAGAACAAAAGAACGGAGTTTTCTACACATACAGACCATATCTGGTTCAACTCTGCTTCTGAAATCGATACAAACCACAGATCCGCTAACATCCAATGCTTTTCAGTTAAATGCGAGAAACGTGTGATCTTCGTGAGCGATGTAGCTTCGTTTGAGCTGAAAAGTGTCTGCGTTTACCTGAAAAGAAGTCTTGCTTGTTGGAGGACACAGAGCCTGGGATTGAACTCCATTTCTGAAGGGAAACACACAGCACAGTTCTAATCCATGAAACACACTTTGCATTATTGCAAGAAGCACGCCCTTGCTCTCAAGAGTCTCTTATACAGCAGGTAACGTGAGTGTGCTCAGAACAAAAGAACGGTTTTTCCTACACATACGGACCATATCTAGTTCAACTCTTCTTCAATAACTGATGCAAACCACAGGTCTGCTAATATCCAGTGCTTTTCTGTTAAGCGCGAGAAACGTGTGAGCTTCGTGAACAATGTTGGATCCCTTGAGCTGAAAAGTGACTTTGTTTACCTGAAACGAAGTCTTCCTTGTAGGAGGACACACAGCCTGGAATTTAATTCCATTTCTGAAGGGAAACACACAGCACAGTTCTCATCCATGGATGACACTCTGCTTTAGAGCAAGAAGCATGCATTTGCTTTCTAGATTTTCTAATATAGCAGGAAACGTGAGTGTGCTCAGAACAAAAGAACGGTGTTTCCTACAAATACAGACCATATCTAGTTCAACTCTGCTTCTGAAACTGATAGAAACCACAGGTACTCTTACATCCAATGCTTTCCAGTTAAGAGAGAGAAACGTGTGAGCTTTGGGAACGATGTAGTTTCATATGAGCTGAACATGGACTGCGTTTGCCTGAAATGAAGTCTTGCATGTAGGAAGACACAAAGCCTGGGATTTAATTCCATTTCTGAAGGGAAACACACAGCACAGTTCTCAACCATGAAACACACTCTGCTTAAGAGCAAGAACCTTGCCTTTGCTTTCTAGATTTTCTAATATAGCAGGAAACGTGAGTGTGCTCAGAACAAAATAACGGTGGTTCCTACAAATACAGACCATATCTAGTTCAACTCTGCTTCTGAAACTGATAGAAACCACAGGTACTCTTACTTCCAATGCTTTCCAGTTAAGAGCGAGAAACGTGGGAGCTTTGGGAACGATGTAGTTTCTTATGAGCTGAAAATGGACTGCGTTTACCTGAAATGAAGTCTTGCATGTAGGAAGACACAGAGCCTGGGATTTAACTCCATTTCTGAAGGGAAACACACAGCACAGTTCTCATCCATGAAACACACTCTGCTTTACAGCAAGAAGCACGGCCGTGCTTTCTAGAGTCTCCAATACAGCAGGAAACGTGAGTGTGCTCAGAACAAAAGAACGGTGTTTCCTCCACATATGGAACATATCTAGTTCAACTCTTCTTCTGAAACTGATAGAAACCACAGGTCCTCTAATATCCAATGCTGTTCAGTTAAGAGTGAGAAACGAGTGAGCATTGGGAACAATGTAGCTTCGTTTGAGCTGAAAAGGGACTGCGTTTAACTGAAAAGAATTCTTGCTTGTAGGAAGACACAGAGACTGGGATTTAACTCCATTTCTGAAGGGAAAAACACAGCACAGTTCTCATCCATGAAACACAGTCTGCTTTAGAGCAAGAAGCACGCTCTGGCTTTCTAGAGTCTCTAATAAAGCAGGAAACGTGAGTGTGCTCAGAACAAAAGAACGGAGTTTTCTACACATACAGACCATATCTGGTTCAACTCTGCTTCTGAAATCGATACAAACCACAGATCCGCTAACATCCAATGCTTTTCAGTTAAATGCGAGAAACGTGTGATCTTCGTGAGCGATGTAGCTTCGTTTGAGCTGAAAAGTGTCTGCGTTTACCTGAAAAGAAGTCTTGCTTGTTGGAGGACACAGAGCCTGGGATTGAACTCCATTTCTGAAGGGAAACACACAGCACAGTTCTAATCCATGAAACACACTTTGCATTATTGCAAGAAGCACGCCCTTGCTCTCAAGAGTCTCTTATACAGCAGGTAACGTGAGTGTGCTCAGAACAAAAGAACGGTTTTTCCTACACATACGGACCATATCTAGTTCAACTCTTCTTCAATAACTGATGCAAACCACAGGTCTGCTAATATCCAGTGCTTTTCTGTTAAGCGCGAGAAACGTGTGAGCTTCGTGAACAATGTTGGATCCCTTGAGCTGAAAAGTGACTTTGTTTACCTGAAACGAAGTCTTCCTTGTAGGAGGACACACAGCCTGGAATTTAATTCCATTTCTGAAGGGAAACACACAGCACAGTTCTCATCCATGGATGACACTCTGCTTTAGAGCAAGAAGCATGCATTTGCTTTCTAGATTTTCTAATATAGCAGGAAACGTGAGTGTGCTCAGAACAAAAGAACGGTGTTTCCTACAAATACAGACCATATCTAGTTCAACTCTGCTTCTGAAACTGATAGAAACCACAGGTACTCTTACATCCAATGCTTTCCAGTTAAGAGAGAGAAACGTGTGAGCTTTGGGAACGATGTAGTTTCATATGAGCTGAACATGGACTGCGTTTGCCTGAAATGAAGTCTTGCATGTAGGAAGACACAAAGCCTGGGATTTAATTCCATTTCTGAAGGGAAACACACAGCACAGTTCTCAACCATGAAACACACTCTGCTTAAGAGCAAGAACCTTGCCTTTGCTTTCTAGATTTTCTAATATAGCAGGAAACGTGAGTGTGCTCAGAACAAAATAACGGTGGTTCCTACAAATACAGACCATATCTAGTTCAACTCTGCTTCTGAAACTGATAGAAACCACAGGTACTCTTACTTCCAATGCTTTCCAGTTAAGAGCGAGAAACGTGGGAGCTTTGGGAACGATGTAGTTTCTTATGAGCTGAAAATGGACTGCGTTTACCTGAAATGAAGTCTTGCATGTAGGAAGACACAGAGCCTGGGATTTAACTCCATTTCTGAAGGGAAACACACAGCACAGTTCTCATCCATGAAACACACTCTGCTTTACAGCAAGAAGCACGGCCGTGCTTTCTAGAGTCTCCAATACAGCAGGAAACGTGAGTGTGCTCAGAACAAAAGAACGGTGTTTCCTCCACATATGGAACATATCTAGTTCAACTCTTCTTCTGAAACTGATAGAAACCACAGGTCCTCTAATATCCAATGCTGTTCAGTTAAGAGTGAGAAACGAGTGAGCATTGGGAACAATGTAGCTTCGTTTGAGCTGAAAAGGGACTGCGTTTAACTGAAAAGAATTCTTGCTTGTAGGAAGACACAGAGACTGGGATTTAACTCCATTTCTGAAGGGAAAAACACAGCACAGTTCTCATCCATGAAACACAGTCTGCTTTAGAGCAAGAAGCACGCTCTGGCTTTCTAGAGTCTCTAATAAAGCAGGAAACGTGAGTGTGCTCAGAACAAAAGAACGGAGTTTTCTACACATACAGACCATATCTGGTTCAACTCTGCTTCTGAAATCGATACAAACCACAGATCCGCTAACATCCAATGCTTTTCAGTTAAATGCGAGAAACGTGTGATCTTCGTGAGCGATGTAGCTTCGTTTGAGCTGAAAAGTGTCTGCGTTTACCTGAAAAGAAGTCTTGCTTGTTGGAGGACACAGAGCCTGGGATTGAACTCCATTTCTGAAGGGAAACACACAGCACAGTTCTAATCCATGAAACACACTTTGCATTATTGCAAGAAGCACGCCCTTGCTCTCAAGAGTCTCTTATACAGCAGGTAACGTGAGTGTGCTCAGAACAAAAGAACGGTTTTTCCTACACATACGGACCATATCTAGTTCAACTCTTCTTCAATAACTGATGCAAACCACAGGTCTGCTAATATCCAGTGCTTTTCTGTTAAGCGCGAGAAACGTGTGAGCTTCGTGAACAATGTTGGATCCCTTGAGCTGAAAAGTGACTTTGTTTACCTGAAACGAAGTCTTCCTTGTAGGAGGACACACAGCCTGGAATTTAATTCCATTTCTGAAGGGAAACACACAGCACAGTTCTCATCCATGGATGACACTCTGCTTTAGAGCAAGAAGCATGCATTTGCTTTCTAGATTTTCTAATATAGCAGGAAACGTGAGTGTGCTCAGAACAAAAGAACGGTGTTTCCTACAAATACAGACCATATCTAGTTCAACTCTGCTTCTGAAACTGATAGAAACCACAGGTACTCTTACATCCAATGCTTTCCAGTTAAGAGAGAGAAACGTGTGAGCTTTGGGAACGATGTAGTTTCATATGAGCTGAACATGGACTGCGTTTGCCTGAAATGAAGTCTTGCATGTAGGAAGACACAAAGCCTGGGATTTAATTCCATTTCTGAAGGGAAACACACAGCACAGTTCTCAACCATGAAACACACTCTGCTTAAGAGCAAGAACCTTGCCTTTGCTTTCTAGATTTTCTAATATAGCAGGAAACGTGAGTGTGCTCAGAACAAAATAACGGTGGTTCCTACAAATACAGACCATATCTAGTTCAACTCTGCTTCTGAAACTGATAGAAACCACAGGTACTCTTACTTCCAATGCTTTCCAGTTAAGAGCGAGAAACGTGGGAGCTTTGGGAACGATGTAGTTTCTTATGAACTGAAAATGGACTGCGTTTACCTGAAATGAAGTCTTGCATGTAGGAAGACACAGAGCCTGGGATTTAACTCCATTTCTGAAGGGAAACACACAGCACAGTTCTCATCCATGAAACACACTCTGCTTTACAGCAAGAAGCACGGCCGTGCTTTCTAGAGTCTCCAATACAGCAGGAAACGTGAGTGTGCTCAGAACAAAAGAACGGTGTTTCCTCCACATATGGAACATATCTAGTTCAACTCTTCTTCTGAAACTGATAGAAACCACAGGTCCTCTAATATCCAATGCTGTTCAGTTAAGACTGAGAAACGAGTGAGCATTGGGAACAATGTAGCTTCGTTTGAGCTGAAAAGGGACTGCGTTTAACTGAAAAGAATTCTTGCTTGTAGGAAGACACAGAGACTGGGATTTAACTCCATTTCTGAAGGGAAAAACACAGCACAGTTCTCATCCATGAAACACAGTCTGCTTTAGAGCAAGAAGCACGCTCTGGCTTTCTAGAGTCTCTAATAAAGCAGGAAACGTGAGTGTGCTCAGAACAAAAGAACGGAGTTTTCTACACATACAGACCATATCTGGTTCAACTCTGCTTCTGAAATCGATACAAACCACAGATCCGCTAACATCCAATGCTTTTCAGTTAAATGCGAGAAACGTGTGATCTTCGTGAGCGATGTAGCTTCGTTTGAGCTGAAAAGTGTCTGCGTTTACCTGAAAAGAAGTCTTGCTTGTTGGAGGACACAGAGCCTGGGATTGAACTCCATTTCTGAAGGGAAACACACAGCACAGTTCTAATCCATGAAACACACTTTGCATTATTGCAAGAAGCACGCCCTTGCTCTCAAGAGTCTCTTATACAGCAGGTAACGTGAGTGTGCTCAGAACAAAAGAACGGTTTTTCCTACACATACGGACCATATCTAGTTCAACTCTTCTTCAATAACTGATGCAAACCACAGGTCTGCTAATATCCAGTGCTTTTCTGTTAAGCGCGAGAAACGTGTGAGCTTCGTGAACAATGTTGGATCCCTTGAGCTGAAAAGTGACTTTGTTTACCTGAAACGAAGTCTTCCTTGTAGGAGGACACACAGCCTGGAATTTAATTCCATTTCTGAAGGGAAACACACAGCACAGTTCTCATCCATGGATGACACTCTGCTTTAGAGCAAGAAGCATGCATTTGCTTTCTAGATTTTCTAATATAGCAGGAAACGTGAGTGTGCTCAGAACAAAAGAACGGTGTTTCCTACAAATACAGACCATATCTAGTTCAACTCTGCTTCTGAAACTGATAGAAACCACAGGTACTCTTACATCCAATGCTTTCCAGTTAAGAGAGAGAAACGTGTGAGCTTTGGGAACGATGTAGTTTCATATGAGCTGAACATGGACTGCGTTTCCCTGAAATGAAGTCTTGCATGTAGGAAGACACAAAGCCTGGGATTTAATTCCATTTCTGAAGGGAAACACACAGCACAGTTCTCAACCATGAAACACACTCTGCTTAAGAGCAAGAACCTTGCCTTTGCTTTCTAGATTTTCTAATATAGCAGGAAACGTGAGTGTGCTCAGAACAAAATAACGGTGGTTCCTACAAATACAGACCATATCTAGTTCAACTCTGCTTCTGAAACTGATAGAAACCACAGGTACTCTTACTTCCAATGCTTTCCAGTTAAGAGCGAGAAACGTGGGAGCTTTGGGAACGATGTAGTTTCTTATGAGCTGAAAATGGACTGCGTTTACCTGAAATGAAGTCTTGCATGTAGGAAGACACAGAGCCTGGGATTTAACTCCATTTCTGAAGGGAAACACACAGCACAGTTCTCATCCATGAAACACACTCTGCTTTACAGCAAGAAGCACGGCCGTGCTTTCTAGAGTCTCCAATACAGCAGGAAACGTGAGTGTGCTCAGAACAAAAGAACGGTGTTTCCTCCACATATGGAACATATCTAGTTCAACTCTTCTTCTGAAACTGATAGAAACCACAGGTCCTCTAATATCCAATGCTGTTCAGTTAAGAGTGAGAAACGAGTGAGCATTGGGAACAATGTAGCTTCGTTTGAGCTGAAAAGGGACTGCGTTTAACTGAAAAGAATTCTTGCTTGTAGGAAGACACAGAGACTGGGATTTAACTCCATTTCTGAAGGGAAAAACACAGCACAGTTCTCATCCATGAAACACAGTCTGCTTTAGAGCAAGAAGCACGCTCTGGCTTTCTAGAGTCTCTTATACAGCAGGTAACGTGAGTGTGCTCAGAACAAAAGAACGGTTTTTCCTACACATACGGACCATATCTAGTTCAACTCTTCTTCAATAACTGATGCAAACCACAGGTCTGCTAATATCCAGTGCTTTTCTGTTAAGCGCGAGAAACGTGTGAGCTTCGTGAACAATGTTGGATCCCTTGAGCTGAAAAGTGACTTTGTTTACCTGAAACGAAGTCTTCCTTGTAGGAGGACACACAGCCTGGAATTTAATTCCATTTCTGAAGGGAAACACACAGCACAGTTCTCATCCATGGATGACACTCTGCTTTAGAGCAAGAAGCATGCATTTGCTTTCTAGATTTTCTAATATAGCAGGAAACGTGAGTGTGCTCAGAACAAAAGAACGGTGTTTCCTACAAATACAGACCATATCTAGTTCAACTCTGCTTCTGAAACTGATAGAAACCACAGGTACTCTTACATCCAATGCTTTCCAGTTAAGAGAGAGAAACGTGTGAGCTTTGGGAACGATGTAGTTTCATATGAGCTGAACATGGACTGCGTTTGCCTGAAATGAAGTCTTGCATGTAGGAAGACACAAAGCCTGGGATTTAATTCCATTTCTGAAGGGAAACACACAGCACAGTTCTCAACCATGAAACACACTCTGCTTAAGAGCAAGAACCTTGCCTTTGCTTTCTAGATTTTCTAATATAGCAGGAAACGTGAGTGTGCTCAGAACAAAATAACGGTGGTTCCTACAAATACAGACCATATCTAGTTCAACTCTGCTTCTGAAACTGATAGAAACCACAGGTACTCTTACTTCCAATGCTTTCCAGTTAAGAGCGAGAAACGTGGGAGCTTTGGGAACGATGTAGTTTCTTATGAACTGAAAATGGACTGCGTTTACCTGAAATGAAGTCTTGCATGTAGGAAGACACAGAGCCTGGGATTTAACTCCATTTCTGAAGGGAAACACACAGCACAGTTCTCATCCATGAAACACACTCTGCTTTACAGCAAGAAGCACGGCCGTGCTTTCTAGAGTCTCCAATACAGCAGGAAACGTGAGTGTGCTCAGAACAAAAGAACGGTGTTTCCTCCACATATGGAACATATCTAGTTCAACTCTTCTTCTGAAACTGATAGAAACCACAGGTCCTCTAATATCCAATGCTGTTCAGTTAAGACTGAGAAACGAGTGAGCATTGGGAACAATGTAGCTTCGTTTGAGCTGAAAAGGGACTGCGTTTAACTGAAAAGAATTCTTGCTTGTAGGAAGACACAGAGACTGGGATTTAACTCCATTTCTGAAGGGAAAAACACAGCACAGTTCTCATCCATGAAACACAGTCTGCTTTAGAGCAAGAAGCACGCTCTGGCTTTCTAGAGTCTCTAATAAAGCAGGAAACGTGAGTGTGCTCAGAACAAAAGAACGGAGTTTTCTACACATACAGACCATATCTGGTTCAACTCTGCTTCTGAAATCGATACAAACCACAGATCCGCTAACATCCAATGCTTTTCAGTTAAATGCGAGAAACGTGTGATCTTCGTGAGCGATGTAGCTTCGTTTGAGCTGAAAAGTGTCTGCGTTTACCTGAAAAGAAGTCTTGCTTGTTGGAGGACACAGAGCCTGGGATTGAACTCCATTTCTGAAGGGAAACACACAGCACAGTTCTAATCCATGAAACACACTTTGCATTATTGCAAGAAGCACGCCCTTGCTCTCAAGAGTCTCTTATACAGCAGGTAACGTGAGTGTGCTCAGAACAAAAGAACGGTTTTTCCTACACATACGGACCATATCTAGTTCAACTCTTCTTCAATAACTGATGCAAACCACAGGTCTGCTAATATCCAGTGCTTTTCTGTTAAGCGCGAGAAACGTGTGAGCTTCGTGAACAATGTTGGATCCCTTGAGCTGAAAAGTGACTTTGTTTACCTGAAACGAAGTCTTCCTTGTAGGAGGACACACAGCCTGGAATTTAATTCCATTTCTGAAGGGAAACACACAGCACAGTTCTCATCCATGGATGACACTCTGCTTTAGAGCAAGAAGCATGCATTTGCTTTCTAGATTTTCTAATATAGCAGGAAACGTGAGTGTGCTCAGAACAAAAGAACGGTGTTTCCTACAAATACAGACCATATCTAGTTCAACTCTGCTTCTGAAACTGATAGAAACCACAGGTACTCTTACATCCAATGCTTTCCAGTTAAGAGAGAGAAACGTGTGAGCTTTGGGAACGATGTAGTTTCATATGAGCTGAACATGGACTGCGTTTCCCTGAAATGAAGTCTTGCATGTAGGAAGACACAAAGCCTGGGATTTAATTCCATTTCTGAAGGGAAACACACAGCACAGTTCTCAACCATGAAACACACTCTGCTTAAGAGCAAGAACCTTGCCTTTGCTTTCTAGATTTTCTAATATAGCAGGAAACGTGAGTGTGCTCAGAACAAAATAACGGTGGTTCCTACAAATACAGACCATATCTAGTTCAACTCTGCTTCTGAAACTGATAGAAACCACAGGTACTCTTACTTCCAATGCTTTCCAGTTAAGAGCGAGAAACGTGGGAGCTTTGGGAACGATGTAGTTTCTTATGAGCTGAAAATGGACTGCGTTTACCTGAAATGAAGTCTTGCATGTAGGAAGACACAGAGCCTGGGATTTAACTCCATTTCTGAAGGGAAACACACAGCACAGTTCTCATCCATGAAACACACTCTGCTTTACAGCAAGAAGCACGGCCGTGCTTTCTAGAGTCTCCAATACAGCAGGAAACGTGAGTGTGCTCAGAACAAAAGAACGGTGTTTCCTCCACATATGGAACATATCTAGTTCAACTCTTCTTCTGAAACTGATAGAAACCACAGGTCCTCTAATATCCAATGCTGTTCAGTTAAGAGTGAGAAACGAGTGAGCATTGGGAACAATGTAGCTTCGTTTGAGCTGAAAAGGGACTGCGTTTAACTGAAAAGAATTCTTGCTTGTAGGAAGACACAGAGACTGGGATTTAACTCCATTTCTGAAGGGAAAAACACAGCACAGTTCTCATCCATGAAACACAGTCTGCTTTAGAGCAAGAAGCACGCTCTGGCTTTCTAGAGTCTCTAATAAAGCAGGAAACGTGAGTGTGCTCAGAACAAAAGAACGGAGTTTTCTACACATACAGACCATATCTGGTTCAACTCTGCTTCTGAAATCGATACAAACCACAGATCCGCTAACATCCAATGCTTTTCAGTTAAATGCGAGAAACGTGTGATCTTCGTGAGCGATGTAGCTTCGTTTGAGCTGAAAAGTGTCTGCGTTTACCTGAAAAGAAGTCTTGCTTGTTGGAGGACACAGAGCCTGGGATTGAACTCCATTTCTGAAGGGAAACACACAGCACAGTTCTAATCCATGAAACACACTTTGCATTATTGCAAGAAGCACGCCCTTGCTCTCAAGAGTCTCTTATACAGCAGGTAACGTGAGTGTGCTCAGAACAAAAGAACGGTTTTTCCTACACATACGGACCATATCTAGTTCAACTCTTCTTCAATAACTGATGCAAACCACAGGTCTGCTAATATCCAGTGCTTTTCTGTTAAGCGCGAGAAACGTGTGAGCTTCGTGAACAATGTTGGATCCCTTGAGCTGAAAAGTGACTTTGTTTACCTGAAACGAAGTCTTCCTTGTAGGAGGACACACAGCCTGGAATTTAATTCCATTTCTGAAGGGAAACACACAGCACAGTTCTCATCCATGGATGACACTCTGCTTTAGAGCAAGAAGCATGCATTTGCTTTCTAGATTTTCTAATATAGCAGGAAACGTGAGTGTGCTCAGAACAAAAGAACGGTGTTTCCTACAAATACAGACCATATCTAGTTCAACTCTGCTTCTGAAACTGATAGAAACCACAGGTACTCTTACATCCAATGCTTTCCAGTTAAGAGAGAGAAACGTGTGAGCTTTGGGAACGATGTAGTTTCATATGAGCTGAACATGGACTGCGTTTGCCTGAAATGAAGTCTTGCATGTAGGAAGACACAAAGCCTGGGATTTAATTCCATTTCTGAAGGGAAACACACAGCACAGTTCTCAACCATGAAACACACTCTGCTTAAGAGCAAGAACCTTGCCTTTGCTTTCTAGATTTTCTAATATAGCAGGAAACGTGAGTGTGCTCAGAACAAAATAACGGTGGTTCCTACAAATACAGACCATATCTAGTTCAACTCTGCTTCTGAAACTGATAGAAACCACAGGTACTCTTACTTCCAATGCTTTCCAGTTAAGAGCGAGAAACGTGGGAGCTTTGGGAACGATGTAGTTTCTTATGAGCTGAAAATGGACTGCGTTTACCTGAAATGAAGTCTTGCATGTAGGAAGACACAGAGCCTGGGATTTAACTCCATTTCTGAAGGGAAACACACAGCACAGTTCTCATCCATGAAACACACTCTGCTTTACAGCAAGAAGCACGGCCGTGCTTTCTAGAGTCTCCAATACAGCAGGAAACGTGAGTGTGCTCAGAACAAAAGAACGGTGTTTCCTCCACATATGGAACATATCTAGTTCAACTCTTCTTCTGAAACTGATAGAAACCACAGGTCCTCTAATATCCAATGCTGTTCAGTTAAGAGTGAGAAACGAGTGAGCATTGGGAACAATGTAGCTTCGTTTGAGCTGAAAAGGGACTGCGTTTAACTGAAAAGAATTCTTGCTTGTAGGAAGACACAGAGACTGGGATTTAACTCCATTTCTGAAGGGAAAAACACAGCACAGTTCTCATCCATGAAACACAGTCTGCTTTAGAGCAAGAAGCACGCTCTGGCTTTCTAGAGTCTCTAATAAAGCAGGAAACGTGAGTGTGCTCAGAACAAAAGAACGGAGTTTTCTACACATACAGACCATATCTGGTTCAACTCTGCTTCTGAAATCGATACAAACCACAGATCCGCTAACATCCAATGCTTTTCAGTTAAATGCGAGAAACGTGTGATCTTCGTGAGCGATGTAGCTTCGTTTGAGCTGAAAAGTGTCTGCGTTTACCTGAAAAGAAGTCTTGCTTGTTGGAGGACACAGAGCCTGGGATTGAACTCCATTTCTGAAGGGAAACACACAGCACAGTTCTAATCCATGAAACACACTTTGCATTATTGCAAGAAGCACGCCCTTGCTCTCAAGAGTCTCTTATACAGCAGGTAACGTGAGTGTGCTCAGAACAAAAGAACGGTTTTTCCTACACATACGGACCATATCTAGTTCAACTCTTCTTCAATAACTGATGCAAACCACAGGTCTGCTAATATCCAGTGCTTTTCTGTTAAGCGCGAGAAACGTGTGAGCTTCGTGAACAATGTTGGATCCCTTGAGCTGAAAAGTGACTTTGTTTACCTGAAACGAAGTCTTCCTTGTAGGAGGACACACAGCCTGGAATTTAATTCCATTTCTGAAGGGAAACACACAGCACAGTTCTCATCCATGGATGACACTCTGCTTTAGAGCAAGAAGCATGCATTTGCTTTCTAGATTTTCTAATATAGCAGGAAACGTGAGTGTGCTCAGAACAAAAGAACGGTGTTTCCTACAAATACAGACCATATCTAGTTCAACTCTGCTTCTGAAACTGATAGAAACCACAGGTACTCTTACATCCAATGCTTTCCAGTTAAGAGAGAGAAACGTGTGAGCTTTGGGAACGATGTAGTTTCATATGAGCTGAACATGGACTGCGTTTGCCTGAAATGAAGTCTTGCATGTAGGAAGACACAAAGCCTGGGATTTAATTCCATTTCTGAAGGGAAACACACAGCACAGTTCTCAACCATGAAACACACTCTGCTTAAGAGCAAGAACCTTGCCTTTGCTTTCTAGATTTTCTAATATAGCAGGAAACGTGAGTGTGCTCAGAACAAAATAACGGTGGTTCCTACAAATACAGACCATATCTAGTTCAACTCTGCTTCTGAAACTGATAGAAACCACAGGTACTCTTACTTCCAATGCTTTCCAGTTAAGAGCGAGAAACGTGGGAGCTTTGGGAACGATGTAGTTTCTTATGAGCTGAAAATGGACTGCGTTTACCTGAAATGAAGTCTTGCATGTAGGAAGACACAGAGCCTGGGATTTAACTCCATTTCTGAAGGGAAACACACAGCACAGTTCTCATCCATGAAACACACTCTGCTTTACAGCAAGAAGCACGGCCGTGCTTTCTAGAGTCTCCAATACAGCAGGAAACGTGAGTGTGCTCAGAACAAAAGAACGGTGTTTCCTCCACATATGGAACATATCTAGTTCAACTCTTCTTCTGAAACTGATAGAAACCACAGGTCCTCTAATATCCAATGCTGTTCAGTTAAGAGTGAGAAACGAGTGAGCATTGGGAACAATGTAGCTTCGTTTGAGCTGAAAAGGGACTGCGTTTAACTGAAAAGAATTCTTGCTTGTAGGAAGACACAGAGACTGGGATTTAACTCCATTTCTGAAGGGAAAAACACAGCACAGTTCTCATCCATGAAACACAGTCTGCTTTAGAGCAAGAAGCACGCTCTGGCTTTCTAGAGTCTCTAATAAAGCAGGAAACGTGAGTGTGCTCAGAACAAAAGAACGGAGTTTTCTACACATACAGACCATATCTGGTTCAACTCTGCTTCTGAAATCGATACAAACCACAGATCCGCTAACATCCAATGCTTTTCAGTTAAATGCGAGAAACGTGTGATCTTCGTGAGCGATGTAGCTTCGTTTGAGCTGAAAAGTGTCTGCGTTTACCTGAAAAGAAGTCTTGCTTGTTGGAGGACACAGAGCCTGGGATTGAACTCCATTTCTGAAGGGAAACACACAGCACAGTTCTAATCCATGAAACACACTTTGCATTATTGCAAGAAGCACGCCCTTGCTCTCAAGAGTCTCTTATACAGCAGGTAACGTGAGTGTGCTCAGAACAAAAGAACGGTTTTTCCTACACATACGGACCATATCTAGTTCAACTCTTCTTCAATAACTGATGCAAACCACAGGTCTGCTAATATCCAGTGCTTTTCTGTTAAGCGCGAGAAACGTGTGAGCTTCGTGAACAATGTTGGATCCCTTGAGCTGAAAAGTGACTTTGTTTACCTGAAACGAAGTCTTCCTTGTAGGAGGACACACAGCCTGGAATTTAATTCCATTTCTGAAGGGAAACACACAGCAGAGTTCTCATCCAGGGATGACACTCTGCTTTAGAGCAAGAAGCATGCATTTGCTTTCTAGATTTTCTAATATAGCAGGAAACGTGAGTGTGCTCAGAACAAAAGAACGGTGTTTCCTACAAATACAGACCATATCTAGTTCAACTCTGCTTCTGAAACTGATAGAAACCACAGGTACTCTTACATCCAATGCTTTCCAGTTAAGAGAGAGAAACGTGTGAGCTTTGGGAACGATGTAGTTTCATATGAGCTGAACATGGACTGCGTTTGCCTGAAATGAAGTCTTGCATGTAGGAAGACACAAAGCCTGGGATTTAATTCCATTTCTGAAGGGAAACACACAGCACAGTTCTCAACCATGAAACACACTCTGCTTAAGAGCAAGAACCTTGCCTTTGCTTTCTAGATTTTCTAATATAGCAGGAAACGTGAGTGTGCTCAGAACAAAATAACGGTGGTTCCTACAAATACAGACCATATCTAGTTCAACTCTGCTTCTGAAACTGATAGAAACCACAGGTACTCTTACTTCCAATGCTTTCCAGTTAAGAGCGAGAAACGTGGGAGCTTTGGGAACGATGTAGTTTCTTATGAGCTGAAAATGGACTGCGTTTACCTGAAATGAAGTCTTGCATGTAGGAAGACACAGAGCCTGGGATTTAACTCCATTTCTGAAGGGAAACACACAGCACAGTTCTCATCCATGAAACACACTCTGCTTTACAGCAAGAAGCACGGCCGTGCTTTCTAGAGTCTCCAATACAGCAGGAAACGTGAGTGTGCTCAGAACAAAAGAACGGTGTTTCCTCCACATATGGAACATATCTAGTTCAACTCTTCTTCTGAAACTGATAGAAACCACAGGTCCTCTAATATCCAATGCTGTTCAGTTAAGACTGAGAAACGAGTGAGCATTGGGAACAATGTAGCTTCGTTTGAGCTGAAAAGGGACTGCGTTTAACTGAAAAGAATTCTTGCTTGTAGGAAGACACAGAGACTGGGATTTAACTCCATTTCTGAAGGGAAAAACACAGCACAGTTCTCATCCATGAAACACAGTCTGCTTTAGAGCAAGAAGCACGCTCTGGCTTTCTAGAGTCTCTAATAAAGCAGGAAACGTGAGTGTGCTCAGAACAAAAGAACGGAGTTTTCTACACATACAGACCATATCTGGTTCAACTCTGCTTCTGAAATCGATACAAACCACAGATCCGCTAACATCCAATGCTTTTCAGTTAAATGCGAGAAACGTGTGGTCTTCGTGAGCGATGTAGCTTCGTTTGAGCTGAAAAGTGTCTGCGTTTACCTGAAAAGAAGTCTTGCTTGTTGGAGGACACAGAGCCTGGGATTGAACTCCATTTCTGAAGGGAAACACACAGCACAGTTCTAATCCATGAAACACACTTTGCATTATTGCAAGAAGCACGCCCTTGCTCTCAAGAGTCTCTTATACAGCAGGTAACGTGAGTGTGCTCAGAACAAAAGAACGGTTTTTCCTACACATACGGACCATATCTAGTTCAACTCTTCTTCAATAACTGATGCAAACCACAGGTCTGCTAATATCCAGTGCTTTTCTGTTAAGCGCGAGAAACGTGTGAGCTTCGTGAACAATGTTGGATCCCTTGAGCTGAAAAGTGACTTTGTTTACCTGAAACGAAGTCTTCCTTGTAGGAGGACACACAGCCTGGAATTTAATTCCATTTCTGAAGGGAAACACACAGCACAGTTCTCATCCATGGATGACACTCTGCTTTAGAGCAAGAAGCATGCATTTGCTTTCTAGATTTTCTAATATAGCAGGAAACGTGAGTGTGCTCAGAACAAAAGAACGGTGTTTCCTACAAATACAGACCATATCTAGTTCAACTCTGCTTCTGAAACTGATAGAAACCACAGGTACTCTTACATCCAATGCTTTCCAGTTAAGAGAGAGAAACGTGTGAGCTTTGGGTACGATGTAGTTTCATATGAGCTGAACATGGACTGCGTTTGCCTGAAATGAAGTCTTGCATGTAGGAAGACACAAAGCCTGGGATTTAATTCCATTTCTGAAGGGAAACACACAGCACAGTTCTCAACCATGAAACACACTCTGCTTAAGAGCAAGAACCTTGCCTTTGCTTTCTAGATTTTCTAATATAGCAGGAAACGTGAGTGTGCTCAGAACAAAATAACGGTGGTTCCTACAAATACAGACCATATCTAGTTCAACTCTGCTTCTGAAACTGATAGAAACCACAGGTACTCTTACTTCCAATGCTTTCCAGTTAAGAGCGAGAAACGTGGGAGCTTTGGGAACGATGTAGTTTCTTATGAGCTGAAAATGGACTGCGTTTACCTGAAATGAAGTCTTGCATGTAGGAAGACACAGAGCCTGGGATTTAACTCCATTTCTGAAGGGAAACACACAGCACAGTTCTCATCCATGAAACACACTCTGCTTTACAGCAAGAAGCACGGCCGTGCTTTCTAGAGTCTCCAATACAGCAGGAAACGTGAGTGTGCTCAGAACAAAAGAACGGTGTTTCCTCCACATATGGAACATATCTAGTTCAACTCTTCTTCTGAAACTGATAGAAACCACAGGTCCTCTAATATCCAATGCTGTTCAGTTAAGAGTGAGAAACGAGTGAGCATTGGGAACAATGTAGCTTCGTTTGAGCTGAAAAGGGACTGCGTTTAACTGAAAAGAATTCTTGCTTGTAGGAAGACACAGAGACTGGGATTTAACTCCATTTCTGAAGGGAAAAACACAGCACAGTTCTCATCCATGAAACACAGTCTGCTTTAGAGCAAGAAGCACGCTCTGGCTTTCTAGAGTCTCTAATAAAGCAGGAAACGTGAGTGTGCTCAGAACAAAAGAACGGAGTTTTCTACACATACAGACCATATCTGGTTCAACTCTGCTTCTGAAATCGATACAAACCACAGATCCGCTAACATCCAATGCTTTTCAGTTAAATGCGAGAAACGTGTGATCTTCGTGAGCGATGTAGCTTCGTTTGAGCTGAAAAGTGTCTGCGTTTACCTGAAAAGAAGTCTTGCTTGTTGGAGGACACAGAGCCTGGGATTGAACTCCATTTCTGAAGGGAAACACACAGCACAGTTCTAATCCATGAAACACACTTTGCATTATTGCAAGAAGCACGCCCTTGCTCTCAAGAGTCTCTTATACAGCAGGTAACGTGAGTGTGCTCAGAACAAAAGAACGGTTTTTCCTACACATACGGACCATATCTAGTTCAACTCTTCTTCAATAACTGATGCAAACCACAGGTCTGCTAATATCCAGTGCTTTTCTGTTAAGCGCGAGAAACGTGTGAGCTTCGTGAACAATGTTGGATCCCTTGAGCTGAAAAGTGACTTTGTTTACCTGAAACGAAGTCTTCCTTGTAGGAGGACACACAGCCTGGAATTTAATTCCATTTCGGAAGGGAAACACACAGCACAGTTCTCATCCATGGATGACACTCTGCTTTAGAGCAAGAAGCATGCATTTGCTTTCTAGATTTTCTAATATAGCAGGAAACGTGAGTGTGCTCAGAACAAAAGAACGGTGTTTCCTACAAATACAGACCATATCTAGTTCAACTCTGCTTCTGAAACTGATAGAAACCACAGGTACTCTTACATCCAATGCTTTCCAGTTAAGAGAGAGAAACGTGTGAGCTTTGGGAACGATGTAGTTTCATATGAGCTGAACATGGACTGCGTTTGCCTGAAATGAAGTCTTGCATGTAGGAAGACACAAAGCCTGGGATTTAATTCCATTTCTGAAGGGAAACACACAGCACAGTTCTCAACCATGAAACACACTCTGCTTAAGAGCAAGAACCTTGCCTTTGCTTTCTAGAATTTCTAATATAGCAGGAAACGTGAGTGTGCTCAGAACAAAATAACGGTGGTTCCTACAAATACAGACCATATCTAGTTCAACTCTGCTTCTGAAACTGATAGAAACCACAGGTACTCTTACTTCCAATGCTTTCCAGTTAAGAGCGAGAAACGTGGGAGCTTTGGGAACGATGTAGTTTCTTATGAGCTGAAAATGGACTGCGTTTACCTGAAATGAAGTCTTGCATGTAGGAAGACACAGAGCCTGGGATTTAACTCCATTTCTGAAGGGAAACACACAGCACAGTTCTCATCCATGAAACACACTCTGCTTTACAGCAAGAAGCACGGCCGTGCTTTCTAGAGTCTCCAATACAGCAGGAAACGTGAGTGTGCTCAGAACAAAAGAACGGTGTTTCCTCCACATATGGAACATATCTAGTTCAACTCTTCTTCTGAAACTGATAGAAACCACAGGTCCTCTAATATCCAATGCTGTTCAGTTAAGACTGAGAAACGAGTGAGCATTGGGAACAATGTAGCTTCGTTTGAGCTGAAAAGGGACTGCGTTTAACTGAAAAGAATTCTTGCTTGTAGGAAGACACAGAGACTGGGATTTAACTCCATTTCTGAAGGGAAAAACACAGCACAGTTCTCATCCATGAAACACAGTCTGCTTTAGAGCAAGAAGCACGCTCTGGCTTTCTAGAGTCTCTAATAAAGCAGGAAACGTGAGTGTGCTCAGAACAAAAGAACGGAGTTTTCTACACATACAGACCATATCTGGTTCAACTCTGCTTCTGAAATCGATACAAACCACAGATCCGCTAACATCCAATGCTTTTCAGTTAAATGCGAGAAACGTGTGATCTTCGTGAGCGATGTAGCTTCGTTTGAGCTGAAAAGTGTCTGCGTTTACCTGAAAAGAAGTCTTGCTTGTTGGAGGACACAGAGCCTGGGATTGAACTCCATTTCTGAAGGGAAACACACAGCACAGTTCTAATCCATGAAACACACTTTGCATTATTGCAAGAAGCACGCCCTTGCTCTCAAGAGTCTCTTATACAGCAGGTAACGTGAGTGTGCTCAGAACAAAAGAACGGTTTTTCCTACACATACGGACCATATCTAGTTCAACTCTTCTTCAATAACTGATGCAAACCACAGGTCTGCTAATATCCAGTGCTTTTCTGTTAAGCGCGAGAAACGTGTGAGCTTCGTGAACAATGTTGGATCCCTTGAGCTGAAAAGTGACTTTGTTTACCTGAAACGAAGTCTTCCTTGTAGGAGGACACACAGCCTGGAATTTAATTCCATTTCTGAAGGGAAACACACAGCACAGTTCTCATCCATGGATGACACTCTGCTTTAGAGCAAGAAGCATGCATTTGCTTTCTAGATTTTCTAATATAGCAGGAAACGTGAGTGTGCTCAGAACAAAAGAACGGTGTTTCCTACAAATACAGACCATATCTAGTTCAACTCTGCTTCTGAAACTGATAGAAACCACAGGTACTCTTACATCCAATGCTTTCCAGTTAAGAGAGAGAAACGTGTGAGCTTTGGGTACGATGTAGTTTCATATGAGCTGAACATGGACTGCGTTTGCCTGAAATGAAGTCTTGCATGTAGGAAGACACAAAGCCTGGGATTTAATTCCATTTCTGAAGGGAAACACACAGCACAGTTCTCAACCATGAAACACACTCTGCTTAAGAGCAAGAACCTTGCCTTTGCTTTCTAGATTTTCTAATATAGCAGGAAACGTGAGTGTGCTCAGAACAAAATAACGGTGGTTCCTACAAATACAGACCATATCTAGTTCAACTCTGCTTCTGAAACTGATAGAAACCACAGGTACTCTTACTTCCAATGCTTTCCAGTTAAGAGCGAGAAACGTGGGAGCTTTGGGAACGATGTAGTTTCTTATGAGCTGAAAATGGACTGCGTTTACCTGAAATGAAGTCTTGCATGTAGGAAGACACAGAGCCTGGGATTTAACTCCATTTCTGAAGGGAAACACACAGCACAGTTCTCATCCATGAAACACACTCTGCTTTACAGCAAGAAGCACGGCCGTGCTTTCTAGAGTCTCCAATACAGCAGGAAACGTGAGTGTGCTCAGAACAAAAGAACGGTGTTTCCTCCACATATGGAACATATCTAGTTCAACTCTTCTTCTGAAACTGATAGAAACCACAGGTCCTCTAATATCCAATGCTGTTCAGTTAAGAGTGAGAAACGAGTGAGCATTGGGAACAATGTAGCTTCGTTTGAGCTGAAAAGGGACTGCGTTTAACTGAAAAGAATTCTTGCTTGTAGGAAGACACAGAGACTGGGATTTAACTCCATTTCTGAAGGGAAAAACACAGCACAGTTCTCATCCATGAAACACAGTCTGCTTTAGAGCAAGAAGCACGCTCTGGCTTTCTAGAGTCTCTAATAAAGCAGGAAACGTGAGTGTGCTCAGAACAAAAGAACGGAGTTTTCTACACATACAGACCATATCTGGTTCAACTCTGCTTCTGAAATCGATACAAACCACAGATCCGCTAACATCCAATGCTTTTCAGTTAAATGCGAGAAACGTGTGATCTTCGTGAGCGATGTAGCTTCGTTTGAGCTGAAAAGTGTCTGCGTTTACCTGAAAAGAAGTCTTGCTTGTTGGAGGACACAGAGCCTGGGATTGAACTCCATTTCTGAAGGGAAACACACAGCACAGTTCTAATCCATGAAACACACTTTGCATTATTGCAAGAAGCACGCCCTTGCTCTCAAGAGTCTCTTATACAGCAGGTAACGTGAGTGTGCTCAGAACAAAAGAACGGTTTTTCCTACACATACGGACCATATCTAGTTCAACTCTTCTTCAATAACTGATGCAAACCACAGGTCTGCTAATATCCAGTGCTTTTCTGTTAAGCGCGAGAAACGTGTGAGCTTCGTGAACAATGTTGGATCCCTTGAGCTGAAAAGTGACTTTGTTTACCTGAAACGAAGTCTTCCTTGTAGGAGGACACACAGCCTGGAATTTAATTCCATTTCTGAAGGGAAACACACAGCACAGTTCTCATCCATGGATGACACTCTGCTTTAGAGCAAGAAGCATGCATTTGCTTTCTAGATTTTCTAATATAGCAGGAAACGTGAGTGTGCTCAGAACAAAAGAACGGTGTTTCCTACAAATACAGACCATATCTAGTTCAACTCTGCTTCTGAAACTGATAGAAACCACAGGTACTCTTACTTCCAATGCTTTCCAGTTAAGAGCGAGAAACGTGGGAGCTTTGGGAACGATGTAGTTTCTTATGAGCTGAAAATGGACTGCGTTTACCTGAAATGAAGTCTAGCATGTAGGAAGACACAGAGCCTGGGATTTAACTCCATTTCTGAAGGGAAACACACAGCACAGTTCTCATCCATGAAACACACTCTGCTTTAAAGCAAGAAGCACGGCCGTGCTTTCTAGAGTCTCCAATACAGCAGGAAACGTGAGTGTGCTCAGAACAAAAGAACGGTGTTTCCTCCACATATGGAACATATCTAGTTCAACTCTTCTTCTGAAACTGATAGAAACCACAGGTCCTCTAATATCCAATGCTGTTCAGTTAAGACTGAGAAACGAGTGAGCATTGGGAACAATGTAGCTTCGTTTGAGCTGAAAAGGGACTGCGTTTAACTGAAAAGAATTCTTGCTTGTAGGAAGACACAGAGACTGGGATTTAACTCCATTTCTGAAGGGAAAAACACAGCACAGTTCTCATCCATGAAACACAGTCTGCTTTAGAGCAAGAAGCACGCTCTGGCTTTCTAGAGTCTCTAATAAAGCAGGAAACGTGAGTGTGCTCAGAACAAAAGAACGGAGTTTTCTACACATACAGACCATATCTGGTTCAACTCTGCTTCTGAAATCGATACAAACCACAGATCCGCTAACATCCAATGCTTTTCAGTTAAATGCGAGAAACGTGTGATCTTCGTGAGTGATGTAGCTTCGTTTGAGCTGAAAAGTGTCTGCGTTTACCTGAAAAGAAGTCTTGCTTGTTGGAGGACACAGAGCCTGGGATTGAACTCCATTTCTGAAGGGAAACACACAGCACAGTTCTAATCCATGAAACACACTTTGCATTATTGCAAGAAGCACGCCCTTGCTCTCAAGAGTCTCTTATACAGCAGGTAACGTGAGTGTGCTCAGAACAAAAGAACGGTTTTTCCTACACATACGGACCATATCTAGTTCAACTCTTCTTCAATAACTGATGCAAACCACAGGTCTGCTAATATCCAGTGCTTTTCTGTTAAGCGCGAGAAACGTGTGAGCTTCGTGAACAATGTTGGATCCCTTGAGCTGAAAAGTGACTTTGTTTACCTGAAACGAAGTCTTCCTTGTAGGAGGACACACAGCCTGGAATTTAATTCCATTTCTGAAGGGAAACACACAGCACAGTTCTCATCCATGGATGACACTCTGCTTTAGAGCAAGAAGCATGCATTTGCTTTCTAGATTTTCTAATATAGCAGGAAACGTGAGTGTGCTCAGAACAAAAGAACGGTGTTTCCTACAAATACAGACCATATCTAGTTCAACTCTGCTTCTGAAACTGATAGAAACCACAGGTACTCTTACATCCAATGCTTTCCAGTTAAGAGAGAGAAACGTGTGAGCTTTGGGAACGATGTAGTTTCATATGAGCTGAACATGGACTGCGTTTGCCTGAAATGAAGTCTTGCATGTAGGAAGACACAAAGCCTGGGATTTAATTCCATTTCTGAAGGGAAACACACAGCACAGTTCTCAACCATGAAACACACTCTGCTTAAGAGCAAGAACCTTGCCTTTGCTTTCTAGAATTTCTAATATAGCAGGAAACGTGAGTGTGCTCAGAACAAAATAACGGTGGTTCCTACAAATACAGACCATATCTAGTTCAACTCTGCTTCTGAAACTGATAGAAACCACAGGTACTCTTACTTCCAATGCTTTCCAGTTAAGAGCGAGAAACGTGGGAGCTTTGGGAACGATGTAGTTTCTTATGAGCTGAAAATGGACTGCGTTTACCTGAAATGAAGTCTTGCATGTAGGAAGACACAGAGCCTGGGATTTAACTCCATTTCTGAAGGGAAACACACAGCACAGTTCTCATCCATGAAACACACTCTGCTTTACAGCAAGAAGCACGGCCGTGCTTTCTAGAGTCTCCAATACAGCAGGAAACGTGAGTGTGCTCAGAACAAAAGAACGGTGTTTCCTCCACATATGGAACATATCTAGTTCAACTCTTCTTCTGAAACTGATAGAAACCACAGGTCCTCTAATATCCAATGCTGTTCAGTTAAGACTGAGAAACGAGTGAGCATTGGGAACAATGTAGCTTCGTTTGAGCTGAAAAGGGACTGCGTTTAACTGAAAAGAATTCTTGCTTGTAGGAAGACACAGAGACTGGGATTTAACTCCATTTCTGAAGGGAAAAACACAGCACAGTTCTCATCCATGAAACACAGTCTGCTTTAGAGCAAGAAGCACGCTCTGGCTTTCTAGAGTCTCTAATAAAGCAGGAAACGTGAGTGTGCTCAGAACAAAAGAACGGAGTTTTCTACACATACAGACCATATCTGGTTCAACTCTGCTTCTGAAATCGATACAAACCACAGATCCGCTAACATCCAATGCTTTTCAGTTAAATGCGAGAAACGTGTGATCTTCGTGAGCGATGTAGCTTCGTTTGAGCTGAAAAGTGTCTGCGTTTACCTGAAAAGAAGTCTTGCTTGTTGGAGGACACAGAGCCTGGGATTGAACTCCATTTCTGAAGGGAAACACACAGCACAGTTCTAATCCATGAAACACACTTTGCATTATTGCAAGAAGCACGCCCTTGCTCTCAAGAGTCTCTTATACAGCAGGTAACGTGAGTGTGCTCAGAACAAAAGAACGGTTTTTCCTACACATACGGACCATATCTAGTTCAACTCTTCTTCAATAACTGATGCAAACCACAGGTCTGCTAATATCCAGTGCTTTTCTGTTAAGCGCGAGAAACGTGTGAGCTTCGTGAACAATGTTGGATCCCTTGAGCTGAAAAGTGACTTTGTTTACCTGAAACGAAGTCTTCCTTGTAGGAGGACACACAGCCTGGAATTTAATTCCATTTCTGAAGGGAAACACACAGCACAGTTCTCATCCATGGATGACACTCTGCTTTAGAGCAAGAAGCATGCATTTGCTTTCTAGATTTTCTAATATAGCAGGAAACGTGAGTGTGCTCAGAACAAAAGAACGGTGTTTCCTACAAATACAGACCATATCTAGTTCAACTCTGCTTCTGAAACTGATAGAAACCACAGGTACTCTTACATCCAATGCTTTCCAGTTAAGAGAGAGAAACGTGTGAGCTTTGGGAACGATGTAGTTTCATATGAGCTGAACATGGACTGCGTTTCCCTGAAATGAAGTCTTGCATGTAGGAAGACACAAAGCCTGGGATTTAATTCCATTTCTGAAGGGAAACACACAGCACAGTTCTCAACCATGAAACACACTCTGCTTAAGAGCAAGAACCTTGCCTTTGCTTTCTAGATTTTCTAATATAGCAGGAAACGTGAGTGTGCTCAGAACAAAATAACGGTGGTTCCTACAAATACAGACCATATCTAGTTCAACTCTGCTTCTGAAACTGATAGAAACCACAGGTACTCTTACTTCCAATGCTTTCCAGTTAAGAGCGAGAAACGTGGGAGCTTTGGGAACGATGTAGTTTCTTATGAGCTGAAAATGGACTGCGTTTACCTGAAATGAAGTCTTGCATGTAGGAAGACACAGAGCCTGGGATTTAACTCCATTTCTGAAGGGAAACACACAGCACAGTTCTCATCCATGAAACACACTCTGCTTTACAGCAAGAAGCACGGCCGTGCTTTCTAGAGTCTCCAATACAGCAGGAAACGTGAGTGTGCTCAGAACAAAAGAACGGTGTTTCCTCCACATATGGAACATATCTAGTTCAACTCTTCTTCTGAAACTGATAGAAACCACAGGTCCTCTAATATCCAATGCTGTTCAGTTAAGAGTGAGAAACGAGTGAGCATTGGGAACAATGTAGCTTCGTTTGAGCTGAAAAGGGACTGCGTTTAACTGAAAAGAATTCTTGCTTGTAGGAAGACACAGAGACTGGGATTTAACTCCATTTCTGAAGGGAAAAACACAGCACAGTTCTCATCCATGAAACACAGTCTGCTTTAGAGCAAGAAGCACGCTCTGGCTTTCTAGAGTCTCTAATAAAGCAGGAAACGTGAGTGTGCTCAGAACAAAAGAACGGAGTTTTCTACACATACAGACCATATCTGGTTCAACTCTGCTTCTGAAATCGATACAAACCACAGATCCGCTAACATCCAATGCTTTTCAGTTAAATGCGAGAAACGTGTGATCTTCGTGAGCGATGTAGCTTCGTTTGAGCTGAAAAGTGTCTGCGTTTACCTGAAAAGAAGTCTTGCTTGTTGGAGGACACAGAGCCTGGGATTGAACTCCATTTCTGAAGGGAAACACACAGCACAGTTCTAATCCATGAAACACACTTTGCATTATTGCAAGAAGCACGCCCTTGCTCTCAAGAGTCTCTTATACAGCAGGTAACGTGAGTGTGCTCAGAACAAAAGAACGGTTTTTCCTACACATACGGACCATATCTAGTTCAACTCTTCTTCAATAACTGATGCAAACCACAGGTCTGCTAATATCCAGTGCTTTTCTGTTAAGCGCGAGAAACGTGTGAGCTTCGTGAACAATGTTGGATCCCTTGAGCTGAAAAGTGACTTTGTTTACCTGAAACGAAGTCTTCCTTGTAGGAGGACACACAGCCTGGAATTTAATTCCATTTCTGAAGGGAAACACACAGCACAGTTCTCATCCATGGATGACACTCTGCTTTAGAGCAAGAAGCATGCATTTGCTTTCTAGATTTTCTAATATAGCAGGAAACGTGAGTGTGCTCAGAACAAAAGAACGGTGTTTCCTACAAATACAGACCATATCTAGTTCAACTCTGCTTCTGAAACTGATAGAAACCACAGGTACTCTTACATCCAATGCTTTCCAGTTAAGAGAGAGAAACGTGTGAGCTTTGGGAACGATGTAGTTTCATATGAGCTGAACATGGACTGCGTTTGCCTGAAATGAAGTCTTGCATGTAGGAAGACACAAAGCCTGGGATTTAATTCCATTTCTGAAGGGAAACACACAGCACAGTTCTCAACCATGAAACACACTCTGCTTAAGAGCAAGAACCTTGCCTTTGCTTTCTAGATTTTCTAATATAGCAGGAAACGTGAGTGTGCTCAGAACAAAATAACGGTGGTTCCTACAAATACAGACCATATCTAGTTCAACTCTGCTTCTGAAACTGATAGAAACCACAGGTACTCTTACTTCCAATGCTTTCCAGTTAAGAGCGAGAAACGTGGGAGCTTTGGGAACGATGTAGTTTCTTATGAGCTGAAAATGGACTGCGTTTACCTGAAATGAAGTCTTGCATGTAGGAAGACACAGAGCCTGGGATTTAACTCCATTTCTGAAGGGAAACACACAGCACAGTTCTCATCCATGAAACACACTCTGCTTTACAGCAAGAAGCACGGCCGTGCTTTCTAGAGTCTCCAATACAGCAGGAAACGTGAGTGTGCTCAGAACAAAAGAACGGTGTTTCCTCCACATATGGAACATATCTAGTTCAACTCTTCTTCTGAAACTGATAGAAACCACAGGTCCTCTAATATCCAATGCTGTTCAGTTAAGAGTGAGAAACGAGTGAGCATTGGGAACAATGTAGCTTCGTTTGAGCTGAAAAGGGACTGCGTTTAACTGAAAAGAATTCTTGCTTGTAGGAAGACACAGAGACTGGGATTTAACTCCATTTCTGAAGGGAAAAACACAGCACAGTTCTCATCCATGAAACACAGTCTGCTTTAGAGCAAGAAGCACGCTCTGGCTTTCTAGAGTCTCTAATAAAGCAGGAAACGTGAGTGTGCTCAGAACAAAAGAACGGAGTTTTCTACACATACAGACCATATCTGGTTCAACTCTGCTTCTGAAATCGATACAAACCACAGATCCGCTAACATCCAATGCTTTTCAGTTAAATGCGAGAAACGTGTGATCTTCGTGAGCGATGTAGCTTCGTTTGAGCTGAAAAGTGTCTGCGTTTACCTGAAAAGAAGTCTTGCTTGTTGGAGGACACAGAGCCTGGGATTGAACTCCATTTCTGAAGGGAAACACACAGCACAGTTCTAATCCATGAAACACACTTTGCATTATTGCAAGAAGCACGCCCTTGCTCTCAAGAGTCTCTTATACAGCAGGTAACGTGAGTGTGCTCAGAACAAAAGAACGGTTTTTCCTACACATACGGACCATATCTAGTTCAACTCTTCTTCAATAACTGATGCAAACCACAGGTCTGCTAATATCCAGTGCTTTTCTGTTAAGCGCGAGAAACGTGTGAGCTTCGTGAACAATGTTGGATCCCTTGAGCTGAAAAGTGACTTTGTTTACCTGAAACGAAGTCTTCCTTGTAGGAGGACACACAGCCTGGAATTTAATTCCATTTCTGAAGGGAAACACACAGCACAGTTCTCATCCATGGATGACACTCTGCTTTAGAGCAAGAAGCATGCATTTGCTTTCTAGATTTTCTAATATAGCAGGAAACGTGAGTGTGCTCAGAACAAAAGAACGGTGTTTCCTACAAATACAGACCATATCTAGTTCAACTCTGCTTCTGAAACTGATAGAAACCACAGGTACTCTTACATCCAATGCTTTCCAGTTAAGAGAGAGAAACGTGTGAGCTTTGGGAACGATGTAGTTTCATATGAGCTGAACATGGACTGCGTTTGCCTGAAATGAAGTCTTGCATGTAGGAAGACACAAAGCCTGGGATTTAATTCCATTTCTGAAGGGAAACACACAGCACAGTTCTCAACCATGAAACACACTCTGCTTAAGAGCAAGAACCTTGCCTTTGCTTTCTAGATTTTCTAATATAGCAGGAAACGTGAGTGTGCTCAGAACAAAATAACGGTGGTTCCTACAAATACAGACCATATCTAGTTCAACTCTGCTTCTGAAACTGATAGAAACCACAGGTACTCTTACTTCCAATGCTTTCCAGTTAAGAGCGAGAAACGTGGGAGCTTTGGGAACGATGTAGTTTCTTATGAGCTGAAAATGGACTGCGTTTACCTGAAATGAAGTCTTGCATGTAGGAAGACACAGAGCCTGGGATTTAACTCCATTTCTGAAGGGAAACACACAGCACAGTTCTCATCCATGAAACACACTCTGCTTTACAGCAAGAAGCACGGCCGTGCTTTCTAGAGTCTCCAATACAGCAGGAAACGTGAGTGTGCTCAGAACAAAAGAACGGTGTTTCCTCCACATATGGAACATATCTAGTTCAACTCTTCTTCTGAAACTGATAGAAACCACAGGTCCTCTAATATCCAATGCTGTTCAGTTAAGAGTGAGAAACGAGTGAGCATTGGGAACAATGTAGCTTCGTTTGAGCTGAAAAGGGACTGCGTTTAACTGAAAAGAATTCTTGCTTGTAGGAAGACACAGAGACTGGGATTTAACTCCATTTCTGAAGGGAAAAACACAGCACAGTTCTCATCCATGAAACACAGTCTGCTTTAGAGCAAGAAGCACGCTCTGGCTTTCTAGAGTCTCTAATAAAGCAGGAAACGTGAGTGTGCTCAGAACAAAAGAACGGAGTTTTCTACACATACAGACCATATCTGGTTCAACTCTGCTTCTGAAATCGATACAAACCACAGATCCGCTAACATCCAATGCTTTTCAGTTAAATGCGAGAAACGTGTGATCTTCGTGAGCGATGTAGCTTCGTTTGAGCTGAAAAGTGTCTGCGTTTACCTGAAAAGAAGTCTTGCTTGTTGGAGGACACAGAGCCTGGGATTGAACTCCATTTCTGAAGGGAAACACACAGCACAGTTCTAATCCATGAAACACACTTTGCATTATTGCAAGAAGCACGCCCTTGCTCTCAAGAGTCTCTTATACAGCAGGTAACGTGAGTGTGCTCAGAACAAAAGAACGGTTTTTCCTACACATACGGACCATATCTAGTTCAACTCTTCTTCAATAACTGATGCAAACCACAGGTCTGCTAATATCCAGTGCTTTTCTGTTAAGCGCGAGAAACGTGTGAGCTTCGTGAACAATGTTGGATCCCTTGAGCTGAAAAGTGACTTTGTTTACCTGAAACGAAGTCTTCCTTGTAGGAGGACACACAGCCTGGAATTTAATTCCATTTCTGAAGGGAAACACACAGCAGAGTTCTCATCCATGGATGACACTCTGCTTTAGAGCAAGAAGCATGCATTTGCTTTCTAGATTTTCTAATATAGCAGGAAACGTGAGTGTGCTCAGAACAAAAGAACGGTGTTTCCTACAAATACAGACCATATCTAGTTCAACTCTGCTTCTGAAACTGATAGAAACCACAGGTACTCTTACATCCAATGCTTTCCAGTTAAGAGAGAGAAACGTGTGAGCTTTGGGAACGATGTAGTTTCATATGAGCTGAACATGGACTGCGTTTGCCTGAAATGAAGTCTTGCATGTAGGAAGACACAAAGCCTGGGATTTAATTCCATTTCTGAAGGGAAACACACAGCACAGTTCTCAACCATGAAACACACTCTGCTTAAGAGCAAGAACCTTGCCTTTGCTTTCTAGATTTTCTAATATAGCAGGAAACGTGAGTGTGCTCAGAACAAAATAACGGTGGTTCCTACAAATACAGACCATATCTAGTTCAACTCTGCTTCTGAAACTGATAGAAACCACAGGTACTCTTACTTCCAATGCTTTCCAGTTAAGAGCGAGAAACGTGGGAGCTTTGGGAACGATGTAGTTTCTTATGAGCTGAAAATGGACTGCGTTTACCTGAAATGAAGTCTTGCATGTAGGAAGACACAGAGCCTGGGATTTAACTCCATTTCTGAAGGGAAACACACAGCACAGTTCTCATCCATGAAACACACTCTGCTTTACAGCAAGAAGCACGGCCGTGCTTTCTAGAGTCTCCAATACAGCAGGAAACGTGAGTGTGCTCAGAACAAAAGAACGGTGTTTCCTCCACATATGGAACATATCTAGTTCAACTCTTCTTCTGAAACTGATAGAAACCACAGGTCCTCTAATATCCAATGCTGTTCAGTTAAGAGTGAGAAACGAGTGAGCATTGGGAACAATGTAGCTTCGTTTGAGCTGAAAAGGGACTGCGTTTAACTGAAAAGAATTCTTGCTTGTAGGAAGACACAGAGACTGGGATTTAACTCCATTTCTGAAGGGAAAAACACAGCACAGTTCTCATCCATGAAACACAGTCTGCTTTAGAGCAAGAAGCACGCTCTGGCTTTCTAGAGTCTCTAATAAAGCAGGAAACGTGAGTGTGCTCAGAACAAAAGAACGGAGTTTTCTACACATACAGACCATATCTGGTTCAACTCTGCTTCTGAAATCGATACAAACCACAGATCCGCTAACATCCAATGCTTTTCAGTTAAATGCGAGAAACGTGTGATCTTCGTGAGCGATGTAGCTTCGTTTGAGCTAAAAAGTGTCTGCGTTTACCTGAAAAGAAGTCTTGCTTGTTGGAGGACACAGAGCCTGGGATTGAACTCCATTTCTGAAGGGAAACACACAGCACAGTTCTAATCCATGAAACACACTTTGCATTATTGCAAGAAGCACGCCCTTGCTCTCAAGAGTCTCTTATACAGCAGGTAACGTGAGTGTGCTCAGAACAAAAGAACGGTTTTTCCTACACATACGGACCATATCTAGTTCAACTCTTCTTCAATAACTGATGCAAACCACAGGTCTGCTAATATCCAGTGCTTTTCTGTTAAGCGCGAGAAACGTGTGAGCTTCGTGAACAATGTTGGATCCCTTGAGCTGAAAAGTGACTTTGTTTACCTGAAACGAAGTCTTCCTTGTAGGAGGACACACAGCCTGGAATTTAATTCCATTTCTGAAGGGAAACACACAGCACAGTTCTCATCCATGGATGACACTCTGCTTTAGAGCAAGAAGCATGCATTTGCTTTCTAGATTTTCTAATATAGCAGGAAACGTGAGTGTGCTCAGAACAAAAGAACGGTGTTTCCTACAAATACAGACCATATCTAGTTCAACTCTGCTTCTGAAACTGATAGAAACCACAGGTACTCTTACATCCAATGCTTTCCAGTTAAGAGAGAGAAACGTGTGAGCTTTGGGTACGATGTAGTTTCATATGAGCTGAACATGGACTGCGTTTGCCTGAAATGAAGTCTTGCATGTAGGAAGACACAAAGCCTGGGATTTAATTCCATTTCTGAAGGGAAACACACAGCACAGTTCTCAACCATGAAACACACTCTGCTTAAGAGCAAGAACCTTGCCTTTGCTTTCTAGATTTTCTAATATAGCAGGAAACGTGAGTGTGCTCAGAACAAAATAACGGTGGTTCCTACAAATACAGACCATATCTAGTTCAACTCTGCTTCTGAAACTGATAGAAACCACAGGTACTCTTACTTCCAATGCTTTCCAGTTAAGAGCGAGAAACGTGGGAGCTTTGGGAACGATGTAGTTTCTTATGAGCTGAAAATGGACTGCGTTTACCTGAAATGAAGTCTTGCATGTAGGAAGACACAGAGCCTGGGATTTAACTCCATTTCTGAAGGGAAACACACAGCACAGTTCTCATCCATGAAACACACTCTGCTTTACAGCAAGAAGCACGGCCGTGCTTTCTAGAGTCTCCAATACAGCAGGAAACGTGAGTGTGCTCAGAACAAAAGAACGGTGTTTCCTCCACATATGGAACATATCTAGTTCAACTCTTCTTCTGAAACTGATAGAAACCACAGGTCCTCTAATATCCAATGCTGTTCAGTTAAGAGTGAGAAACGAGTGAGCATTGGGAACAATGTAGCTTCGTTTGAGCTGAAAAGGGACTGCGTTTAACTGAAAAGAATTCTTGCTTGTAGGAAGACACAGAGACTGGGATTTAACTCCATTTCTGAAGGGAAAAACACAGCACAGTTCTCATCCATGAAACACAGTCTGCTTTAGAGCAAGAAGCACGCTCTGGCTTTCTAGAGTCTCTAATAAAGCAGGAAACGTGAGTGTGCTCAGAACAAAAGAACGGAGTTTTCTACACATACAGACCATATCTGGTTCAACTCTGCTTCTGAAATCGATACAAACCACAGATCCGCTAACATCCAATGCTTTTCAGTTAAATGCGAGAAACGTGTGATCTTCGTGAGCGATGTAGCTTCGTTTGAGCTGAAAAGTGTCTGCGTTTACCTGAAAAGAAGTCTTGCTTGTTGGAGGACACAGAGCCTGGGATTGAACTCCATTTCTGAAGGGAAACACACAGCACAGTTCTAATCCATGAAACACACTTTGCATTATTGCAAGAAGCACGCCCTTGCTCTCAAGAGTCTCTTATACAGCAGGTAACGTGAGTGTGCTCAGAACAAAAGAACGGTTTTTCCTACACATACGGACCATATCTAGTTCAACTCTTCTTCAATAACTGATGCAAACCACAGGTCTGCTAATATCCAGTGCTTTTCTGTTAAGCGCGAGAAACGTGTGAGCTTCGTGAACAATGTTGGATCCCTTGAGCTGAAAAGTGACTTTGTTTACCTGAAACGAAGTCTTCCTTGTAGGAGGACACACAGCCTGGAATTTAATTCCATTTCTGAAGGGAAACACACAGCACAGTTCTCATCCATGGATGACACTCTGCTTTAGAGCAAGAAGCATGCATTTGCTTTCTAGATTTTCTAATATAGCAGGAAACGTGAGTGTGCTCAGAACAAAAGAACGGTGTTTCCTACAAATACAGACCATATCTAGTTCAACTCTGCTTCTGAAACTGATAGAAACCACAGGTACTCTTACATCCAATGCTTTCCAGTTAAGAGAGAGAAACGTGTGAGCTTTGGGAACGATGTAGTTTCATATGAGCTGAACATGGACTGCGTTTGCCTGAAATGAAGTCTTGCATGTAGGAAGACACAAAGCCTGGGATTTAATTCCATTTCTGAAGGGAAACACACAGCACAGTTCTCAACCATGAAACACACTCTGCTTAAGAGCAAGAACCTTGCCTTTGCTTTCTAGATTTTCTAATATAGCAGGAAACGTGAGTGTGCTCAGAACAAAATAACGGTGGTTCCTACAAATACAGACCATATCTAGTTCAACTCTGCTTCTGAAACTGATAGAAACCACAGGTACTCTTACTTCCAATGCTTTCCAGTTAAGAGCGAGAAACGTGGGAGCTTTGGGAACGATGTAGTTTCTTATGAGCTGAAAATGGACTGCGTTTACCTGAAATGAAGTCTTGCATGTAGGAAGACACAGAGCCTGGGATTTAACTCCATTTCTGAAGGGAAACACACAGCACAGTTCTCATCCATGAAACACACTCTGCTTTACAGCAAGAAGCACGGCCGTGCTTTCTAGAGTCTCCAATACAGCAGGAAACGTGAGTGTGCTCAGAACAAAAGAACGGTGTTTCCTCCACATATGGAACATATCTAGTTCAACTCTTCTTCTGAAACTGATAGAAACCACAGGTCCTCTAATATCCAATGCTGTTCAGTTAAGAGTGAGAAACGAGTGAGCATTGGGAACAATGTAGCTTCGTTTGAGCTGAAAAGGGACTGCGTTTAACTGAAAAGAATTCTTGCTTGTAGGAAGACACAGAGACTGGGATTTAACTCCATTTCTGAAGGGAAAAACACAGCACAGTTCTCATCCATGAAACACAGTCTGCTTTAGAGCAAGAAGCACGCTCTGGCTTTCTAGAGTCTCTAATAAAGCAGGAAACGTGAGTGTGCTCAGAACAAAAGAACGGAGTTTTCTACACATACAGACCATATCTGGTTCAACTCTGCTTCTGAAATCGATACAAACCACAGATCCGCTAACATCCAATGCTTTTCAGTTAAATGCGAGAAACGTGTGATCTTCGTGAGCGATGTAGCTTCGTTTGAGCTGAAAAGTGTCTGCGTTTACCTGAAAAGAAGTCTTGCTTGTTGGAGGACACAGAGCCTGGGATTGAACTCCATTTCTGAAGGGAAACACACAGCACAGTTCTAATCCATGAAACACACTTTGCATTATTGCAAGAAGCACGCCCTTGCTCTCAAGAGTCTCTTATACAGCAGGTAACGTGAGTGTGCTCAGAACAAAAGAACGGTTTTTCCTACACATACGGACCATATCTAGTTCAACTCTTCTTCAATAACTGATGCAAACCACAGGTCTGCTAATATCCAGTGCTTTTCTGTTAAGCGCGAGAAACGTGTGAGCTTCGTGAACAATGTTGGATCCCTTGAGCTGAAAAGTGACTTTGTTTACCTGAAACGAAGTCTTCCTTGTAGGAGGACACACAGCCTGGAATTTAATTCCATTTCTGAAGGGAAACACACAGCACAGTTCTCATCCATGGATGACACTCTGCTTTAGAGCAAGAAGCATGCATTTGCTTTCTAGATTTTCTAATATAGCAGGAAACGTGAGTGTGCTCAGAACAAAAGAACGGTGTTTCCTACAAATACAGACCATATCTAGTTCAACTCTGCTTCTGAAACTGATAGAAACCACAGGTACTCTTACATCCAATGCTTTCCAGTTAAGAGAGAGAAACGTGTGAGCTTTGGGAACGATGTAGTTTCATATGAGCTGAACATGGACTGCGTTTGCCTGAAATGAAGTCTTGCATGTAGGAAGACACAAAGCCTGGGATTTAATTCCATTTCTGAAGGGAAACACACAGCACAGTTCTCAACCATGAAACACACTCTGCTTAAGAGCAAGAACCTTGCCTTTGCTTTCTAGATTTTCTAATATAGCAGGAAACGTGAGTGTGCTCAGAACAAAATAACGGTGGTTCCTACAAATACAGACCATATCTAGTTCAACTCTGCTTCTGAAACTGATAGAAACCACAGGTACTCTTACTTCCAATGCTTTCCAGTTAAGAGCGAGAAACGTGGGAGCTTTGGGAACGATGTAGTTTCTTATGAGCTGAAAATGGACTGCGTTTACCTGAAATGAAGTCTTGCATGTAGGAAGACACAGAGCCTGGGATTTAACTCCATTTCTGAAGGGAAACACACAGCACAGTTCTCATCCATGAAACACACTCTGCTTTACAGCAAGAAGCACGGCCGTGCTTTCTAGAGTCTCCAATACAGCAGGAAACGTGAGTGTGCTCAGAACAAAAGAACGGTGTTTCCTCCACATATGGAACATATCTAGTTCAACTCTTCTTCTGAAACTGATAGAAACCACAGGTCCTCTAATATCCAATGCTGTTCAGTTAAGAGTGAGAAACGAGTGAGCATTGGGAACAATGTAGCTTCGTTTGAGCTGAAAAGGGACTGCGTTTAACTGAAAAGAATTCTTGCTTGTAGGAAGACACAGAGACTGGGATTTAACTCCATTTCTGAAGGGAAAAACACAGCACAGTTCTCATCCATGAAACACAGTCTGCTTTAGAGCAAGAAGCACGCTCTGGCTTTCTAGAGTCTCTAATAAAGCAGGAAACGTGAGTGTGCTCAGAACAAAAGAACGGAGTTTTCTACACATACAGACCATATCTGGTTCAACTCTGCTTCTGAAATCGATACAAACCACAGATCCGCTAACATCCAATGCTTTTCAGTTAAATGCGAGAAACGTGTGATCTTCGTGAGCGATGTAGCTTCGTTTGAGCTGAAAAGTGTCTGCGTTTACCTGAAAAGAAGTCTTGCTTGTTGGAGGACACAGAGCCTGGGATTGAACTCCATTTCTGAAGGGAAACACACAGCACAGTTCTAATCCATGAAACACACTTTGCATTATTGCAAGAAGCACGCCCTTGCTCTCAAGAGTCTCTTATACAGCAGGTAACGTGAGTGTGCTCAGAACAAAAGAACGGTTTTTCCTACACATACGGACCATATCTAGTTCAACTCTTCTTCAATAACTGATGCAAACCACAGGTCTGCTAATATCCAGTGCTTTTCTGTTAAGCGCGAGAAACGTGTGAGCTTCGTGAACAATGTTGGATCCCTTGAGCTGAAAAGTGACTTTGTTTACCTGAAACGAAGTCTTCCTTGTAGGAGGACACACAGCCTGGAATTTAATTCCATTTCTGAAGGGAAACACACAGCACAGTTCTCATCCATGGATGACACTCTGCTTTAGAGCAAGAAGCATGCATTTGCTTTCTAGATTTTCTAATATAGCAGGAAACGTGAGTGTGCTCAGAACAAAAGAACGGTGTTTCCTACAAATACAGACCATATCTAGTTCAACTCTGCTTCTGAAACTGATAGAAACCACAGGTACTCTTACATCCAATGCTTTCCAGTTAAGAGAGAGAAACGTGTGAGCTTTGGGAACGATGTAGTTTCATATGAGCTGAACATGGACTGCGTTTGCCTGAAATGAAGTCTTGCATGTAGGAAGACACAAAGCCTGGGATTTAATTCCATTTCTGAAGGGAAACACACAGCACAGTTCTCAACCATGAAACACACTCTGCTTAAGAGCAAGAACCTTGCCTTTGCTTTCTAGATTTTCTAATATAGCAGGAAACGTGAGTGTGCTCAGAACAAAATAACGGTGGTTCCTACAAATACAGACCATATCTAGTTCAACTCTGCTTCTGAAACTGATAGAAACCACAGGTACTCTTACTTCCAATGCTTTCCAGTTAAGAGCGAGAAACGTGGGAGCTTTGGGAACGATGTAGTTTCTTATGAGCTGAAAATGGACTGCGTTTACCTGAAATGAAGTCTTGCATGTAGGAAGACACAGAGCCTGGGATTTAACTCCATTTCTGAAGGGAAACACACAGCACAGTTCTCATCCATGAAACACACTCTGCTTTACAGCAAGAAGCACGGCCGTGCTTTCTAGAGTCTCCAATACAGCAGGAAACGTGAGTGTGCTCAGAACAAAAGAACGGTGTTTCCTCCACATATGGAACATATCTAGTTCAACTCTTCTTCTGAAACTGATAGAAACCACAGGTCCTCTAATATCCAATGCTGTTCAGTTAAGAGTGAGAAACGAGTGAGCATTGGGAACAATGTAGCTTCGTTTGAGCTGAAAAGGGACTGCGTTTAACTGAAAAGAATTCTTGCTTGTAGGAAGACACAGAGACTGGGATTTAACTCCATTTCTGAAGGGAAAAACACAGCACAGTTCTCATCCATGAAACACAGTCTGCTTTAGAGCAAGAAGCACGCTCTGGCTTTCTAGAGTCTCTAATAAAGCAGGAAACGTGAGTGTGCTCAGAACAAAAGAACGGAGTTTTCTACACATACAGACCATATCTGGTTCAACTCTGCTTCTGAAATCGATACAAACCACAGATCCGCTAACATCCAATGCTTTTCAGTTAAATGCGAGAAACGTGTGATCTTCGTGAGCGATGTAGCTTCGTTTGAGCTGAAAAGTGTCTGCGTTTACCTGAAAAGAAGTCTTGCTTGTTGGAGGACACAGAGCCTGGGATTGAACTCCATTTCTGAAGGGAAACACACAGCACAGTTCTAATCCATGAAACACACTTTGCATTATTGCAAGAAGCACGCCCTTGCTCTCAAGAGTCTCTTATACAGCAGGTAACGTGAGTGTGCTCAGAACAAAAGAACGGTTTTTCCTACACATACGGACCATATCTAGTTCAACTCTTCTTCAATAACTGATGCAAACCACAGGTCTGCTAATATCCAGTGCTTTTCTGTTAAGCGCGAGAAACGTGTGAGCTTCGTGAACAATGTTGGATCCCTTGAGCTGAAAAGTGACTTTGTTTACCTGAAACGAAGTCTTCCTTGTAGGAGGACACACAGCCTGGAATTTAATTCCATTTCTGAAGGGAAACACACAGCACAGTTCTCATCCATGGATGACACTCTGCTTTAGAGCAAGAAGCATGCATTTGCTTTCTAGATTTTCTAATATAGCAGGAAACTTGAGTGTGCTCAGAACAAAAGAACGGTGTTTCCTACAAATACAGACCATATCTAGTTCAACTCTGCTTCTGAAACTGATAGAAACCACAGGTACTCTTACATCCAATGCTTTCCAGTTAAGAGAGAGAAACGTGTGAGCTTTGGGAACGATGTAGTTTCATATGAGCTGAACATGGACTGCGTTTGCCTGAAATGAAGTCTTGCATGTAGGAAGACACAAAGCCTGGGATTTAATTCCATTTCTGAAGGGAAACACACAGCACAGTTCTCAACCATGAAACACACTCTGCTTAAGAGCAAGAACCTTGCCTTTGCTTTCTAGATTTTCTAATATAGCAGGAAACGTGAGTGTGCTCAGAACAAAATAACGGTGGTTCCTACAAATACAGACCATATCTAGTTCAACTCTGCTTCTGAAACTGATAGAAACCACAGGTACTCTTACTTCCAATGCTTTCCAGTTAAGAGCGAGAAACGTGGGAGCTTTGGGAACGATGTAGTTTCTTATGAGCTGAAAATGGACTGCGTTTACCTGAAATGAAGTCTTGCATGTAGGAAGACACAGAGCCTGGGATTTAACTCCATTTCTGAAGGGAAACACACAGCACAGTTCTCATCCATGAAACACACTCTGCTTTACAGCAAGAAGCACGGCCGTGCTTTCTAGAGTCTCCAATACAGCAGGAAACGTGAGTGTGCTCAGAACAAAAGAACGGTGTTTCCTCCACATATGGAACATATCTAGTTCAACTCTTCTTCTGAAACTGATAGAAACCACAGGTCCTCTAATATCCAATGCTGTTCAGTTAAGAGTGAGAAACGAGTGAGCATTGGGAACAATGTAGCTTCGTTTGAGCTGAAAAGGGACTGCGTTTAACTGAAAAGAATTCTTGCTTGTAGGAAGACACAGAGACTGGGATTTAACTCCATTTCTGAAGGGAAAAACACAGCACAGTTCTCATCCATGAAACACAGTCTGCTTTAGAGCAAGAAGCACGCTCTGGCTTTCTAGAGTCTCTAATAAAGCAGGAAACGTGAGTGTGCTCAGAACAAAAGAACGGAGTTTTCTACACATACAGACCATATCTGGTTCAACTCTGCTTCTGAAATCGATACAAACCACAGATCCGCTAACATCCAATGCTTTTCAGTTAAATGCGAGAAACGTGTGATCTTCGTGAGCGATGTAGCTTCGTTTGAGCTGAAAAGTGTCTGCGTTTACCTGAAAAGAAGTCTTGCTTGTTGGAGGACACAGAGCCTGGGATTGAACTCCATTTCTGAAGGGAAACACACAGCACAGTTCTAATCCATGAAACACACTTTGCATTATTGCAAGAAGCACGCCCTTGCTCTCAAGAGTCTCTTATACAGCAGGTAACGTGAGTGTGCTCAGAACAAAAGAACGGTTTTTCCTACACATACGGACCATATCTAGTTCAACTCTTCTTCAATAACTGATGCAAACCACAGGTCTGCTAATATCCAGTGCTTTTCTGTTAAGCGCGAGAAACGTGTGAGCTTCGTGAACAATGTTGGATCCCTTGAGCTGAAAAGTGACTTTGTTTACCTGAAACGAAGTCTTCCTTGTAGGAGGACACACAGCCTGGAATTTAATTCCATTTCTGAAGGGAAACACACAGCAGAGTTCTCATCCAGGGATGACACTCTGCTTTAGAGCAAGAAGCATGCATTTGCTTTCTAGATTTTCTAATATAGCAGGAAACGTGAGTGTGCTCAGAACAAAAGAACGGTGTTTCCTACAAATACAGACATATCTAGTTCAACTCTGCTTCTGAAACTGATAGAAACCACAGGTACTCTTACATCCAATGCTTTCCAGTTAAGAGAGAGAAACGTGTGAGCTTTGGGTACGATGTAGTTTCATATGAGCTGAACATGGACTGCGTTTGCCTGAAATGAAGTCTTGCATGTAGGAAGACACAAAGCCTGGGATTTAATTCCATTTCTGAAGGGAAACACACAGCACAGTTCTCAACCATGAAACACACTCTGCTTAAGAGCAAGAACCTTGCCTTTGCTTTCTAGATTTTCTAATATAGCAGGAAACGTGAGTGTGCTCAGAACAAAATAACGGTGGTTCCTACAAATACAGACCATATCTAGTTCAACTCTGCTTCTGAAACTGATAGAAACCACAGGTACTCTTACTTCCAATGCTTTCCAGTTAAGAGCGAGAAACGTGGGAGCTTTGGGAACGATGTAGTTTCTTATGAGCTGAAAATGGACTGCGTTTACCTGAAATGAAGTCTTGCATGTAGGAAGACACAGAGCCTGGGATTTAACTCCATTTCTGAAGGGAAACACACAGCACAGTTCTCATCCATGAAACACACTCTGCTTTACAGCAAGAAGCACGGCCGTGCTTTCTAGAGTCTCCAATACAGCAGGAAACGTGAGTGTGCTCAGAACAAAAGAACGGTGTTTCCTCCACATATGGAACATATCTAGTTCAACTCTTCTTCTGAAACTGATAGAAACCACAGGTCCTCTAATATCCAATGCTGTTCAGTTAAGAGTGAGAAACGAGTGAGCATTGGGAACAATGTAGCTTCGTTTGAGCTGAAAAGGGACTGCGTTTAACTGAAAAGAATTCTTGCTTGTAGGAAGACACAGAGACTGGGATTTAACTCCATTTCTGAAGGGAAAAACACAGCACAGTTCTCATCCATGAAACACAGTCTGCTTTAGAGCAAGAAGCACGCTCTGGCTTTCTAGAGTCTCTAATAAAGCAGGAAACGTGAGTGTGCTCAGAACAAAAGAACGGAGTTTTCTACACATACAGACCATATCTGGTTCAACTCTGCTTCTGAAATCGATACAAACCACAGATCCGCTAACATCCAATGCTTTTCAGTTAAATGCGAGAAACGTGTGATCTTCGTGAGCGATGTAGCTTCGTTTGAGCTGAAAAGTGTCTGCGTTTACCTGAAAAGAAGTCTTGCTTGTTGGAGGACACAGAGCCTGGGATTGAACTCCATTTCTGAAGGGAAACACACAGAACAGTTCTAATCCATGAAACACACTTTGCATTATTGCAAGAAGCACGCCCTTGCTCTCAAGAGTCTCTTATACAGCAGGTAACGTGAGTGTGCTCAGAACAAAAGAACGGTTTTTCCTACACATACGGACCATATCTAGTTCAACTCTTCTTCAATAACTGATGCAAACCACAGGTCTGCTAATATCCAGTGCTTTTCTGTTAAGCGCGAGAAACGTGTGAGCTTCGTGGATCCCTTGAGCTGAAAAGTGACTTTGTTTACCTGAAACGAAGTCTTCCTTGTAGGAGGACACACAGCCTGGAATTTAATTCCATTTCGGAAGGGAAACACACAGCACAGTTCTCATCCATGGATGACACTCTGCTTTAGAGCAAGAAGCATGCATTTGCTTTCTAGATTTTCTAATATAGCAGGAAACGTGAGTGTGCTCAGAACAAAAGAACGGTGTTTCCTACAAATACAGACCATATCTAGTTCAACTCTGCTTCTGAAACTGATAGAAACCACAGGTACTCTTACATCCAATGCTTTCCAGTTAAGAGAGAGAAACGTGTGAGCTTTGGGAACGATGTAGTTTCATATGAGCTGAACATGGACTGCGTTTGCCTGAAATGAAGTCTTGCATGTAGGAAGACACAAAGCCTGGGATTTAATTCCATTTCTGAAGGGAAACACACAGCACAGTTCTCAACCATGAAACACACTCTGCTTAAGAGCAAGAACCTTGCCTTTGCTTTCTAGATTTTCTAATATAGCAGGAAACGTGAGTGTGCTCAGAACAAAATAACGGTGGTTCCTACAAATACAGACCATATCTAGTTCAACTCTGCTTCTGAAACTGATAGAAACCACAGGTACTCTTACTTCCAATGCTTTCCAGTTAAGAGCGAGAAACGTGGGAGCTTTGGGAACGATGTAGTTTCTTATGAGCTGAAAATGGACTGCGTTTACCTGAAATGAAGTCTTGCATGTAGGAAGACACAGAGCCTGGGATTTAACTCCATTTCTGAAGGGAAACACACAGCACAGTTCTCATCCATGAAACACACTCTGCTTTACAGCAAGAAGCACGGCCGTGCTTTCTAGAGTCTCCAATACAGCAGGAAACGTGAGTGTGCTCAGAACAAAAGAACGGTGTTTCCTCCACATATGGAACATATCTAGTTCAACTCTTCTTCTGAAACTGATAGAAACCACAGGTCCTCTAATATCCAATGCTGTTCAGTTAAGAGTGAGAAACGAGTGAGCATTGGGAACAATGTAGCTTCGTTTGAGCTGAAAAGGGACTGCGTTTAACTGAAAAGAATTCTTGCTTGTAGGAAGACACAGAGACTGGGATTTAACTCCATTTCTGAAGGGAAAAACACAGCACAGTTCTCATCCATGAAACACAGTCTGCTTTAGAGCAAGAAGCACGCTCTGGCTTTCTAGAGTCTCTAATAAAGCAGGAAACGTGAGTGTGCTCAGAACAAAAGAACGGAGTTTTCTACACATACAGACCATATCTGGTTCAACTCTGCTTCTGAAATCGATACAAACCACAGATCCGCTAACATCCAATGCTTTTCAGTTAAATGCGAGAAACGTGTGATCTTCGTGAGCGATGTAGCTTCGTTTGAGCTGAAAAGTGTCTGCGTTTACCTGAAAAGAAGTCTTGCTTGTTGGAGGACACAGAGCCTGGGATTGAACTCCATTTCTGAAGGGAAACACACAGCACAGTTCTAATCCATGAAACACACTTTGCATTATTGCAAGAAGCACGCCCTTGCTCTCAAGAGTCTCTTATACAGCAGGTAACGTGAGTGTGCTCAGAACAAAAGAACGGTTTTTCCTACACATACGGACCATATCTAGTTCAACTCTTCTTCAATAACTGATGCAAACCACAGGTCTGCTAATATCCAGTGCTTTTCTGTTAAGCGCGAGAAACGTGTGAGCTTCGTGAACAATGTTGGATCCCTTGAGCTGAAAAGTGACTTTGTTTACCTGAAACGAAGTCTTCCTTGTAGGAGGACACACAGCCTGGAATTTAATTCCATTTCTGAAGGGAAACACACAGCACAGTTCTCATCCATGGATGACACTCTGCTTTAGAGCAAGAAGCATGCATTTGCTTTCTAGATTTTCTAATATAGCAGGAAACGTGAGTGTGCTCAGAACAAAAGAACGGTGTTTCCTACAAATACAGACCATATCTAGTTCAACTCTGCTTCTGAAACTGATAGAAACCACAGGTACTCTTACATCCAATGCTTTCCAGTTAAGAGAGAGAAACGTGTGAGCTTTGGGAACGATGTAGTTTCATATGAGCTGAACATGGACTGCATTTGCCTGAAATGAAGTCTTGCATGTAGGAAGACACAAAGCCTGGGATTTAATTCCATTTCTGAAGGGAAACACACAGCACAGTTCTCAACCATGAAACACACTCTGCTTAAGAGCAAGAACCTTGCCTTTGCTTTCTAGATTTTCTAATATAGCAGGAAACGTGAGTGTGCTCAGAACAAAATAACGGTGGTTCCTACAAATACAGACCATATCTAGTTCAACTCTGCTTCTGAAACTGATAGAAACCACAGGTACTCTTACTTCCAATGCTTTCCAGTTAAGAGCGAGAAACGTGGGAGCTTTGGGAACGATGTAGTTTCTTATGAGCTGAAAATGGACTGCGTTTACCTGAAATGAAGTCTTGCATGTAGGAAGACACAGAGCCTGGGATTTAACTCCATTTCTGAAGGGAAACACACAGCACAGTTCTCATCCATGAAACACACTCTGCTTTACAGCAAGAAGCACGGCCGTGCTTTCTAGAGTCTCCAATACAGCAGGAAACGTGAGTGTGCTCAGAACAAAAGAACGGTGTTTCCTCCACATATGGAACATATCTAGTTCAACTCTTCTTCTGAAACTGATAGAAACCACAGGTCCTCTAATATCCAATGCTGTTCAGTTAAGAGTGAGAAACGAGTGAGCATTGGGAACAATGTAGCTTCGTTTGAGCTGAAAAGGGACTGCGTTTAACTGAAAAGAATTCTTGCTTGTAGGAAGACACAGAGACTGGGATTTAACTCCATTTCTGAAGGGAAAAACACAGCACAGTTCTCATCCATGAAACACAGTCTGCTTTAGAGCAAGAAGCACGCTCTGGCTTTCTAGAGTCTCTAATAAAGCAGGAAACGTGAGTGTGCTCAGAACAAAAGAACGGAGTTTTCTACACATACAGACCATATCTGGTTCAACTCTGCTTCTGAAATCGATACAAACCACAGATCCGCTAACATCCAATGCTTTTCAGTTAAATGCGAGAAACGTGTGATCTTCGTGAGCGATGTAGCTTCGTTTGAGCTGAAAAGTGTCTGCGTTTACCTGAAAAGAAGTCTTGCTTGTTGGAGGACACAGAGCCTGGGATTGAACTCCATTTCTGAAGGGAAACACACAGCACAGTTCTAATCCATGAAACACACTTTGCATTTTTGCAAGAAGCACGCCCTTGCTCTCAAGAGTCTCTTATACAGCAGGTAACGTGAGTGTGCTCAGAACAAAAGAACGGTTTTTCCTACACATACGGACCATATCTAGTTCAACTCTTCTTCAATAACTGATGCAAACCACAGGTCTGCTAATATCCAGTGCTTTTCTGTTAAGCGCGAGAAACGTGTGAGCTTCGTGAACAATGTTGGATCCCTTGAGCTGAAAAGTGACTTTGTTTACCTGAAACGAAGTCTTCCTTGTAGGAGGACACACAGCCTGGAATTTAATTCCATTTCTGAAGGGAAACACACAGCACAGTTCTCATCCATGGATGACACTCTGCTTTAGAGCAAGAAGCATGCATTTGCTTTCTAGATTTTCTAATATAGCAGGAAACGTGAGTGTGCTCAGAACAAAAGAACGGTGTTTCCTACAAATACAGACCATATCTAGTTCAACTCTGCTTCTGAAACTGATAGAAACCACAGGTACTCTTACATCCAATGCTTTCCAGTTAAGAGAGAGAAACGTGTGAGCTTTGGGTACGATGTAGTTTCATATGAGCTGAACATGGACTGCGTTTGCCTGAAATGAAGTCTTGCATGTAGGAAGACACAAAGCCTGGGATTTAATTCCATTTCTGAAGGGAAACACACAGCACAGTTCTCAACCATGAAACACACTCTGCTTAAGAGCAAGAACCTTGCCTTTGCTTTCTAGATTTTCTAATATAGCAGGAAACGTGAGTGTGCTCAGAACAAAATAACGGTGGTTCCTACAAATACAGACCATATCTAGTTCAACTCTGCTTCTGAAACTGATAGAAACCACAGGTACTCTTACTTCCAATGCTTTCCAGTTAAGAGCGAGAAACGTGGGAGCTTTGGGAACGATGTAGTTTCTTATGAGCTGAAAATGGACTGCGTTTACCTGAAATGAAGTCTTGCATGTAGGAAGACACAGAGCCTGGGATTTAACTCCATTTCTGAAGGGAAACACACAGCACAGTTCTCATCCATGAAACACACTCTGCTTTACAGCAAGAAGCACGGCCGTGCTTTCTAGAGTCTCCAATACAGCAGGAAACGTGAGTGTGCTCAGAACAAAAGAACGGTGTTTCCTCCACATATGGAACATATCTAGTTCAACTCTTCTTCTGAAACTGATAGAAACCACAGGTCCTCTAATATCCAATGCTGTTCAGTTAAGACTGAGAAACGAGTGAGCATTGGGAACAATGTAGCTTCGTTTGAGCTGAAAAGGGACTGCGTTTAACTGAAAAGAATTCTTGCTTGTAGGAAGACACAGAGACTGGGATTTAACTCCATTTCTGAAGGGAAAAACACAGCACAGTTCTCATCCATGAAACACAGTCTGCTTTAGAGCAAGAAGCACGCTCTGGCTTTCTAGAGTCTCTAATAAAGCAGGAAACGTGAGTGTGCTCAGAACAAAAGAACGGAGTTTTCTACACATACAGACCATATCTGGTTCAACTCTGCTTCTGAAATCGATACAAACCACAGATCCGCTAACATCCAATGCTTTTCAGTTAAATGCGAGAAACGTGTGATCTTCGTGAGCGATGTAGCTTCGTTTGAGCTGAAAAGTGTCTGCGTTTACCTGAAAAGAAGTCTTGCTTGTTGGAGGACACAGAGCCTGGGATTGAACTCCATTTCTGAAGGGAAACACACAGCACAGTTCTAATCCATGAAACACAATTTGCATTATTGCAAGAAGCACGCCCTTGCTCTCAAGAGTCTCTTATACAGCAGGTAACGTGAGTGTGCTCAGAACAAAAGAACGGTTTTTCCTACACATACGGACCATATCTAGTTCAACTCTTCTTCAATAACTGATGCAAACCACAGGTCTGCTAATATCCAGTGCTTTTCTGTTAAGCGCGAGAAACGTGTGAGCTTCGTGAACAATGTTGGATCCCTTGAGCTGAAAAGTGACTTTGTTTACCTGAAACGAAGTCTTCCTTGTAGGAGGACACACAGCCTGGAATTTAATTCCATTTCGGAAGGGAAACACACAGCACAGTTCTCATCCATGGATGACACTCTGCTTTAGAGCAAGAAGCATGCATTTGCTTTCTAGATTTTCTAATATAGCAGGAAACGTGAGTGTGCTCAGAACAAAAGAACGGTGTTTCCTACAAATACAGACCATATCTAGTTCAACTCTGCTTCTGAAACTGATAGAAACCACAGGTACTCTTACATCCAATGCTTTCCAGTTAAGAGAGAGAAACGTGTGAGCTTTGGGAACGATGTAGTTTCATATGAGCTGAACATGGACTGCGTTTCCCTGAAATGAAGTCTTGCATGTAGGAAGACACAAAGCCTGGGATTTAATTCCATTTCTGAAGGGAAACACACAGCACAGTTCTCAACCATGAAACACACTCTGCTTAAGAGCAAGAACCTTGCCTTTGCTTTCTAGATTTTCTAATATAGCAGGAAACGTGAGTGTGCTCAGAACAAAATAACGGTGGTTCCTACAAATACAGACCATATCTAGTTCAACTCTGCTTCTGAAACTGATAGAAACCACAGGTACTCTTACTTCCAATGCTTTCCAGTTAAGAGCGAGAAACGTGGGAGCTTTGGGAACGATGTAGTTTCTTATGAGCTGAAAATGGACTGCGTTTACCTGAAATGAAGTCTTGCATGTAGGAAGACACAGAGCCTGGGATTTAACTCCATTTCTGAAGGGAAACACACAGCACAGTTCTCATCCATGAAACACACTCTGCTTTACAGCAAGAAGCACGGCCGTGCTTTCTAGAGTCTCCAATACAGCAGGAAACGTGAGTGTGCTCAGAACAAAAGAACGGTGTTTCCTCCACATATGGAACATATCTAGTTCAACTCTTCTTCTGAAACTGATAGAAACCACAGGTCCTCTAATATCCAATGCTGTTCAGTTAAGACTGAGAAACGAGTGAGCATTGGGAACAATGTAGCTTCGTTTGAGCTGAAAAGGGACTGCGTTTAACTGAAAAGAATTCTTGCTTGTAGGAAGACACAGAGACTGGGATTTAACTCCATTTCTGAAGGGAAAAACACAGCACAGTTCTCATCCATGAAACACAGTCTGCTTTAGAGCAAGAAGCACGCTCTGGCTTTCTAGAGTCTCTAATAAAGCAGGAAACGTGAGTGTGCTCAGAACAAAAGAACGGAGTTTTCTACACATACAGACCATATCTGGTTCAACTCTGCTTCTGAAATCGATACAAACCACAGATCCGCTAACATCCAATGCTTTTCAGTTAAATGCGAGAAACGTGTGATCTTCGTGAGCGATGTAGCTTCGTTTGAGCTGAAAAGTGTCTGCGTTTACCTGAAAAGAAGTCTTGCTTGTTGGAGGACACAGAGCCTGGGATTGAACTCCATTTCTGAAGGGAAACACACAGCACAGTTCTAATCCATGAAACACACTTTGCATTATTGCAAGAAGCACGCCCTTGCTCTCAAGAGTCTCTTATACAGCAGGTAACGTGAGTGTGCTCAGAACAAAAGAACGGTTTTTCCTACACATACGGACCATATCTAGTTCAACTCTTCTTCAATAACTGATGCAAACCACAGGTCTGCTAATATCCAGTGCTTTTCTGTTAAGCGCGAGAAACGTGTGAGCTTCGTGAACAATGTTGGATCCCTTGAGCTGAAAAGTGACTTTGTTTACCTGAAACGAAGTCTTCCTTGTAGGAGGACACACAGCCTGGAATTTAATTCCATTTCTGAAGGGAAACACACAGCACAGTTCTCATCCATGGATGACACTCTGCTTTAGAGCAAGAAGCATGCATTTGCTTTCTAGATTTTCTAATATAGCAGGAAACGTGAGTGTGCTCAGAACAAAAGAACGGTGTTTCCTACAAATACAGACCATATCTAGTTCAACTCTGCTTCTGAAACTGATAGAAACCACAGGTACTCTTATTTCCAATGCTTTCCAGTTAAGAGCGAGAAACGTGTGAGCTTTGGGAACGATGTAGTTTCTTATGAGCTGAAAATGGACTGCGTTTACCTGAAATGAAGTCTTGCATGTAGGAAGACACAGAGCCTGGGATTTAACTCCATTTCTGAAGGGAAACACACAGCACAGTTCTCATCCATGAAACACACTCTGCTTTACAGCAAGAAGCACGGCCGTGCTTTCTAGAGTCTCCAATACAGCAGGAAACGTGAGTGTGCTCAGAACAAAAGAACGGTGTTTCCTCCACATATGGAACATATCTAGTTCAACTCTTCTTCTGAAACTGATAGAAACCACAGGTCCTCTAATATCCAATGCTGTTCAGTTAAGACTGAGAAACGAGTGAGCATTGGGAACAATGTAGCTTCGTTTGAGCTGAAAAGGGACTGCGTTTAACTGAAAAGAATTCTTGCTTGTAGGAAGACACAGAGACTGGGATTTAACTCCATTTCTGAAGGGAAAAACACAGCACAGTTCTCATCCATGAAACACAGTCTGCTTTAGAGCAAGAAGCACGCTCTGGCTTTCTAGAGTCTCTAATAAAGCAGGAAACGTGAGTGTGCTCAGAACAAAAGAACGGAGTTTTCTACACATACAGACCATATCTGGTTCAACTCTGCTTCTGAAATCGATACAAACCACAGATCCGCTAACATCCAATGCTTTTCAGTTAAATGCGAGAAACGTGTGATCTTCGTGAGTGATGTAGCTTCGTTTGAGCTGAAAAGTGTCTGCGTTTACCTGAAAAGAAGTCTTGCTTGTTGGAGGACACAGAGCCTGGGATTGAACTCCATTTCTGAAGGGAAACACACAGCACAGTTCTAATCCATGAAACACACTTTGCATTATTGCAAGAAGCACGCCCTTGCTCTCAAGAGTCTCTTATACAGCAGGTAACGTGAGTGTGCTCAGAACAAAAGAACGGTTTTTCCTACACATACGGACCATATCTAGTTCAACTCTTCTTCAATAACTGATGCAAACCACAGGTCTGCTAATATCCAGTGCTTTTCTGTTAAGCGCGAGAAACGTGTGAGCTTCGTGAACAATGTTGGATCCCTTGAGCTGAAAAGTGACTTTGTTTACCTGAAACGAAGTCTTCCTTGTAGGAGGACACACAGCCTGGAATTTAATTCCATTTCTGAAGGGAAACACACAGCACAGTTCTCATCCATGGATGACACTCTGCTTTAGAGCAAGAAGCATGCATTTGCTTTCTAGATTTTCTAATATAGCAGGAAACGTGAGTGTGCTCAGAACAAAAGAACGGTGTTTCCTACAAATACAGACCATATCTAGTTCAACTCTGCTTCTGAAACTGATAGAAACCACAGGTACTCTTACATCCAATGCTTTCCAGTTAAGAGAGAGAAACGTGTGAGCTTTGGGAACGATGTAGTTTCATATGAGCTGAACATGGACTGCGTTTGCCTGAAATGAAGTCTTGCATGTAGGAAGACACAAAGCCTGGGATTTAATTCCATTTCTGAAGGGAAACACACAGCACAGTTCTCAACCATGAAACACACTCTGCTTAAGAGCAAGAACCTTGCCTTTGCTTTCTAGATTTTCTAATATAGCAGGAAACGTGAGTGTGCTCAGAACAAAATAACGGTGGTTCCTACAAATACAGACCATATCTAGTTCAACTCTGCTTCTGAAACTGATAGAAACCACAGGTACTCTTACTTCCAATGCTTTCCAGTTAAGAGCGAGAAACGTGGGAGCTTTGGGAACGATGTAGTTTCTTATGAGCTGAAAATGGACTGCGTTTACCTGAAATGAAGTCTTGCATGTAGGAAGACACAGAGCCTGGGATTTAACTCCATTTCTGAAGGGAAACACACAGCACAGTTCTCATCCATGAAACACACTCTGCTTTACAGCAAGAAGCACGGCCGTGCTTTCTAGAGTCTCCAATACAGCAGGAAACGTGAGTGTGCTCAGAACAAAAGAACGGTGTTTCCTCCACATATGGAACATATCTAGTTCAACTCTTCTTCTGAAACTGATAGAAACCACAGGTCCTCTAATATCCAATGCTGTTCAGTTAAGAGTGAGAAACGAGTGAGCATTGGGAACAATGTAGCTTCGTTTGAGCTGAAAAGGGACTGCGTTTAACTGAAAAGAATTCTTGCTTGTAGGAAGACACAGAGACTGGGATTTAACTCCATTTCTGAAGGGAAAAACACAGCACAGTTCTCATCCATGAAACACAGTCTGCTTTAGAGCAAGAAGCACGCTCTGGCTTTCTAGAGTCTCTAATAAAGCAGGAAACGTGAGTGTGCTCAGAACAAAAGAACGGAGTTTTCTACACATACAGACCATATCTGGTTCAACTCTGCTTCTGAAATCGATACAAACCACAGATCCGCTAACATCCAATGCTTTTCAGTTAAATGCGAGAAACGTGTGATCTTCGTGAGCGATGTAGCTTCGTTTGAGCTGAAAAGTGTCTGCGTTTACCTGAAAAGAAGTCTTGCTTGTTGGAGGACACAGAGCCTGGGATTGAACTCCATTTCTGAAGGGAAACACACAGCACAGTTCTAATCCATGAAACACACTTTGCATTTTTGCAAGAAGCACGCCCTTGCTCTCAAGAGTCTCTTATACAGCAGGTAACGTGAGTGTGCTCAGAACAAAAGAACGGTTTTTCCTACACATACGGACCATATCTAGTTCAACTCTTCTTCAATAACTGATGCAAACCACAGGTCTGCTAATATCCAGTGCTTTTCTGTTAAGCGCGAGAAACGTGTGAGCTTCGTGAACAATGTTGGATCCCTTGAGCTGAAAAGTGACTTTGTTTACCTGAAACGAAGTCTTCCTTGTAGGAGGACACACAGCCTGGAATTTAATTCCATTTCTGAAGGGAAACACACAGCACAGTTCTCATCCATGGATGACACTCTGCTTTAGAGCAAGAAGCATGCATTTGCTTTCTAGATTTTCTAATATAGCAGGAAACGTGAGTGTGCTCAGAACAAAAGAACGGTGTTTCCTACAAATACAGACCATATCTAGTTCAACTCTGCTTCTGAAACTGATAGAAACCACAGGTACTCTTACATCCAATGCTTTCCAGTTAAGAGAGAGAAACGTGTGAGCTTTGGGTACGATGTAGTTTCATATGAGCTGAACATGGACTGCGTTTGCCTGAAATGAAGTCTTGCATGTAGGAAGACACAAAGCCTGGGATTTAATTCCATTTCTGAAGGGAAACACACAGCACAGTTCTCAACCATGAAACACACTCTGCTTAAGAGCAAGAACCTTGCCTTTGCTTTCTAGATTTTCTAATATAGCAGGAAACGTGAGTGTGCTCAGAACAAAATAACGGTGGTTCCTACAAATACAGACCATATCTAGTTCAACTCTGCTTCTGAAACTGATAGAAACCACAGGTACTCTTACTTCCAATGCTTTCCAGTTAAGAGCGAGAAACGTGGGAGCTTTGGGAACGATGTAGTTTCTTATGAGCTGAAAATGGACTGCGTTTACCTGAAATGAAGTCTTGCATGTAGGAAGACACAGAGCCTGGGATTTAACTCCATTTCTGAAGGGAAACACACAGCACAGTTCTCATCCATGAAACACACTCTGCTTTACAGCAAGAAGCACGGCCGTGCTTTCTAGAGTCTCCAATACAGCAGGAAACGTGAGTGTGCTCAGAACAAAAGAACGGTGTTTCCTCCACATATGGAACATATCTAGTTCAACTCTTCTTCTGAAACTGATAGAAACCACAGGTCCTCTAATATCCAATGCTGTTCAGTTAAGAGTGAGAAACGAGTGAGCATTGGGAACAATGTAGCTTCGTTTGAGCTGAAAAGGGACTGCGTTTAACTGAAAAGAATTCTTGCTTGTAGGAAGACACAGAGACTGGGATTTAACTCCATTTCTGAAGGGAAAAACACAGCACAGTTCTCATCCATGAAACACAGTCTGCTTTAGAGCAAGAAGCACGCTCTGGCTTTCTAGAGTCTCTAATAAAGCAGGAAACGTGAGTGTGCTCAGAACAAAAGAACGGAGTTTTCTACACATACAGACCATATCTGGTTCAACTCTGCTTCTGAAATCGATACAAACCACAGATCCGCTAACATCCAATGCTTTTCAGTTAAATGCGAGAAACGTGTGATCTTCGTGAGCGATGTAGCTTCGTTTGAGCTGAAAAGTGTCTGCGTTTACCTGAAAAGAAGTCTTGCTTGTTGGAGGACACAGAGCCTGGGATTGAACTCCATTTCTGAAGGGAAACACACAGCACAGTTCTAATCCATGAAACACACTTTGCATTATTGCAAGAAGCACGCCCTTGCTCTCAAGAGTCTCTTATACAGCAGGTAACGTGAGTGTGCTCAGAACAAAAGAACGGTTTTTCCTACACATACGGACCATATCTAGTTCAACTCTTCTTCAATAACTGATGCAAACCACAGGTCTGCTAATATCCAGTGCTTTTCTGTTAAGCGCGAGAAACGTGTGAGCTTCGTGAACAATGTTGGATCCCTTGAGCTGAAAAGTGACTTTGTTTACCTGAAACGAAGTCTTCCTTGTAGGAGGACACACAGCCTGGAATTTAATTCCATTTCGGAAGGGAAACACACAGCACAGTTCTCATCCATGGATGACACTCTGCTTTAGAGCAAGAAGCATGCATTTGCTTTCTAGATTTTCTAATATAGCAGGAAACGTGAGTGTGCTCAGAACAAAAGAACGGTGTTTCCTACAAATACAGACCATATCTAGTTCAACTCTGCTTCTGAAACTGATAGAAACCACAGGTACTCTTACATCCAATGCTTTCCAGTTAAGAGAGAGAAACGTGTGAGCTTTGGGAACGATGTAGTTTCATATGAGCTGAACATGGACTGCGTTTGCCTGAAATGAAGTCTTGCATGTAGGAAGACACAAAGCCTGGGATTTAATTCCATTTCTGAAGGGAAACACACAGCACAGTTCTCAACCATGAAACACACTCTGCTTAAGAGCAAGAACCTTGCCTTTGCTTTCTAGATTTTCTAATATAGCAGGAAACGTGAGTGTGCTCAGAACAAAATAACGGTGGTTCCTACAAATACAGACCATATCTAGTTCAACTCTGCTTCTGAAACTGATAGAAACCACAGGTACTCTTACTTCCAATGCTTTCCAGTTAAGAGCGAGAAACGTGGGAGCTTTGGGAACGATGTAGTTTCTTATGAGCTGAAAATGGACTGCGTTTACCTGAAATGAAGTCTTGCATGTAGGAAGACACAGAGCCTGGGATTTAACTCCATTTCTGAAGGGAAACACACAGCACAGTTCTCATCCATGAAACACACTCTGCTTTACAGCAAGAAGCACGGCCGTGCTTTCTAGAGTCTCCAATACAGCAGGAAACGTGAGTGTGCTCAGAACAAAAGAACGGTGTTTCCTCCACATATGGAACATATCTAGTTCAACTCTTCTTCTGAAACTGATAGAAACCACAGGTCCTCTAATATCCAATGCTGTTCAGTTAAGACTGAGAAACGAGTGAGCATTGGGAACAATGTAGCTTCGTTTGAGCTGAAAAGGGACTGCGTTTAACTGAAAAGAATTCTTGCTTGTAGGAAGACACAGAGACTGGGATTTAACTCCATTTCTGAAGGGAAAAACACAGCACAGTTCTCATCCATGAAACACAGTCTGCTTTAGAGCAAGAAGCACGCTCTGGCTTTCTAGAGTCTCTAATAAAGCAGGAAACGTGAGTGTGCTCAGAACAAAAGAACGGAGTTTTCTACACATACAGACCATATCTGGTTCAACTCTGCTTCTGAAATCGATACAAACCACAGATCCGCTAACATCCAATGCTTTTCAGTTAAATGCGAGAAACGTGTGATCTTCGTGAGCGATGTAGCTTCGTTTGAGCTGAAAAGTGTCTGCGTTTACCTGAAAAGAAGTCTTGCTTGTTGGAGGACACAGAGCCTGGGATTGAACTCCATTTCTGAAGGGAAACACACAGCACAGTTCTAATCCATGAAACACAATTTGCATTATTGCAAGAAGCACGCCCTTGCTCTCAAGAGTCTCTTATACAGCAGGTAACGTGAGTGTGCTCAGAACAAAAGAACGGTTTTTCCTACACATACGGACCATATCTAGTTCAACTCTTCTTCAATAACTGATGCAAACCACAGGTCTGCTAATATCCAGTGCTTTTCTGTTAAGCGCGAGAAACGTGTGAGCTTCGTGAACAATGTTGGATCCCTTGAGCTGAAAAGTGACTTTGTTTACCTGAAACGAAGTCTTCCTTGTAGGAGGACACACAGCCTGGAATTTAATTCCATTTCGGAAGGGAAACACACAGCACAGTTCTCATCCATGGATGACACTCTGCTTTAGAGCAAGAAGCATGCATTTGCTTTCTAGATTTTCTAATATAGCAGGAAACGTGAGTGTGCTCAGAACAAAAGAACGGTGTTTCCTACAAATACAGACCATATCTAGTTCAACTCTGCTTCTGAAACTGATAGAAACCACAGGTACTCTTACATCCAATGCTTTCCAGTTAAGAGAGAGAAACGTGTGAGCTTTGGGAACGATGTAGTTTCATATGAGCTGAACATGGACTGCGTTTGCCTGAAATGAAGTCTTGCATGTAGGAAGACACAAAGCCTGGGATTTAATTCCATTTCTGAAGGGAAACACACAGCACAGTTCTCAACCATGAAACACACTCTGCTTAAGAGCAAGAACCTTGCCTTTGCTTTCTAGAATTTCTAATATAGCAGGAAACGTGAGTGTGCTCAGAACAAAATAACGGTGGTTCCTACAAATACAGACCATATCTAGTTCAACTCTGCTTCTGAAACTGATAGAAACCACAGGTACTCTTACTTCCAATGCTTTCCAGTTAAGAGCGAGAAACGTGGGAGCTTTGGGAACGATGTAGTTTCTTATGAGCTGAAAATGGACTGCGTTTACCTGAAATGAAGTCTTGCATGTAGGAAGACACAGAGCCTGGGATTTAACTCCATTTCTGAAGGGAAACACACAGCACAGTTCTCATCCATGAAACACACTCTGCTTTACAGCAAGAAGCACGGCCGTGCTTTCTAGAGTCTCCAATACAGCAGGAAACGTGAGTGTGCTCAGAACAAAAGAACGGTGTTTCCTCCACATATGGAACATATCTAGTTCAACTCTTCTTCTGAAACTGATAGAAACCACAGGTCCTCTAATATCCAATGCTGTTCAGTTAAGACTGAGAAACGAGTGAGCATTGGGAACAATGTAGCTTCGTTTGAGCTGAAAAGGGACTGCGTTTAACTGAAAAGAATTCTTGCTTGTAGGAAGACACAGAGACTGGGATTTAACTCCATTTCTGAAGGGAAAAACACAGCACAGTTCTCATCCATGAAACACAGTCTGCTTTAGAGCAAGAAGCACGCTCTGGCTTTCTAGAGTCTCTAATAAAGCAGGAAACGTGAGTGTGCTCAGAACAAAAGAACGGAGTTTTCTACACATACAGACCATATCTGGTTCAACTCTGCTTCTGAAATCGATACAAACCACAGATCCGCTAACATCCAATGCTTTTCAGTTAAATGCGAGAAACGTGTGATCTTCGTGAGCGATGTAGCTTCGTTTGAGCTGAAAAGTGTCTGCGTTTACCTGAAAAGAAGTCTTGCTTGTTGGAGGACACAGAGCCTGGGATTGAACTCCATTTCTGAAGGGAAACACACAGCACAGTTCTAATCCATGAAACACACTTTGCATTATTGCAAGAAGCACGCCCTTGCTCTCAAGAGTCTCTTATACAGCAGGTAACGTGAGTGTGCTCAGAACAAAAGAACGGTTTTTCCTACACATACGGACCATATCTAGTTCAACTCTTCTTCAATAACTGATGCAAACCACAGGTCTGCTAATATCCAGTGCTTTTCTGTTAAGCGCGAGAAACGTGTGAGCTTCGTGAACAATGTTGGATCCCTTGAGCTGAAAAGTGACTTTGTTTACCTGAAACGAAGTCTTCCTTGTAGGAGGACACACAGCCTGGAATTTAATTCCATTTCTGAAGGGAAACACACAGCACAGTTCTCATCCATGGATGACACTCTGCTTTAGAGCAAGAAGCATGCATTTGCTTTCTAGATTTTCTAATATAGCAGGAAACGTGAGTGTGCTCAGAACAAAAGAACGGTGTTTCCTACAAATACAGACCATATCTAGTTCAACTCTGCTTCTGAAACTGATAGAAACCACAGGTACTCTTACATCCAATGCTTTCCAGTTAAGAGAGAGAAACGTGTGAGCTTTGGGAACGATGTAGTTTCATATGAGCTGAACATGGACTGCGTTTCCCTGAAATGAAGTCTTGCATGTAGGAAGACACAAAGCCTGGGATTTAATTCCATTTCTGAAGGGAAACACACAGCACAGTTCTCAACCATGAAACACACTCTGCTTAAGAGCAAGAACCTTGCCTTTGCTTTCTAGATTTTCTAATATAGCAGGAAACGTGAGTGTGCTCAGAACAAAATAACGGTGGTTCCTACAAATACAGACCATATCTAGTTCAACTCTGCTTCTGAAACTGATAGAAACCACAGGTACTCTTACTTCCAATGCTTTCCAGTTAAGAGCGAGAAACGTGGGAGCTTTGGGAACGATGTAGTTTCTTATGAGCTGAAAATGGACTGCGTTTACCTGAAATGAAGTCTTGCATGTAGGAAGACACAGAGCCTGGGATTTAACTCCATTTCTGAAGGGAAACACACAGCACAGTTCTCATCCATGAAACACACTCTGCTTTACAGCAAGAAGCACGGCCGTGCTTTCTAGAGTCTCCAATACAGCAGGAAACGTGAGTGTGCTCAGAACAAAAGAACGGTGTTTCCTCCACATATGGAACATATCTAGTTCAACTCTTCTTCTGAAACTGATAGAAACCACAGGTCCTCTAATATCCAATGCTGTTCAGTTAAGAGTGAGAAACGAGTGAGCATTGGGAACAATGTAGCTTCGTTTGAGCTGAAAAGGGACTGCGTTTAACTGAAAAGAATTCTTGCTTGTAGGAAGACACAGAGACTGGGATTTAACTCCATTTCTGAAGGGAAAAACACAGCACAGTTCTCATCCATGAAACACAGTCTGCTTTAGAGCAAGAAGCACGCTCTGGCTTTCTAGAGTCTCTAATAAAGCAGGAAACGTGAGTGTGCTCAGAACAAAAGAACGGAGTTTTCTACACATACAGACCATATCTGGTTCAACTCTGCTTCTGAAATCGATACAAACCACAGATCCGCTAACATCCAATGCTTTTCAGTTAAATGCGAGAAACGTGTGATCTTCGTGAGCGATGTAGCTTCGTTTGAGCTGAAAAGTGTCTGCGTTTACCTGAAAAGAAGTCTTGCTTGTTGGAGGACACAGAGCCTGGGATTGAACTCCATTTCTGAAGGGAAACACACAGCACAGTTCTAATCCATGAAACACACTTTGCATTATTGCAAGAAGCACGCCCTTGCTCTCAAGAGTCTCTTATACAGCAGGTAACGTGAGTGTGCTCAGAACAAAAGAACGGTTTTTCCTACACATACGGACCATATCTAGTTCAACTCTTCTTCAATAACTGATGCAAACCACAGGTCTGCTAATATCCAGTGCTTTTCTGTTAAGCGCGAGAAACGTGTGAGCTTCGTGAACAATGTTGGATCCCTTGAGCTGAAAAGTGACTTTGTTTACCTGAAACGAAGTCTTCCTTGTAGGAGGACACACAGCCTGGAATTTAATTCCATTTCTGAAGGGAAACACACAGCACAGTTCTCATCCATGGATGACACTCTGCTTTAGAGCAAGAAGCATGCATTTGCTTTCTAGATTTTCTAATATAGCAGGAAACGTGAGTGTGCTCAGAACAAAAGAACGGTGTTTCCTACAAATACAGACCATATCTAGTTCAACTCTGCTTCTGAAACTGATAGAAACCACAGGTACTCTTACATCCAATGCTTTCCAGTTAAGAGAGAGAAACGTGTGAGCTTTGGGAACGATGTAGTTTCATATGAGCTGAACATGGACTGCGTTTGCCTGAAATGAAGTCTTGCATGTAGGAAGACACAAAGCCTGGGATTTAATTCCATTTCTGAAGGGAAACACACAGCACAGTTCTCAACCATGAAACACACTCTGCTTAAGAGCAAGAACCTTGCCTTTGCTTTCTAGATTTTCTAATATAGCAGGAAACGTGAGTGTGCTCAGAACAAAATAACGGTGGTTCCTACAAATACAGACCATATCTAGTTCAACTCTGCTTCTGAAACTGATAGAAACCACAGGTACTCTTACTTCCAATGCTTTCCAGTTAAGAGCGAGAAACGTGGGAGCTTTGGGAACGATGTAGTTTCTTATGAGCTGAAAATGGACTGCGTTTACCTGAAATGAAGTCTTGCATGTAGGAAGACACAGAGCCTGGGATTTAACTCCATTTCTGAAGGGAAACACACAGCACAGTTCTCATCCATGAAACACACTCTGCTTTACAGCAAGAAGCACGGCCGTGCTTTCTAGAGTCTCCAATACAGCAGGAAACGTGAGTGTGCTCAGAACAAAAGAACGGTGTTTCCTCCACATATGGAACATATCTAGTTCAACTCTTCTTCTGAAACTGATAGAAACCACAGGTCCTCTAATATCCAATGCTGTTCAGTTAAGAGTGAGAAACGAGTGAGCATTGGGAACAATGTAGCTTCGTTTGAGCTGAAAAGGGACTGCGTTTAACTGAAAAGAATTCTTGCTTGTAGGAAGACACAGAGACTGGGATTTAACTCCATTTCTGAAGGGAAAAACACAGCACAGTTCTCATCCATGAAACACAGTCTGCTTTAGAGCAAGAAGCACGCTCTGGCTTTCTAGAGTCTCTAATAAAGCAGGAAACGTGAGTGTGCTCAGAACAAAAGAACGGAGTTTTCTACACATACAGACCATATCTGGTTCAACTCTGCTTCTGAAATCGATACAAACCACAGATCCGCTAACATCCAATGCTTTTCAGTTAAATGCGAGAAACGTGTGATCTTCGTGAGCGATGTAGCTTCGTTTGAGCTGAAAAGTGTCTGCGTTTACCTGAAAAGAAGTCTTGCTTGTTGGAGGACACAGAGCCTGGGATTGAACTCCATTTCTGAAGGGAAACACACAGCACAGTTCTAATCCATGAAACACACTTTGCATTATTGCAAGAAGCACGCCCTTGCTCTCAAGAGTCTCTTATACAGCAGGTAACGTGAGTGTGCTCAGAACAAAAGAACGGTTTTTCCTACACATACGGACCATATCTAGTTCAACTCTTCTTCAATAACTGATGCAAACCACAGGTCTGCTAATATCCAGTGCTTTTCTGTTAAGCGCGAGAAACGTGTGAGCTTCGTGAACAATGTTGGATCCCTTGAGCTGAAAAGTGACTTTGTTTACCTGAAACGAAGTCTTCCTTGTAGGAGGACACACAGCCTGGAATTTAATTCCATTTCTGAAGGGAAACACACAGCACAGTTCTCATCCATGGATGACACTCTGCTTTAGAGCAAGAAGCATGCATTTGCTTTCTAGATTTTCTAATATAGCAGGAAACGTGAGTGTGCTCAGAACAAAAGAACGGTGTTTCCTACAAATACAGACCATATCTAGTTCAACTCTGCTTCTGAAACTGATAGAAACCACAGGTACTCTTACATCCAATGCTTTCCAGTTAAGAGAGAGAAACGTGTGAGCTTTGGGAACGATGTAGTTTCATATGAGCTGAACATGGACTGCGTTTGCCTGAAATGAAGTCTTGCATGTAGGAAGACACAAAGCCTGGGATTTAATTCCATTTCTGAAGGGAAACACACAGCACAGTTCTCAACCATGAAACACACTCTGCTTAAGAGCAAGAACCTTGCCTTTGCTTTCTAGATTTTCTAATATAGCAGGAAACGTGAGTGTGCTCAGAACAAAATAACGGTGGTTCCTACAAATACAGACCATATCTAGTTCAACTCTGCTTCTGAAACTGATAGAAACCACAGGTACTCTTACTTCCAATGCTTTCCAGTTAAGAGCGAGAAACGTGGGAGCTTTGGGAACGATGTAGTTTCTTATGAGCTGAAAATGGACTGCGTTTACCTGAAATGAAGTCTTGCATGTAGGAAGACACAGAGCCTGGGATTTAACTCCATTTCTGAAGGGAAACACACAGCACAGTTCTCATCCATGAAACACACTCTGCTTTACAGCAAGAAGCACGGCCGTGCTTTCTAGAGTCTCCAATACAGCAGGAAACGTGAGTGTGCTCAGAACAAAAGAACGGTGTTTCCTCCACATATGGAACATATCTAGTTCAACTCTTCTTCTGAAACTGATAGAAACCACAGGTCCTCTAATATCCAATGCTGTTCAGTTAAGAGTGAGAAACGAGTGAGCATTGGGAACAATGTAGCTTCGTTTGAGCTGAAAAGGGACTGCGTTTAACTGAAAAGAATTCTTGCTTGTAGGAAGACACAGAGACTGGGATTTAACTCCATTTCTGAAGGGAAAAACACAGCACAGTTCTCATCCATGAAACACAGTCTGCTTTAGAGCAAGAAGCACGCTCTGGCTTTCTAGAGTCTCTAATAAAGCAGGAAACGTGAGTGTGCTCAGAACAAAAGAACGGAGTTTTCTACACATACAGACCATATCTGGTTCAACTCTGCTTCTGAAATCGATACAAACCACAGATCCGCTAACATCCAATGCTTTTCAGTTAAATGCGAGAAACGTGTGATCTTCGTGAGCGATGTAGCTTCGTTTGAGCTGAAAAGTGTCTGCGTTTACCTGAAAAGAAGTCTTGCTTGTTGGAGGACACAGAGCCTGGGATTGAACTCCATTTCTGAAGGGAAACACACAGCACAGTTCTAATCCATGAAACACACTTTGCATTATTGCAAGAAGCACGCCCTTGCTCTCAAGAGTCTCTTATACAGCAGGTAACGTGAGTGTGCTCAGAACAAAAGAACGGTTTTTCCTACACATACGGACCATATCTAGTTCAACTCTTCTTCAATAACTGATGCAAACCACAGGTCTGCTAATATCCAGTGCTTTTCTGTTAAGCGCGAGAAACGTGTGAGCTTCGTGAACAATGTTGGATCCCTTGAGCTGAAAAGTGACTTTGTTTACCTGAAACGAAGTCTTCCTTGTAGGAGGACACACAGCCTGGAATTTAATTCCATTTCTGAAGGGAAACACACAGCAGAGTTCTCATCCATGGATGACACTCTGCTTTAGAGCAAGAAGCATGCATTTGCTTTCTAGATTTTCTAATATAGCAGGAAACGTGAGTGTGCTCAGAACAAAAGAACGGTGTTTCCTACAAATACAGACCATATCTAGTTCAACTCTGCTTCTGAAACTGATAGAAACCACAGGTACTCTTACATCCAATGCTTTCCAGTTAAGAGAGAGAAACGTGTGAGCTTTGGGAACGATGTAGTTTCATATGAGCTGAACATGGACTGCGTTTGCCTGAAATGAAGTCTTGCATGTAGGAAGACACAAAGCCTGGGATTTAATTCCATTTCTGAAGGGAAACACACAGCACAGTTCTCAACCATGAAACACACTCTGCTTAAGAGCAAGAACCTTGCCTTTGCTTTCTAGATTTTCTAATATAGCAGGAAACGTGAGTGTGCTCAGAACAAAATAACGGTGGTTCCTACAAATACAGACCATATCTAGTTCAACTCTGCTTCTGAAACTGATAGAAACCACAGGTACTCTTACTTCCAATGCTTTCCAGTTAAGAGCGAGAAACGTGGGAGCTTTGGGAACGATGTAGTTTCTTATGAGCTGAAAATGGACTGCGTTTACCTGAAATGAAGTCTTGCATGTAGGAAGACACAGAGCCTGGGATTTAACTCCATTTCTGAAGGGAAACACACAGCACAGTTCTCATCCATGAAACACACTCTGCTTTACAGCAAGAAGCACGGCCGTGCTTTCTAGAGTCTCCAATACAGCAGGAAACGTGAGTGTGCTCAGAACAAAAGAACGGTGTTTCCTCCACATATGGAACATATCTAGTTCAACTCTTCTTCTGAAACTGATAGAAACCACAGGTCCTCTAATATCCAATGCTGTTCAGTTAAGAGTGAGAAACGAGTGAGCATTGGGAACAATGTAGCTTCGTTTGAGCTGAAAAGGGACTGCGTTTAACTGAAAAGAATTCTTGCTTGTAGGAAGACACAGAGACTGGGATTTAACTCCATTTCTGAAGGGAAAAACACAGCACAGTTCTCATCCATGAAACACAGTCTGCTTTAGAGCAAGAAGCACGCTCTGGCTTTCTAGAGTCTCTAATAAAGCAGGAAACGTGAGTGTGCTCAGAACAAAAGAACGGAGTTTTCTACACATACAGACCATATCTGGTTCAACTCTGCTTCTGAAATCGATACAAACCACAGATCCGCTAACATCCAATGCTTTTCAGTTAAATGCGAGAAACGTGTGATCTTCGTGAGCGATGTAGCTTCGTTTGAGCTAAAAAGTGTCTGCGTTTACCTGAAAAGAAGTCTTGCTTGTTGGAGGACACAGAGCCTGGGATTGAACTCCATTTCTGAAGGGAAACACACAGCACAGTTCTAATCCATGAAACACACTTTGCATTATTGCAAGAAGCACGCCCTTGCTCTCAAGAGTCTCTTATACAGCAGGTAACGTGAGTGTGCTCAGAACAAAAGAACGGTTTTTCCTACACATACGGACCATATCTAGTTCAACTCTTCTTCAATAACTGATGCAAACCACAGGTCTGCTAATATCCAGTGCTTTTCTGTTAAGCGCGAGAAACGTGTGAGCTTCGTGAACAATGTTGGATCCCTTGAGCTGAAAAGTGACTTTGTTTACCTGAAACGAAGTCTTCCTTGTAGGAGGACACACAGCCTGGAATTTAATTCCATTTCTGAAGGGAAACACACAGCACAGTTCTCATCCATGGATGACACTCTGCTTTAGAGCAAGAAGCATGCATTTGCTTTCTAGATTTTCTAATATAGCAGGAAACGTGAGTGTGCTCAGAACAAAAGAACGGTGTTTCCTACAAATACAGACCATATCTAGTTCAACTCTGCTTCTGAAACTGATAGAAACCACAGGTACTCTTACATCCAATGCTTTCCAGTTAAGAGAGAGAAACGTGTGAGCTTTGGGTACGATGTAGTTTCATATGAGCTGAACATGGACTGCGTTTGCCTGAAATGAAGTCTTGCATGTAGGAAGACACAAAGCCTGGGATTTAATTCCATTTCTGAAGGGAAACACACAGCACAGTTCTCAACCATGAAACACACTCTGCTTAAGAGCAAGAACCTTGCCTTTGCTTTCTAGATTTTCTAATATAGCAGGAAACGTGAGTGTGCTCAGAACAAAATAACGGTGGTTCCTACAAATACAGACCATATCTAGTTCAACTCTGCTTCTGAAACTGATAGAAACCACAGGTACTCTTACTTCCAATGCTTTCCAGTTAAGAGCGAGAAACGTGGGAGCTTTGGGAACGATGTAGTTTCTTATGAGCTGAAAATGGACTGCGTTTACCTGAAATGAAGTCTTGCATGTAGGAAGACACAGAGCCTGGGATTTAACTCCATTTCTGAAGGGAAACACACAGCACAGTTCTCATCCATGAAACACACTCTGCTTTACAGCAAGAAGCACGGCCGTGCTTTCTAGAGTCTCCAATACAGCAGGAAACGTGAGTGTGCTCAGAACAAAAGAACGGTGTTTCCTCCACATATGGAACATATCTAGTTCAACTCTTCTTCTGAAACTGATAGAAACCACAGGTCCTCTAATATCCAATGCTGTTCAGTTAAGAGTGAGAAACGAGTGAGCATTGGGAACAATGTAGCTTCGTTTGAGCTGAAAAGGGACTGCGTTTAACTGAAAAGAATTCTTGCTTGTAGGAAGACACAGAGACTGGGATTTAACTCCATTTCTGAAGGGAAAAACACAGCACAGTTCTCATCCATGAAACACAGTCTGCTTTAGAGCAAGAAGCACGCTCTGGCTTTCTAGAGTCTCTAATAAAGCAGGAAACGTGAGTGTGCTCAGAACAAAAGAACGGAGTTTTCTACACATACAGACCATATCTGGTTCAACTCTGCTTCTGAAATCGATACAAACCACAGATCCGCTAACATCCAATGCTTTTCAGTTAAATGCGAGAAACGTGTGATCTTCGTGAGCGATGTAGCTTCGTTTGAGCTGAAAAGTGTCTGCGTTTACCTGAAAAGAAGTCTTGCTTGTTGGAGGACACAGAGCCTGGGATTGAACTCCATTTCTGAAGGGAAACACACAGCACAGTTCTAATCCATGAAACACACTTTGCATTATTGCAAGAAGCACGCCCTTGCTCTCAAGAGTCTCTTATACAGCAGGTAACGTGAGTGTGCTCAGAACAAAAGAACGGTTTTTCCTACACATACGGACCATATCTAGTTCAACTCTTCTTCAATAACTGATGCAAACCACAGGTCTGCTAATATCCAGTGCTTTTCTGTTAAGCGCGAGAAACGTGTGAGCTTCGTGAACAATGTTGGATCCCTTGAGCTGAAAAGTGACTTTGTTTACCTGAAACGAAGTCTTCCTTGTAGGAGGACACACAGCCTGGAATTTAATTCCATTTCTGAAGGGAAACACACAGCACAGTTCTCATCCATGGATGACACTCTGCTTTAGAGCAAGAAGCATGCATTTGCTTTCTAGATTTTCTAATATAGCAGGAAACGTGAGTGTGCTCAGAACAAAAGAACGGTGTTTCCTACAAATACAGACCATATCTAGTTCAACTCTGCTTCTGAAACTGATAGAAACCACAGGTACTCTTACATCCAATGCTTTCCAGTTAAGAGAGAGAAACGTGTGAGCTTTGGGAACGATGTAGTTTCATATGAGCTGAACATGGACTGCGTTTGCCTGAAATGAAGTCTTGCATGTAGGAAGACACAAAGCCTGGGATTTAATTCCATTTCTGAAGGGAAACACACAGCACAGTTCTCAACCATGAAACACACTCTGCTTAAGAGCAAGAACCTTGCCTTTGCTTTCTAGATTTTCTAATATAGCAGGAAACGTGAGTGTGCTCAGAACAAAATAACGGTGGTTCCTACAAATACAGACCATATCTAGTTCAACTCTGCTTCTGAAACTGATAGAAACCACAGGTACTCTTACTTCCAATGCTTTCCAGTTAAGAGCGAGAAACGTGGGAGCTTTGGGAACGATGTAGTTTCTTATGAGCTGAAAATGGACTGCGTTTACCTGAAATGAAGTCTTGCATGTAGGAAGACACAGAGCCTGGGATTTAACTCCATTTCTGAAGGGAAACACACAGCACAGTTCTCATCCATGAAACACACTCTGCTTTACAGCAAGAAGCACGGCCGTGCTTTCTAGAGTCTCCAATACAGCAGGAAACGTGAGTGTGCTCAGAACAAAAGAACGGTGTTTCCTCCACATATGGAACATATCTAGTTCAACTCTTCTTCTGAAACTGATAGAAACCACAGGTCCTCTAATATCCAATGCTGTTCAGTTAAGAGTGAGAAACGAGTGAGCATTGGGAACAATGTAGCTTCGTTTGAGCTGAAAAGGGACTGCGTTTAACTGAAAAGAATTCTTGCTTGTAGGAAGACACAGAGACTGGGATTTAACTCCATTTCTGAAGGGAAAAACACAGCACAGTTCTCATCCATGAAACACAGTCTGCTTTAGAGCAAGAAGCACGCTCTGGCTTTCTAGAGTCTCTAATAAAGCAGGAAACGTGAGTGTGCTCAGAACAAAAGAACGGAGTTTTCTACACATACAGACCATATCTGGTTCAACTCTGCTTCTGAAATCGATACAAACCACAGATCCGCTAACATCCAATGCTTTTCAGTTAAATGCGAGAAACGTGTGATCTTCGTGAGCGATGTAGCTTCGTTTGAGCTGAAAAGTGTCTGCGTTTACCTGAAAAGAAGTCTTGCTTGTTGGAGGACACAGAGCCTGGGATTGAACTCCATTTCTGAAGGGAAACACACAGCACAGTTCTAATCCATGAAACACACTTTGCATTATTGCAAGAAGCACGCCCTTGCTCTCAAGAGTCTCTTATACAGCAGGTAACGTGAGTGTGCTCAGAACAAAAGAACGGTTTTTCCTACACATACGGACCATATCTAGTTCAACTCTTCTTCAATAACTGATGCAAACCACAGGTCTGCTAATATCCAGTGCTTTTCTGTTAAGCGCGAGAAACGTGTGAGCTTCGTGAACAATGTTGGATCCCTTGAGCTGAAAAGTGACTTTGTTTACCTGAAACGAAGTCTTCCTTGTAGGAGGACACACAGCCTGGAATTTAATTCCATTTCTGAAGGGAAACACACAGCACAGTTCTCATCCATGGATGACACTCTGCTTTAGAGCAAGAAGCATGCATTTGCTTTCTAGATTTTCTAATATAGCAGGAAACGTGAGTGTGCTCAGAACAAAAGAACGGTGTTTCCTACAAATACAGACCATATCTAGTTCAACTCTGCTTCTGAAACTGATAGAAACCACAGGTACTCTTACATCCAATGCTTTCCAGTTAAGAGAGAGAAACGTGTGAGCTTTGGGAACGATGTAGTTTCATATGAGCTGAACATGGACTGCGTTTGCCTGAAATGAAGTCTTGCATGTAGGAAGACACAAAGCCTGGGATTTAATTCCATTTCTGAAGGGAAACACACAGCACAGTTCTCAACCATGAAACACACTCTGCTTAAGAGCAAGAACCTTGCCTTTGCTTTCTAGATTTTCTAATATAGCAGGAAACGTGAGTGTGCTCAGAACAAAATAACGGTGGTTCCTACAAATACAGACCATATCTAGTTCAACTCTGCTTCTGAAACTGATAGAAACCACAGGTACTCTTACTTCCAATGCTTTCCAGTTAAGAGCGAGAAACGTGGGAGCTTTGGGAACGATGTAGTTTCTTATGAGCTGAAAATGGACTGCGTTTACCTGAAATGAAGTCTTGCATGTAGGAAGACACAGAGCCTGGGATTTAACTCCATTTCTGAAGGGAAACACACAGCACAGTTCTCATCCATGAAACACACTCTGCTTTACAGCAAGAAGCACGGCCGTGCTTTCTAGAGTCTCCAATACAGCAGGAAACGTGAGTGTGCTCAGAACAAAAGAACGGTGTTTCCTCCACATATGGAACATATCTAGTTCAACTCTTCTTCTGAAACTGATAGAAACCACAGGTCCTCTAATATCCAATGCTGTTCAGTTAAGAGTGAGAAACGAGTGAGCATTGGGAACAATGTAGCTTCGTTTGAGCTGAAAAGGGACTGCGTTTAACTGAAAAGAATTCTTGCTTGTAGGAAGACACAGAGACTGGGATTTAACTCCATTTCTGAAGGGAAAAACACAGCACAGTTCTCATCCATGAAACACAGTCTGCTTTAGAGCAAGAAGCACGCTCTGGCTTTCTAGAGTCTCTAATAAAGCAGGAAACGTGAGTGTGCTCAGAACAAAAGAACGGAGTTTTCTACACATACAGACCATATCTGGTTCAACTCTGCTTCTGAAATCGATACAAACCACAGATCCGCTAACATCCAATGCTTTTCAGTTAAATGCGAGAAACGTGTGATCTTCGTGAGCGATGTAGCTTCGTTTGAGCTGAAAAGTGTCTGCGTTTACCTGAAAAGAAGTCTTGCTTGTTGGAGGACACAGAGCCTGGGATTGAACTCCATTTCTGAAGGGAAACACACAGCACAGTTCTAATCCATGAAACACACTTTGCATTATTGCAAGAAGCACGCCCTTGCTCTCAAGAGTCTCTTATACAGCAGGTAACGTGAGTGTGCTCAGAACAAAAGAACGGTTTTTCCTACACATACGGACCATATCTAGTTCAACTCTTCTTCAATAACTGATGCAAACCACAGGTCTGCTAATATCCAGTGCTTTTCTGTTAAGCGCGAGAAACGTGTGAGCTTCGTGAACAATGTTGGATCCCTTGAGCTGAAAAGTGACTTTGTTTACCTGAAACGAAGTCTTCCTTGTAGGAGGACACACAGCCTGGAATTTAATTCCATTTCTGAAGGGAAACACACAGCACAGTTCTCATCCATGGATGACACTCTGCTTTAGAGCAAGAAGCATGCATTTGCTTTCTAGATTTTCTAATATAGCAGGAAACGTGAGTGTGCTCAGAACAAAAGAACGGTGTTTCCTACAAATACAGACCATATCTAGTTCAACTCTGCTTCTGAAACTGATAGAAACCACAGGTACTCTTACATCCAATGCTTTCCAGTTAAGAGAGAGAAACGTGTGAGCTTTGGGAACGATGTAGTTTCATATGAGCTGAACATGGACTGCGTTTGCCTGAAATGAAGTCTTGCATGTAGGAAGACACAAAGCCTGGGATTTAATTCCATTTCTGAAGGGAAACACACAGCACAGTTCTCAACCATGAAACACACTCTGCTTAAGAGCAAGAACCTTGCCTTTGCTTTCTAGATTTTCTAATATAGCAGGAAACGTGAGTGTGCTCAGAACAAAATAACGGTGGTTCCTACAAATACAGACCATATCTAGTTCAACTCTGCTTCTGAAACTGATAGAAACCACAGGTACTCTTACTTCCAATGCTTTCCAGTTAAGAGCGAGAAACGTGGGAGCTTTGGGAACGATGTAGTTTCTTATGAGCTGAAAATGGACTGCGTTTACCTGAAATGAAGTCTTGCATGTAGGAAGACACAGAGCCTGGGATTTAACTCCATTTCTGAAGGGAAACACACAGCACAGTTCTCATCCATGAAACACACTCTGCTTTACAGCAAGAAGCACGGCCGTGCTTTCTAGAGTCTCCAATACAGCAGGAAACGTGAGTGTGCTCAGAACAAAAGAACGGTGTTTCCTCCACATATGGAACATATCTAGTTCAACTCTTCTTCTGAAACTGATAGAAACCACAGGTCCTCTAATATCCAATGCTGTTCAGTTAAGAGTGAGAAACGAGTGAGCATTGGGAACAATGTAGCTTCGTTTGAGCTGAAAAGGGACTGCGTTTAACTGAAAAGAATTCTTGCTTGTAGGAAGACACAGAGACTGGGATTTAACTCCATTTCTGAAGGGAAAAACACAGCACAGTTCTCATCCATGAAACACAGTCTGCTTTAGAGCAAGAAGCACGCTCTGGCTTTCTAGAGTCTCTAATAAAGCAGGAAACGTGAGTGTGCTCAGAACAAAAGAACGGAGTTTTCTACACATACAGACCATATCTGGTTCAACTCTGCTTCTGAAATCGATACAAACCACAGATCCGCTAACATCCAATGCTTTTCAGTTAAATGCGAGAAACGTGTGATCTTCGTGAGCGATGTAGCTTCGTTTGAGCTGAAAAGTGTCTGCGTTTACCTGAAAAGAAGTCTTGCTTGTTGGAGGACACAGAGCCTGGGATTGAACTCCATTTCTGAAGGGAAACACACAGCACAGTTCTAATCCATGAAACACACTTTGCATTATTGCAAGAAGCACGCCCTTGCTCTCAAGAGTCTCTTATACAGCAGGTAACGTGAGTGTGCTCAGAACAAAAGAACGGTTTTTCCTACACATACGGACCATATCTAGTTCAACTCTTCTTCAATAACTGATGCAAACCACAGGTCTGCTAATATCCAGTGCTTTTCTGTTAAGCGCGAGAAACGTGTGAGCTTCGTGAACAATGTTGGATCCCTTGAGCTGAAAAGTGACTTTGTTTACCTGAAACGAAGTCTTCCTTGTAGGAGGACACACAGCCTGGAATTTAATTCCATTTCTGAAGGGAAACACACAGCACAGTTCTCATCCATGGATGACACTCTGCTTTAGAGCAAGAAGCATGCATTTGCTTTCTAGATTTTCTAATATAGCAGGAAACGTGAGTGTGCTCAGAACAAAAGAACGGTGTTTCCTACAAATACAGACCATATCTAGTTCAACTCTGCTTCTGAAACTGATAGAAACCACAGGTACTCTTACATCCAATGCTTTCCAGTTAAGAGAGAGAAACGTGTGAGCTTTGGGAACGATGTAGTTTCATATGAGCTGAACATGGACTGCGTTTGCCTGAAATGAAGTCTTGCATGTAGGAAGACACAAAGCCTGGGATTTAATTCCATTTCTGAAGGGAAACACACAGCACAGTTCTCAACCATGAAACACACTCTGCTTAAGAGCAAGAACCTTGCCTTTGCTTTCTAGATTTTCTAATATAGCAGGAAACGTGAGTGTGCTCAGAACAAAATAACGGTGGTTCCTACAAATACAGACCATATCTAGTTCAACTCTGCTTCTGAAACTGATAGAAACCACAGGTACTCTTACTTCCAATGCTTTCCAGTTAAGAGCGAGAAACGTGGGAGCTTTGGGAACGATGTAGTTTCTTATGAGCTGAAAATGGACTGCGTTTACCTGAAATGAAGTCTTGCATGTAGGAAGACACAGAGCCTGGGATTTAACTCCATTTCTGAAGGGAAACACACAGCACAGTTCTCATCCATGAAACACACTCTGCTTTACAGCAAGAAGCACGGCCGTGCTTTCTAGAGTCTCCAATACAGCAGGAAACGTGAGTGTGCTCAGAACAAAAGAACGGTGTTTCCTCCACATATGGAACATATCTAGTTCAACTCTTCTTCTGAAACTGATAGAAACCACAGGTCCTCTAATATCCAATGCTGTTCAGTTAAGAGTGAGAAACGAGTGAGCATTGGGAACAATGTAGCTTCGTTTGAGCTGAAAAGGGACTGCGTTTAACTGAAAAGAATTCTTGCTTGTAGGAAGACACAGAGACTGGGATTTAACTCCATTTCTGAAGGGAAAAACACAGCACAGTTCTCATCCATGAAACACAGTCTGCTTTAGAGCAAGAAGCACGCTCTGGCTTTCTAGAGTCTCTAATAAAGCAGGAAACGTGAGTGTGCTCAGAACAAAAGAACGGAGTTTTCTACACATACAGACCATATCTGGTTCAACTCTGCTTCTGAAATCGATACAAACCACAGATCCGCTAACATCCAATGCTTTTCAGTTAAATGCGAGAAACGTGTGATCTTCGTGAGCGATGTAGCTTCGTTTGAGCTGAAAAGTGTCTGCGTTTACCTGAAAAGAAGTCTTGCTTGTTGGAGGACACAGAGCCTGGGATTGAACTCCATTTCTGAAGGGAAACACACAGCACAGTTCTAATCCATGAAACACACTTTGCATTATTGCAAGAAGCACGCCCTTGCTCTCAAGAGTCTCTTATACAGCAGGTAACGTGAGTGTGCTCAGAACAAAAGAACGGTTTTTCCTACACATACGGACCATATCTAGTTCAACTCTTCTTCAATAACTGATGCAAACCACAGGTCTGCTAATATCCAGTGCTTTTCTGTTAAGCGCGAGAAACGTGTGAGCTTCGTGAACAATGTTGGATCCCTTGAGCTGAAAAGTGACTTTGTTTACCTGAAACGAAGTCTTCCTTGTAGGAGGACACACAGCCTGGAATTTAATTCCATTTCTGAAGGGAAACACACAGCAGAGTTCTCATCCAGGGATGACACTCTGCTTTAGAGCAAGAAGCATGCATTTGCTTTCTAGATTTTCTAATATAGCAGGAAACGTGAGTGTGCTCAGAACAAAAGAACGGTGTTTCCTACAAATACAGACATATCTAGTTCAACTCTGCTTCTGAAACTGATAGAAACCACAGGTACTCTTACATCCAATGCTTTCCAGTTAAGAGAGAGAAACGTGTGAGCTTTGGGTACGATGTAGTTTCATATGAGCTGAACATGGACTGCGTTTGCCTGAAATGAAGTCTTGCATGTAGGAAGACACAAAGCCTGGGATTTAATTCCATTTCTGAAGGGAAACACACAGCACAGTTCTCAACCATGAAACACACTCTGCTTAAGAGCAAGAACCTTGCCTTTGCTTTCTAGATTTTCTAATATAGCAGGAAACGTGAGTGTGCTCAGAACAAAATAACGGTGGTTCCTACAAATACAGACCATATCTAGTTCAACTCTGCTTCTGAAACTGATAGAAACCACAGGTACTCTTACTTCCAATGCTTTCCAGTTAAGAGCGAGAAACGTGGGAGCTTTGGGAACGATGTAGTTTCTTATGAGCTGAAAATGGACTGCGTTTACCTGAAATGAAGTCTTGCATGTAGGAAGACACAGAGCCTGGGATTTAACTCCATTTCTGAAGGGAAACACACAGCACAGTTCTCATCCATGAAACACACTCTGCTTTACAGCAAGAAGCACGGCCGTGCTTTCTAGAGTCTCCAATACAGCAGGAAACGTGAGTGTGCTCAGAACAAAAGAACGGTGTTTCCTCCACATATGGAACATATCTAGTTCAACTCTTCTTCTGAAACTGATAGAAACCACAGGTCCTCTAATATCCAATGCTGTTCAGTTAAGAGTGAGAAACGAGTGAGCATTGGGAACAATGTAGCTTCGTTTGAGCTGAAAAGGGACTGCGTTTAACTGAAAAGAATTCTTGCTTGTAGGAAGACACAGAGACTGGGATTTAACTCCATTTCTGAAGGGAAAAACACAGCACAGTTCTCATCCATGAAACACAGTCTGCTTTAGAGCAAGAAGCACGCTCTGGCTTTCTAGAGTCTCTAATAAAGCAGGAAACGTGAGTGTGCTCAGAACAAAAGAACGGAGTTTTCTACACATACAGACCATATCTGGTTCAACTCTGCTTCTGAAATCGATACAAACCACAGATCCGCTAACATCCAATGCTTTTCAGTTAAATGCGAGAAACGTGTGATCTTCGTGAGCGATGTAGCTTCGTTTGAGCTGAAAAGTGTCTGCGTTTACCTGAAAAGAAGTCTTGCTTGTTGGAGGACACAGAGCCTGGGATTGAACTCCATTTCTGAAGGGAAACACACAGAACAGTTCTAATCCATGAAACACACTTTGCATTATTGCAAGAAGCACGCCCTTGCTCTCAAGAGTCTCTTATACAGCAGGTAACGTGAGTGTGCTCAGAACAAAAGAACGGTTTTTCCTACACATACGGACCATATCTAGTTCAACTCTTCTTCAATAACTGATGCAAACCACAGGTCTGCTAATATCCAGTGCTTTTCTGTTAAGCGCGAGAAACGTGTGAGCTTCGTGGATCCCTTGAGCTGAAAAGTGACTTTGTTTACCTGAAACGAAGTCTTCCTTGTAGGAGGACACACAGCCTGGAATTTAATTCCATTTCGGAAGGGAAACACACAGCACAGTTCTCATCCATGGATGACACTCTGCTTTAGAGCAAGAAGCATGCATTTGCTTTCTAGATTTTCTAATATAGCAGGAAACGTGAGTGTGCTCAGAACAAAAGAACGGTGTTTCCTACAAATACAGACCATATCTAGTTCAACTCTGCTTCTGAAACTGATAGAAACCACAGGTACTCTTACATCCAATGCTTTCCAGTTAAGAGAGAGAAACGTGTGAGCTTTGGGAACGATGTAGTTTCATATGAGCTGAACATGGACTGCGTTTGCCTGAAATGAAGTCTTGCATGTAGGAAGACACAAAGCCTGGGATTTAATTCCATTTCTGAAGGGAAACACACAGCACAGTTCTCAACCATGAAACACACTCTGCTTAAGAGCAAGAACCTTGCCTTTGCTTTCTAGATTTTCTAATATAGCAGGAAACGTGAGTGTGCTCAGAACAAAATAACGGTGGTTCCTACAAATACAGACCATATCTAGTTCAACTCTGCTTCTGAAACTGATAGAAACCACAGGTACTCTTACTTCCAATGCTTTCCAGTTAAGAGCGAGAAACGTGGGAGCTTTGGGAACGATGTAGTTTCTTATGAGCTGAAAATGGACTGCGTTTACCTGAAATGAAGTCTTGCATGTAGGAAGACACAGAGCCTGGGATTTAACTCCATTTCTGAAGGGAAACACACAGCACAGTTCTCATCCATGAAACACACTCTGCTTTACAGCAAGAAGCACGGCCGTGCTTTCTAGAGTCTCCAATACAGCAGGAAACGTGAGTGTGCTCAGAACAAAAGAACGGTGTTTCCTCCACATATGGAACATATCTAGTTCAACTCTTCTTCTGAAACTGATAGAAACCACAGGTCCTCTAATATCCAATGCTGTTCAGTTAAGAGTGAGAAACGAGTGAGCATTGGGAACAATGTAGCTTCGTTTGAGCTGAAAAGGGACTGCGTTTAACTGAAAAGAATTCTTGCTTGTAGGAAGACACAGAGACTGGGATTTAACTCCATTTCTGAAGGGAAAAACACAGCACAGTTCTCATCCATGAAACACAGTCTGCTTTAGAGCAAGAAGCACGCTCTGGCTTTCTAGAGTCTCTAATAAAGCAGGAAACGTGAGTGTGCTCAGAACAAAAGAACGGAGTTTTCTACACATACAGACCATATCTGGTTCAACTCTGCTTCTGAAATCGATACAAACCACAGATCCGCTAACATCCAATGCTTTTCAGTTAAATGCGAGAAACGTGTGATCTTCGTGAGCGATGTAGCTTCGTTTGAGCTGAAAAGTGTCTGCGTTTACCTGAAAAGAAGTCTTGCTTGTTGGAGGACACAGAGCCTGGGATTGAACTCCATTTCTGAAGGGAAACACACAGCACAGTTCTAATCCATGAAACACACTTTGCATTATTGCAAGAAGCACGCCCTTGCTCTCAAGAGTCTCTTATACAGCAGGTAACGTGAGTGTGCTCAGAACAAAAGAACGGTTTTTCCTACACATACGGACCATATCTAGTTCAACTCTTCTTCAATAACTGATGCAAACCACAGGTCTGCTAATATCCAGTGCTTTTCTGTTAAGCGCGAGAAACGTGTGAGCTTCGTGAACAATGTTGGATCCCTTGAGCTGAAAAGTGACTTTGTTTACCTGAAACGAAGTCTTCCTTGTAGGAGGACACACAGCCTGGAATTTAATTCCATTTCTGAAGGGAAACACACAGCACAGTTCTCATCCATGGATGACACTCTGCTTTAGAGCAAGAAGCATGCATTTGCTTTCTAGATTTTCTAATATAGCAGGAAACGTGAGTGTGCTCAGAACAAAAGAACGGTGTTTCCTACAAATACAGACCATATCTAGTTCAACTCTGCTTCTGAAACTGATAGAAACCACAGGTACTCTTACATCCAATGCTTTCCAGTTAAGAGAGAGAAACGTGTGAGCTTTGGGAACGATGTAGTTTCATATGAGCTGAACATGGACTGCATTTGCCTGAAATGAAGTCTTGCATGTAGGAAGACACAAAGCCTGGGATTTAATTCCATTTCTGAAGGGAAACACACAGCACAGTTCTCAACCATGAAACACACTCTGCTTAAGAGCAAGAACCTTGCCTTTGCTTTCTAGATTTTCTAATATAGCAGGAAACGTGAGTGTGCTCAGAACAAAATAACGGTGGTTCCTACAAATACAGACCATATCTAGTTCAACTCTGCTTCTGAAACTGATAGAAACCACAGGTACTCTTACTTCCAATGCTTTCCAGTTAAGAGCGAGAAACGTGGGAGCTTTGGGAACGATGTAGTTTCTTATGAGCTGAAAATGGACTGCGTTTACCTGAAATGAAGTCTTGCATGTAGGAAGACACAGAGCCTGGGATTTAACTCCATTTCTGAAGGGAAACACACAGCACAGTTCTCATCCATGAAACACACTCTGCTTTACAGCAAGAAGCACGGCCGTGCTTTCTAGAGTCTCCAATACAGCAGGAAACGTGAGTGTGCTCAGAACAAAAGAACGGTGTTTCCTCCACATATGGAACATATCTAGTTCAACTCTTCTTCTGAAACTGATAGAAACCACAGGTCCTCTAATATCCAATGCTGTTCAGTTAAGAGTGAGAAACGAGTGAGCATTGGGAACAATGTAGCTTCGTTTGAGCTGAAAAGGGACTGCGTTTAACTGAAAAGAATTCTTGCTTGTAGGAAGACACAGAGACTGGGATTTAACTCCATTTCTGAAGGGAAAAACACAGCACAGTTCTCATCCATGAAACACAGTCTGCTTTAGAGCAAGAAGCACGCTCTGGCTTTCTAGAGTCTCTAATAAAGCAGGAAACGTGAGTGTGCTCAGAACAAAAGAACGGAGTTTTCTACACATACAGACCATATCTGGTTCAACTCTGCTTCTGAAATCGATACAAACCACAGATCCGCTAACATCCAATGCTTTTCAGTTAAATGCGAGAAACGTGTGATCTTCGTGAGCGATGTAGCTTCGTTTGAGCTGAAAAGTGTCTGCGTTTACCTGAAAAGAAGTCTTGCTTGTTGGAGGACACAGAGCCTGGGATTGAACTCCATTTCTGAAGGGAAACACACAGCACAGTTCTAATCCATGAAACACACTTTGCATTTTTGCAAGAAGCACGCCCTTGCTCTCAAGAGTCTCTTATACAGCAGGTAACGTGAGTGTGCTCAGAACAAAAGAACGGTTTTTCCTACACATACGGACCATATCTAGTTCAACTCTTCTTCAATAACTGATGCAAACCACAGGTCTGCTAATATCCAGTGCTTTTCTGTTAAGCGCGAGAAACGTGTGAGCTTCGTGAACAATGTTGGATCCCTTGAGCTGAAAAGTGACTTTGTTTACCTGAAACGAAGTCTTCCTTGTAGGAGGACACACAGCCTGGAATTTAATTCCATTTCTGAAGGGAAACACACAGCACAGTTCTCATCCATGGATGACACTCTGCTTTAGAGCAAGAAGCATGCATTTGCTTTCTAGATTTTCTAATATAGCAGGAAACGTGAGTGTGCTCAGAACAAAAGAACGGTGTTTCCTACAAATACAGACCATATCTAGTTCAACTCTGCTTCTGAAACTGATAGAAACCACAGGTACTCTTACATCCAATGCTTTCCAGTTAAGAGAGAGAAACGTGTGAGCTTTGGGTACGATGTAGTTTCATATGAGCTGAACATGGACTGCGTTTGCCTGAAATGAAGTCTTGCATGTAGGAAGACACAAAGCCTGGGATTTAATTCCATTTCTGAAGGGAAACACACAGCACAGTTCTCAACCATGAAACACACTCTGCTTAAGAGCAAGAACCTTGCCTTTGCTTTCTAGATTTTCTAATATAGCAGGAAACGTGAGTGTGCTCAGAACAAAATAACGGTGGTTCCTACAAATACAGACCATATCTAGTTCAACTCTGCTTCTGAAACTGATAGAAACCACAGGTACTCTTACTTCCAATGCTTTCCAGTTAAGAGCGAGAAACGTGGGAGCTTTGGGAACGATGTAGTTTCTTATGAGCTGAAAATGGACTGCGTTTACCTGAAATGAAGTCTTGCATGTAGGAAGACACAGAGCCTGGGATTTAACTCCATTTCTGAAGGGAAACACACAGCACAGTTCTCATCCATGAAACACACTCTGCTTTACAGCAAGAAGCACGGCCGTGCTTTCTAGAGTCTCCAATACAGCAGGAAACGTGAGTGTGCTCAGAACAAAAGAACGGTGTTTCCTCCACATATGGAACATATCTAGTTCAACTCTTCTTCTGAAACTGATAGAAACCACAGGTCCTCTAATATCCAATGCTGTTCAGTTAAGACTGAGAAACGAGTGAGCATTGGGAACAATGTAGCTTCGTTTGAGCTGAAAAGGGACTGCGTTTAACTGAAAAGAATTCTTGCTTGTAGGAAGACACAGAGACTGGGATTTAACTCCATTTCTGAAGGGAAAAACACAGCACAGTTCTCATCCATGAAACACAGTCTGCTTTAGAGCAAGAAGCACGCTCTGGCTTTCTAGAGTCTCTAATAAAGCAGGAAACGTGAGTGTGCTCAGAACAAAAGAACGGAGTTTTCTACACATACAGACCATATCTGGTTCAACTCTGCTTCTGAAATCGATACAAACCACAGATCCGCTAACATCCAATGCTTTTCAGTTAAATGCGAGAAACGTGTGATCTTCGTGAGCGATGTAGCTTCGTTTGAGCTGAAAAGTGTCTGCGTTTACCTGAAAAGAAGTCTTGCTTGTTGGAGGACACAGAGCCTGGGATTGAACTCCATTTCTGAAGGGAAACACACAGCACAGTTCTAATCCATGAAACACAATTTGCATTATTGCAAGAAGCACGCCCTTGCTCTCAAGAGTCTCTTATACAGCAGGTAACGTGAGTGTGCTCAGAACAAAAGAACGGTTTTTCCTACACATACGGACCATATCTAGTTCAACTCTTCTTCAATAACTGATGCAAACCACAGGTCTGCTAATATCCAGTGCTTTTCTGTTAAGCGCGAGAAACGTGTGAGCTTCGTGAACAATGTTGGATCCCTTGAGCTGAAAAGTGACTTTGTTTACCTGAAACGAAGTCTTCCTTGTAGGAGGACACACAGCCTGGAATTTAATTCCATTTCGGAAGGGAAACACACAGCACAGTTCTCATCCATGGATGACACTCTGCTTTAGAGCAAGAAGCATGCATTTGCTTTCTAGATTTTCTAATATAGCAGGAAACGTGAGTGTGCTCAGAACAAAAGAACGGTGTTTCCTACAAATACAGACCATATCTAGTTCAACTCTGCTTCTGAAACTGATAGAAACCACAGGTACTCTTACATCCAATGCTTTCCAGTTAAGAGAGAGAAACGTGTGAGCTTTGGGAACGATGTAGTTTCATATGAGCTGAACATGGACTGCGTTTCCCTGAAATGAAGTCTTGCATGTAGGAAGACACAAAGCCTGGGATTTAATTCCATTTCTGAAGGGAAACACACAGCACAGTTCTCAACCATGAAACACACTCTGCTTAAGAGCAAGAACCTTGCCTTTGCTTTCTAGATTTTCTAATATAGCAGGAAACGTGAGTGTGCTCAGAACAAAATAACGGTGGTTCCTACAAATACAGACCATATCTAGTTCAACTCTGCTTCTGAAACTGATAGAAACCACAGGTACTCTTACTTCCAATGCTTTCCAGTTAAGAGCGAGAAACGTGGGAGCTTTGGGAACGATGTAGTTTCTTATGAGCTGAAAATGGACTGCGTTTACCTGAAATGAAGTCTTGCATGTAGGAAGACACAGAGCCTGGGATTTAACTCCATTTCTGAAGGGAAACACACAGCACAGTTCTCATCCATGAAACACACTCTGCTTTACAGCAAGAAGCACGGCCGTGCTTTCTAGAGTCTCCAATACAGCAGGAAACGTGAGTGTGCTCAGAACAAAAGAACGGTGTTTCCTCCACATATGGAACATATCTAGTTCAACTCTTCTTCTGAAACTGATAGAAACCACAGGTCCTCTAATATCCAATGCTGTTCAGTTAAGACTGAGAAACGAGTGAGCATTGGGAACAATGTAGCTTCGTTTGAGCTGAAAAGGGACTGCGTTTAACTGAAAAGAATTCTTGCTTGTAGGAAGACACAGAGACTGGGATTTAACTCCATTTCTGAAGGGAAAAACACAGCACAGTTCTCATCCATGAAACACAGTCTGCTTTAGAGCAAGAAGCACGCTCTGGCTTTCTAGAGTCTCTAATAAAGCAGGAAACGTGAGTGTGCTCAGAACAAAAGAACGGAGTTTTCTACACATACAGACCATATCTGGTTCAACTCTGCTTCTGAAATCGATACAAACCACAGATCCGCTAACATCCAATGCTTTTCAGTTAAATGCGAGAAACGTGTGATCTTCGTGAGCGATGTAGCTTCGTTTGAGCTGAAAAGTGTCTGCGTTTACCTGAAAAGAAGTCTTGCTTGTTGGAGGACACAGAGCCTGGGATTGAACTCCATTTCTGAAGGGAAACACACAGCACAGTTCTAATCCATGAAACACACTTTGCATTATTGCAAGAAGCACGCCCTTGCTCTCAAGAGTCTCTTATACAGCAGGTAACGTGAGTGTGCTCAGAACAAAAGAACGGTTTTTCCTACACATACGGACCATATCTAGTTCAACTCTTCTTCAATAACTGATGCAAACCACAGGTCTGCTAATATCCAGTGCTTTTCTGTTAAGCGCGAGAAACGTGTGAGCTTCGTGAACAATGTTGGATCCCTTGAGCTGAAAAGTGACTTTGTTTACCTGAAACGAAGTCTTCCTTGTAGGAGGACACACAGCCTGGAATTTAATTCCATTTCTGAAGGGAAACACACAGCACAGTTCTCATCCATGGATGACACTCTGCTTTAGAGCAAGAAGCATGCATTTGCTTTCTAGATTTTCTAATATAGCAGGAAACGTGAGTGTGCTCAGAACAAAAGAACGGTGTTTCCTACAAATACAGACCATATCTAGTTCAACTCTGCTTCTGAAACTGATAGAAACCACAGGTACTCTTATTTCCAATGCTTTCCAGTTAAGAGCGAGAAACGTGTGAGCTTTGGGAACGATGTAGTTTCTTATGAGCTGAAAATGGACTGCGTTTACCTGAAATGAAGTCTTGCATGTAGGAAGACACAGAGCCTGGGATTTAACTCCATTTCTGAAGGGAAACACACAGCACAGTTCTCATCCATGAAACACACTCTGCTTTACAGCAAGAAGCACGGCCGTGCTTTCTAGAGTCTCCAATACAGCAGGAAACGTGAGTGTGCTCAGAACAAAAGAACGGTGTTTCCTCCACATATGGAACATATCTAGTTCAACTCTTCTTCTGAAACTGATAGAAACCACAGGTCCTCTAATATCCAATGCTGTTCAGTTAAGACTGAGAAACGAGTGAGCATTGGGAACAATGTAGCTTCGTTTGAGCTGAAAAGGGACTGCGTTTAACTGAAAAGAATTCTTGCTTGTAGGAAGACACAGAGACTGGGATTTAACTCCATTTCTGAAGGGAAAAACACAGCACAGTTCTCATCCATGAAACACAGTCTGCTTTAGAGCAAGAAGCACGCTCTGGCTTTCTAGAGTCTCTAATAAAGCAGGAAACGTGAGTGTGCTCAGAACAAAAGAACGGAGTTTTCTACACATACAGACCATATCTGGTTCAACTCTGCTTCTGAAATCGATACAAACCACAGATCCGCTAACATCCAATGCTTTTCAGTTAAATGCGAGAAACGTGTGATCTTCGTGAGTGATGTAGCTTCGTTTGAGCTGAAAAGTGTCTGCGTTTACCTGAAAAGAAGTCTTGCTTGTTGGAGGACACAGAGCCTGGGATTGAACTCCATTTCTGAAGGGAAACACACAGCACAGTTCTAATCCATGAAACACACTTTGCATTATTGCAAGAAGCACGCCCTTGCTCTCAAGAGTCTCTTATACAGCAGGTAACGTGAGTGTGCTCAGAACAAAAGAACGGTTTTTCCTACACATACGGACCATATCTAGTTCAACTCTTCTTCAATAACTGATGCAAACCACAGGTCTGCTAATATCCAGTGCTTTTCTGTTAAGCGCGAGAAACGTGTGAGCTTCGTGAACAATGTTGGATCCCTTGAGCTGAAAAGTGACTTTGTTTACCTGAAACGAAGTCTTCCTTGTAGGAGGACACACAGCCTGGAATTTAATTCCATTTCTGAAGGGAAACACACAGCACAGTTCTCATCCATGGATGACACTCTGCTTTAGAGCAAGAAGCATGCATTTGCTTTCTAGATTTTCTAATATAGCAGGAAACGTGAGTGTGCTCAGAACAAAAGAACGGTGTTTCCTACAAATACAGACCATATCTAGTTCAACTCTGCTTCTGAAACTGATAGAAACCACAGGTACTCTTACATCCAATGCTTTCCAGTTAAGAGAGAGAAACGTGTGAGCTTTGGGAACGATGTAGTTTCATATGAGCTGAACATGGACTGCGTTTGCCTGAAATGAAGTCTTGCATGTAGGAAGACACAAAGCCTGGGATTTAATTCCATTTCTGAAGGGAAACACACAGCACAGTTCTCAACCATGAAACACACTCTGCTTAAGAGCAAGAACCTTGCCTTTGCTTTCTAGATTTTCTAATATAGCAGGAAACGTGAGTGTGCTCAGAACAAAATAACGGTGGTTCCTACAAATACAGACCATATCTAGTTCAACTCTGCTTCTGAAACTGATAGAAACCACAGGTACTCTTACTTCCAATGCTTTCCAGTTAAGAGCGAGAAACGTGGGAGCTTTGGGAACGATGTAGTTTCTTATGAGCTGAAAATGGACTGCGTTTACCTGAAATGAAGTCTTGCATGTAGGAAGACACAGAGCCTGGGATTTAACTCCATTTCTGAAGGGAAACACACAGCACAGTTCTCATCCATGAAACACACTCTGCTTTACAGCAAGAAGCACGGCCGTGCTTTCTAGAGTCTCCAATACAGCAGGAAACGTGAGTGTGCTCAGAACAAAAGAACGGTGTTTCCTCCACATATGGAACATATCTAGTTCAACTCTTCTTCTGAAACTGATAGAAACCACAGGTCCTCTAATATCCAATGCTGTTCAGTTAAGAGTGAGAAACGAGTGAGCATTGGGAACAATGTAGCTTCGTTTGAGCTGAAAAGGGACTGCGTTTAACTGAAAAGAATTCTTGCTTGTAGGAAGACACAGAGACTGGGATTTAACTCCATTTCTGAAGGGAAAAACACAGCACAGTTCTCATCCATGAAACACAGTCTGCTTTAGAGCAAGAAGCACGCTCTGGCTTTCTAGAGTCTCTAATAAAGCAGGAAACGTGAGTGTGCTCAGAACAAAAGAACGGAGTTTTCTACACATACAGACCATATCTGGTTCAACTCTGCTTCTGAAATCGATACAAACCACAGATCCGCTAACATCCAATGCTTTTCAGTTAAATGCGAGAAACGTGTGATCTTCGTGAGCGATGTAGCTTCGTTTGAGCTGAAAAGTGTCTGCGTTTACCTGAAAAGAAGTCTTGCTTGTTGGAGGACACAGAGCCTGGGATTGAACTCCATTTCTGAAGGGAAACACACAGCACAGTTCTAATCCATGAAACACACTTTGCATTTTTGCAAGAAGCACGCCCTTGCTCTCAAGAGTCTCTTATACAGCAGGTAACGTGAGTGTGCTCAGAACAAAAGAACGGTTTTTCCTACACATACGGACCATATCTAGTTCAACTCTTCTTCAATAACTGATGCAAACCACAGGTCTGCTAATATCCAGTGCTTTTCTGTTAAGCGCGAGAAACGTGTGAGCTTCGTGAACAATGTTGGATCCCTTGAGCTGAAAAGTGACTTTGTTTACCTGAAACGAAGTCTTCCTTGTAGGAGGACACACAGCCTGGAATTTAATTCCATTTCTGAAGGGAAACACACAGCACAGTTCTCATCCATGGATGACACTCTGCTTTAGAGCAAGAAGCATGCATTTGCTTTCTAGATTTTCTAATATAGCAGGAAACGTGAGTGTGCTCAGAACAAAAGAACGGTGTTTCCTACAAATACAGACCATATCTAGTTCAACTCTGCTTCTGAAACTGATAGAAACCACAGGTACTCTTACATCCAATGCTTTCCAGTTAAGAGAGAGAAACGTGTGAGCTTTGGGTACGATGTAGTTTCATATGAGCTGAACATGGACTGCGTTTGCCTGAAATGAAGTCTTGCATGTAGGAAGACACAAAGCCTGGGATTTAATTCCATTTCTGAAGGGAAACACACAGCACAGTTCTCAACCATGAAACACACTCTGCTTAAGAGCAAGAACCTTGCCTTTGCTTTCTAGATTTTCTAATATAGCAGGAAACGTGAGTGTGCTCAGAACAAAATAACGGTGGTTCCTACAAATACAGACCATATCTAGTTCAACTCTGCTTCTGAAACTGATAGAAACCACAGGTACTCTTACTTCCAATGCTTTCCAGTTAAGAGCGAGAAACGTGGGAGCTTTGGGAACGATGTAGTTTCTTATGAGCTGAAAATGGACTGCGTTTACCTGAAATGAAGTCTTGCATGTAGGAAGACACAGAGCCTGGGATTTAACTCCATTTCTGAAGGGAAACACACAGCACAGTTCTCATCCATGAAACACACTCTGCTTTACAGCAAGAAGCACGGCCGTGCTTTCTAGAGTCTCCAATACAGCAGGAAACGTGAGTGTGCTCAGAACAAAAGAACGGTGTTTCCTCCACATATGGAACATATCTAGTTCAACTCTTCTTCTGAAACTGATAGAAACCACAGGTCCTCTAATATCCAATGCTGTTCAGTTAAGACTGAGAAACGAGTGAGCATTGGGAACAATGTAGCTTCGTTTGAGCTGAAAAGGGACTGCGTTTAACTGAAAAGAATTCTTGCTTGTAGGAAGACACAGAGACTGGGATTTAACTCCATTTCTGAAGGGAAAAACACAGCACAGTTCTCATCCATGAAACACAGTCTGCTTTAGAGCAAGAAGCACGCTCTGGCTTTCTAGAGTCTCTAATAAAGCAGGAAACGTGAGTGTGCTCAGAACAAAAGAACGGAGTTTTCTACACATACAGACCATATCTGGTTCAACTCTGCTTCTGAAATCGATACAAACCACAGATCCGCTAACATCCAATGCTTTTCAGTTAAATGCGAGAAACGTGTGATCTTCGTGAGCGATGTAGCTTCGTTTGAGCTGAAAAGTGTCTGCGTTTACCTGAAAAGAAGTCTTGCTTGTTGGAGGACACAGAGCCTGGGATTGAACTCCATTTCTGAAGGGAAACACACAGCACAGTTCTAATCCATGAAACACACTTTGCATTATTGCAAGAAGCACGCCCTTGCTCTCAAGAGTCTCTTATACAGCAGGTAACGTGAGTGTGCTCAGAACAAAAGAACGGTTTTTCCTACACATACGGACCATATCTAGTTCAACTCTTCTTCAATAACTGATGCAAACCACAGGTCTGCTAATATCCAGTGCTTTTCTGTTAAGCGCGAGAAACGTGTGAGCTTCGTGAACAATGTTGGATCCCTTGAGCTGAAAAGTGACTTTGTTTACCTGAAACGAAGTCTTCCTTGTAGGAGGACACACAGCCTGGAATTTAATTCCATTTCGGAAGGGAAACACACAGCACAGTTCTCATCCATGGATGACACTCTGCTTTAGAGCAAGAAGCATGCATTTGCTTTCTAGATTTTCTAATATAGCAGGAAACGTGAGTGTGCTCAGAACAAAAGAACGGTGTTTCCTACAAATACAGACCATATCTAGTTCAACTCTGCTTCTGAAACTGATAGAAACCACAGGTACTCTTACATCCAATGCTTTCCAGTTAAGAGAGAGAAACGTGTGAGCTTTGGGAACGATGTAGTTTCATATGAGCTGAACATGGACTGCGTTTGCCTGAAATGAAGTCTTGCATGTAGGAAGACACAAAGCCTGGGATTTAATTCCATTTCTGAAGGGAAACACACAGCACAGTTCTCAACCATGAAACACACTCTGCTTAAGAGCAAGAACCTTGCCTTTGCTTTCTAGATTTTCTAATATAGCAGGAAACGTGAGTGTGCTCAGAACAAAATAACGGTGGTTCCTACAAATACAGACCATATCTAGTTCAACTCTGCTTCTGAAACTGATAGAAACCACAGGTACTCTTACTTCCAATGCTTTCCAGTTAAGAGCGAGAAACGTGGGAGCTTTGGGAACGATGTAGTTTCTTATGAGCTGAAAATGGACTGCGTTTACCTGAAATGAAGTCTTGCATGTAGGAAGACACAGAGCCTGGGATTTAACTCCATTTCTGAAGGGAAACACACAGCACAGTTCTCATCCATGAAACACACTCTGCTTTACAGCAAGAAGCACGGCCGTGCTTTCTAGAGTCTCCAATACAGCAGGAAACGTGAGTGTGCTCAGAACAAAAGAACGGTGTTTCCTCCACATATGGAACATATCTAGTTCAACTCTTCTTCTGAAACTGATAGAAACCACAGGTCCTCTAATATCCAATGCTGTTCAGTTAAGACTGAGAAACGAGTGAGCATTGGGAACAATGTAGCTTCGTTTGAGCTGAAAAGGGACTGCGTTTAACTGAAAAGAATTCTTGCTTGTAGGAAGACACAGAGACTGGGATTTAACTCCATTTCTGAAGGGAAAAACACAGCACAGTTCTCATCCATGAAACACAGTCTGCTTTAGAGCAAGAAGCACGCTCTGGCTTTCTAGAGTCTCTAATAAAGCAGGAAACGTGAGTGTGCTCAGAACAAAAGAACGGAGTTTTCTACACATACAGACCATATCTGGTTCAACTCTGCTTCTGAAATCGATACAAACCACAGATCCGCTAACATCCAATGCTTTTCAGTTAAATGCGAGAAACGTGTGATCTTCGTGAGCGATGTAGCTTCGTTTGAGCTGAAAAGTGTCTGCGTTTACCTGAAAAGAAGTCTTGCTTGTTGGAGGACACAGAGCCTGGGATTGAACTCCATTTCTGAAGGGAAACACACAGCACAGTTCTAATCCATGAAACACACTTTGCATTATTGCAAGAAGCACGCCCTTGCTCTCAAGAGTCTCTTATACAGCAGGTAACGTGAGTGTGCTCAGAACAAAAGAACGGTTTTTCCTACACATACGGACCATATCTAGTTCAACTCTTCTTCAATAACTGATGCAAACCACAGGTCTGCTAATATCCAGTGCTTTTCTGTTAAGCGCGAGAAACGTGTGAGCTTCGTGAACAATGTTGGATCCCTTGAGCTGAAAAGTGACTTTGTTTACCTGAAACGAAGTCTTCCTTGTAGGAGGACACACAGCCTGGAATTTAATTCCATTTCTGAAGGGAAACACACAGCACAGTTCTCATCCATGGATGACACTCTGCTTTAGAGCAAGAAGCATGCATTTGCTTTCTAGATTTTCTAATATAGCAGGAAACGTGAGTGTGCTCAGAACAAAAGAACGGTGTTTCCTACAAATACAGACCATATCTAGTTCAACTCTGCTTCTGAAACTGATAGAAACCACAGGTACTCTTATTTCCAATGCTTTCCAGTTAAGAGCGAGAAACGTGTGAGCTTTGGGAACGATGTAGTTTCTTATGAGCTGAAAATGGACTGCGTTTACCTGAAATGAAGTCTTGCATGTAGGAAGACACAGAGCCTGGGATTTAACTCCATTTCTGAAGGGAAACACACAGCACAGTTCTCATCCATGAAACACACTCTGCTTTACAGCAAGAAGCACGGCCGTGCTTTCTAGAGTCTCCAATACAGCAGGAAACGTGAGTGTGCTCAGAACAAAAGAACGGTGTTTCCTCCACATATGGAACATATCTAGTTCAACTCTTCTTCTGAAACTGATAGAAACCACAGGTCCTCTAATATCCAATGCTGTTCAGTTAAGACTGAGAAACGAGTGAGCATTGGGAACAATGTAGCTTCGTTTGAGCTGAAAAGGGACTGCGTTTAACTGAAAAGAATTCTTGCTTGTAGGAAGACACAGAGACTGGGATTTAACTCCATTTCTGAAGGGAAAAACACAGCACAGTTCTCATCCATGAAACACAGTCTGCTTTAGAGCAAGAAGCACGCTCTGGCTTTCTAGAGTCTCTAATAAAGCAGGAAACGTGAGTGTGCTCAGAACAAAAGAACGGAGTTTTCTACACATACAGACCATATCTGGTTCAACTCTGCTTCTGAAATCGATACAAACCACAGATCCGCTAACATCCAATGCTTTTCAGTTAAATGCGAGAAACGTGTGATCTTCGTGAGTGATGTAGCTTCGTTTGAGCTGAAAAGTGTCTGCGTTTACCTGAAAAGAAGTCTTGCTTGTTGGAGGACACAGAGCCTGGGATTGAACTCCATTTCTGAAGGGAAACACACAGCACAGTTCTAATCCATGAAACACACTTTGCATTATTGCAAGAAGCACGCCCTTGCTCTCAAGAGTCTCTTATACAGCAGGTAACGTGAGTGTGCTCAGAACAAAAGAACGGTTTTTCCTACACATACGGACCATATCTAGTTCAACTCTTCTTCAATAACTGATGCAAACCACAGGTCTGCTAATATCCAGTGCTTTTCTGTTAAGCGCGAGAAACGTGTGAGCTTCGTGAACAATGTTGGATCCCTTGAGCTGAAAAGTGACTTTGTTTACCTGAAACGAAGTCTTCCTTGTAGGAGGACACACAGCCTGGAATTTAATTCCATTTCTGAAGGGAAACACACAGCACAGTTCTCATCCATGGATGACACTCTGCTTTAGAGCAAGAAGCATGCATTTGCTTTCTAGATTTTCTAATATAGCAGGAAACGTGAGTGTGCTCAGAACAAAAGAACGGTGTTTCCTACAAATACAGACCATATCTAGTTCAACTCTGCTTCTGAAACTGATAGAAACCACAGGTACTCTTACATCCAATGCTTTCCAGTTAAGAGAGAGAAACGTGTGAGCTTTGGGAACGATGTAGTTTCATATGAGCTGAACATGGACTGCGTTTGCCTGAAATGAAGTCTTGCATGTAGGAAGACACAAAGCCTGGGATTTAATTCCATTTCTGAAGGGAAACACACAGCACAGTTCTCAACCATGAAACACACTCTGCTTAAGAGCAAGAAGCTTGCCTTTGCTTTCTAGAATTTCTAATATAGCAGGAAACGTGAGTGTGCTCAGAACAAAATAACGGTGGTTCCTACAAATACAGACCATATCTAGTTCAACTCTGCTTCTGAAACTGATAGAAACCACAGGTACTCTTACTTCCAATGCTTTCCAGTTAAGAGCGAGAAACGTGGGAGCTTTGGGAACGATGTAGTTTCTTATGAGCTGAAAATGGACTGCGTTTACCTGAAATGAAGTCTTGCATGTAGGAAGACACAGAGCCTGGGATTTAACTCCATTTCTGAAGGGAAACACACAGCACAGTTCTCATCCATGAAACACACTCTGCTTTACAGCAAGAAGCACGGCCGTGCTTTCTAGAGTCTCCAATACAGCAGGAAACGTGAGTGTGCTCAGAACAAAAGAACGGTGTTTCCTCCACATATGGAACATATCTAGTTCAACTCTTCTTCTGAAACTGATAGAAACCACAGGTCCTCTAATATCCAATGCTGTTCAGTTAAGACTGAGAAACGAGTGAGCATTGGGAACAATGTAGCTTCGTTTGAGCTGAAAAGGGACTGCGTTTAACTGAAAAGAATTCTTGCTTGTAGGAAGACACAGAGACTGGGATTTAACTCCATTTCTGAAGGGAAAAACACAGCACAGTTCTCATCCATGAAACACAGTCTGCTTTAGAGCAAGAAGCACGCTCTGGCTTTCTAGAGTCTCTAATAAAGCAGGAAACGTGAGTGTGCTCAGAACAAAAGAACGGAGTTTTCTACACATACAGACCATATCTGGTTCAACTCTGCTTCTGAAATCGATACAAACCACAGATCCGCTAACATCCAATGCTTTTCAGTTAAATGCGAGAAACGTGTGATCTTCGTGAGCGATGTAGCTTCGTTTGAGCTGAAAAGTGTCTGCGTTTACCTGAAAAGAAGTCTTGCTTGTTGGAGGACACAGAGCCTGGGATTGAACTCCATTTCTGAAGGGAAACACACAGCACAGTTCTAATCCATGAAACACACTTTGCATTATTGCAAGAAGCACGCCCTTGCTCTCAAGAGTCTCTTATACAGCAGGTAACGTGAGTGTGCTCAGAACAAAAGAACGGTTTTTCCTACACATACGGACCATATCTAGTTCAACTCTTCTTCAATAACTGATGCAAACCACAGGTCTGCTAATATCCAGTGCTTTTCTGTTAAGCGCGAGAAACGTGTGAGCTTCGTGAACAATGTTGGATCCCTTGAGCTGAAAAGTGACTTTGTTTACCTGAAACGAAGTCTTCCTTGTAGGAGGACACACAGCCTGGAATTTAATTCCATTTCGGAAGGGAAACACACAGCAGAGTTCTCATCCATGGATGACACTCTGCTTTAGAGCAAGAAGCATGCATTTGCTTTCTAGATTTTCTAATATAGCAGGAAACGTGAGTGTGCTCAGAACAAAAGAACGGTGTTTCCTACAAATACAGACCATATCTAGTTCAACTCTGCTTCTGAAACTGATAGAAACCACAGGTACTCTTACATCCAATGCTTTCCAGTTAAGAGAGAGAAACGTGTGAGCTTTGGGAACGATGTAGTTTCATATGAGCTGAACATGGACTGCGTTTGCCTGAAATGAAGTCTTGCATGTAGGAAGACACAAAGCCTGGGATTTAATTCCATTTCTGAAGGGAAACACACAGCACAGTTCTCAACCATGAAACACACTCTGCTTAAGAGCAAGAACCTTGCCTTTGCTTTCTAGATTTTCTAATATAGCAGGAAACGTGAGTGTGCTCAGAACAAAATAACGGTGGTTCCTACAAATACAGACCATATCTAGTTCAACTCTGCTTCTGAAACTGATAGAAACCACAGGTACTCTTACTTCCAATGCTTTCCAGTTAAGAGCGAGAAACGTGGGAGCTTTGGGAACGATGTAGTTTCTTATGAGCTGAAAATGGACTGCGTTTACCTGAAATGAAGTCTTGCATGTAGGAAGACACAGAGCCTGGGATTTAACTCCATTTCTGAAGGGAAACACACAGCACAGTTCTCATCCATGAAACACACTCTGCTTTACAGCAAGAAGCACGGCCGTGCTTTCTAGAGTCTCCAATACAGCAGGAAACGTGAGTGTGCTCAGAACAAAAGAACGGTGTTTCCTCCACATATGGAACATATCTAGTTCAACTCTTCTTCTGAAACTGATAGAAACCACAGGTCCTCTAATATCCAATGCTGTTCAGTTAAGAGTGAGAAACGAGTGAGCATTGGGAACAATGTAGCTTCGTTTGAGCTGAAAAGGGACTGCGTTTAACTGAAAAGAATTCTTGCTTGTAGGAAGACACAGAGACTGGGATTTAACTCCATTTCTGAAGGGAAAAACACAGCACAGTTCTCATCCATGAAACACAGTCTGCTTTAGAGCAAGAAGCACGCTCTGGCTTTCTAGAGTCTCTAATAAAGCAGGAAACATGAGTGTGCTCAGAACAAAAGAACGGAGTTTTCTACACATACAGACCATATCTGGTTCAACTCTGCTTCTGAAATCGATACAAACCACAGATCCGCTAACATCCAATGCTTTTCAGTTAAATGCGAGAAACGTGTGATCTTCGTGAGCGATGTAGCTTCGTTTGAGCTGAAAAGTGTCTGCGTTTACCTGAAAAGAAGTCTTGCTTGTTGGAGGACACAGAGCCTGGGATTGAACTCCATTTCTGAAGGGAAACACACAGCACAGTTCTAATCCATGAAACACACTTTGCATTATTGCAAGAAGCACGCCCTTGCTCTCAAGAGTCTCTTATACAGCAGGTAACGTGAGTGTGCTCAGAACAAAAGAACGGTTTTTCCTACACATACGGACCATATCTAGTTCAACTCTTCTTCAATAACTGATGCAAACCACAGGTCTGCTAATATCCAGTGCTTTTCTGTTAAGCGCGAGAAACGTGTGAGCTTCGTGAACAATGTTGGATCCCTTGAGCTGAAAAGTGACTTTGTTTACCTGAAACGAAGTCTTCCTTGTAGGAGGACACACAGCCTGGAATTTAATTCCATTTCTGAAGGGAAACACACAGCACAGTTCTCATCCATGGATGACACTCTGCTTTAGAGCAAGAAGCATGCATTTGCTTTCTAGATTTTCTAATATAGCAGGAAACGTGAGTGTGCTCAGAACAAAAGAACGGTGTTTCCTACAAATACAGACCATATCTAGTTCAACTCTGCTTCTGAAACTGATAGAAACCACAGGTACTCTTACATCCAATGCTTTCCAGTTAAGAGAGAGAAACGTGTGAGCTTTGGGAACGATGTAGTTTCATATGAGCTGAACATGGACTGCGTTTGCCTGAAATGAAGTCTTGCATGTAGGAAGACACAAAGCCTGGGATTTAATTCCATTTCTGAAGGGAAACACACAGCACAGTTCTCAACCATGAAACACACTCTGCTTAAGAGCAAGAACCTTGCCTTTGCTTTCTAGATTTTCTAATATAGCAGGAAACGTGAGTGTGCTCAGAACAAAATAACGGTGGTTCCTACAAATACAGACCATATCTAGTTCAACTCTGCTTCTGAAACTGATAGAAACCACAGGTACTCTTACTTCCCATGCTTTCCAGTTAAGAGCGAGAAACGTGGGAGCTTTGGGAACGATGTAGTTTCTTATGAGCTGAAAATGGACTGCGTTTACCTGAAATGAAGTCTTGCATGTAGGAAGACACAGAGCCTGGGATTTAACTCCATTTCTGAAGGGAAACACACAGCACAGTTCTCATCCATGAAACACACTCTGCTTTACAGCAAGAAGCACGGCCGTGCTTTCTAGAGTCTCCAATACAGCAGGAAACGTGAGTGTGCTCAGAACAAAAGAACGGTGTTTCCTCCACATATGGAACATATCTAGTTCAACTCTTCTTCTGAAACTGATAGAAACCACAGGTCCTCTAATATCCAATGCTGTTCAGTTAAGAGTGAGAAACGAGTGAGCATTGGGAACAATGTAGCTTCGTTTGAGCTGAAAAGGGACTGCGTTTAACTGAAAAGAATTCTTGCTTGTAGGAAGACACAGAGACTGGGATTTAACTCCATTTCTGAAGGGAAAAACACAGCACAGTTCTCATCCATGAAACACAGTCTGCTTTAGAGCAAGAAGCACGCTCTGGCTTTCTAGAGTCTCTAATAAAGCAGGAAACGTGAGTGTGCTCAGAACAAAAGAACGGAGTTTTCTACACATACAGACCATATCTGGTTCAACTCTGCTTCTGAAATCGATACAAACCACAGATCCGCTAACATCCAATGCTTTTCAGTTAAATGCGAGAAACGTGTGATCTTCGTGAGCGATGTAGCTTCGTTTGAGCTGAAAAGTGTCTGCGTTTACCTGAAAAGAAGTCTTGCTTGTTGGAGGACACAGAGCCTGGGATTGAACTCCATTTCTGAAGGGAAACACACAGCACAGTTCTAATCCATGAAACACACTTTGCATTATTGCAAGAAGCACGCCCTTGCTCTCAAGAGTCTCTTATACAGCAGGTAACGTGAGTGTGCTCAGAACAAAAGAACGGTTTTTCCTACACATACGGACCATATCTAGTTCAACTCTTCTTCAATAACTGATGCAAACCACAGGTCTGCTAATATCCAGTGCTTTTCTGTTAAGCGCGAGAAACGTGTGAGCTTCGTGAACAATGTTGGATCCCTTGAGCTGAAAAGTGACTTTGTTTACCTGAAACGAAGTCTTCCTTGTAGGAGGACACACAGCCTGGAATTTAATTCCATTTCTGAAGGGAAACACACAGCACAGTTCTCATCCATGGATGACACTCTGCTTTAGAGCAAGAAGCATGCATTTGCTTTCTAGATTTTCTAATATAGCAGGAAACGTGAGTGTGCTCAGAACAAAAGAACGGTGTTTCCTACAAATACAGACCATATCTAGTTCAACTCTGCTTCTGAAACTGATAGAAACCACAGGTACTCTTACATCCAATGCTTTCCAGTTAAGAGAGAGAAACGTGTGAGCTTTGGGTACGATGTAGTTTCATATGAGCTGAACATGGACTGCGTTTGCCTGAAATGAAGTCTTGCATGTAGGAAGACACAAAGCCTGGGATTTAATTCCATTTCTGAAGGGAAACACACAGCACAGTTCTCAACCATGAAACACACTCTGCTTAAGAGCAAGAACCTTGCCTTTGCTTTCTAGATTTTCTAATATAGCAGGAAACGTGAGTGTGCTCAGAACAAAATAACGGTGGTTCCTACAAATACAGACCATATCTAGTTCAACTCTGCTTCTGAAACTGATAGAAACCACAGGTACTCTTACTTCCAATGCTTTCCAGTTAAGAGCGAGAAACGTGGGAGCTTTGGGAACGATGTAGTTTCTTATGAGCTGAAAATGGACTGCGTTTACCTGAAATGAAGTCTTGCATGTAGGAAGACACAGAGCCTGGGATTTAACTCCATTTCTGAAGGGAAACACACAGCACAGTTCTCATCCATGAAACACACTCTGCTTTACAGCAAGAAGCACGGCCGTGCTTTCTAGAGTCTCCAATACAGCAGGAAACGTGAGTGTGCTCAGAACAAAAGAACGGTGTTTCCTCCACATATGGAACATATCTAGTTCAACTCTTCTTCTGAAACTGATAGAAACCACAGGTCCTCTAATATCCAATGCTGTTCAGTTAAGAGTGAGAAACGAGTGAGCATTGGGAACAATGTAGCTTCGTTTGAGCTGAAAAGGGACTGCGTTTAACTGAAAAGAATTCTTGCTTGTAGGAAGACACAGAGACTGGGATTTAACTCCATTTCTGAAGGGAAAAACACAGCACAGTTCTCATCCATGAAACACAGTCTGCTTTAGAGCAAGAAGCACGCTCTGGCTTTCTAGAGTCTCTAATAAAGCAGGAAACGTGAGTGTGCTCAGAACAAAAGAACGGAGTTTTCTACACATACAGACCATATCTGGTTCAACTCTGCTTCTGAAATCGATACAAACCACAGATCCGCTAACATCCAATGCTTTTCAGTTAAATGCGAGAAACGTGTGATCTTCGTGAGCGATGTAGCTTCGTTTGAGCTGAAAAGTGTCTGCGTTTACCTGAAAAGAAGTCTTGCTTGTTGGAGGACACAGAGCCTGGGATTGAACTCCATTTCTGAAGGGAAACACACAGCACAGTTCTAATCCATGAAACACACTTTGCATTATTGCAAGAAGCACGCCCTTGCTCTCAAGAGTCTCTTATACAGCAGGTAACGTGAGTGTGCTCAGAACAAAAGAACGGTTTTTCCTACACATACGGACCATATCTAGTTCAACTCTTCTTCAATAACTGATGCAAACCACAGGTCTGCTAATATCCAGTGCTTTTCTGTTAAGCGCGAGAAACGTGTGAGCTTCGTGAACAATGTTGGATCCCTTGAGCTGAAAAGTGACTTTGTTTACCTGAAACGAAGTCTTCCTTGTAGGAGGACACACAGCCTGGAATTTAATTCCATTTCGGAAGGGAAACACACAGCACAGTTCTCATCCATGGATGACACTCTGCTTTAGAGCAAGAAGCATGCATTTGCTTTCTAGATTTTCTAATATAGCAGGAAACGTGAGTGTGCTCAGAACAAAAGAACGGTGTTTCCTACAAATACAGACCATATCTAGTTCAACTCTGCTTCTGAAACTGATAGAAACCACAGGTACTCTTACATCCAATGCTTTCCAGTTAAGAGAGAGAAACGTGTGAGCTTTGGGAACGATGTAGTTTCATATGAGCTGAACATGGACTGCGTTTGCCTGAAATGAAGTCTTGCATGTAGGAAGACACAAAGCCTGGGATTTAATTCCATTTCTGAAGGGAAACACACAGCACAGTTCTCAACCATGAAACACACTCTGCTTAAGAGCAAGAACCTTGCCTTTGCTTTCTAGATTTTCTAATATAGCAGGAAACGTGAGTGTGCTCAGAACAAAATAACGGTGGTTCCTACAAATACAGACCATATCTAGTTCAACTCTGCTTCTGAAACTGATAGAAACCACAGGTACTCTTACTTCCAATGCTTTCCAGTTAAGAGCGAGAAACGTGGGAGCTTTGGGAACGATGTAGTTTCTTATGAGCTGAAAATGGACTGCGTTTACCTGAAATGAAGTCTTGCATGTAGGAAGACACAGAGCCTGGGATTTAACTCCATTTCTGAAGGGAAACACACAGCACAGTTCTCATCCATGAAACACACTCTGCTTTACAGCAAGAAGCACGGCCGTGCTTTCTAGAGTCTCCAATACAGCAGGAAACGTGAGTGTGCTCAGAACAAAAGAACGGTGTTTCCTCCACATATGGAACATATCTAGTTCAACTCTTCTTCTGAAACTGATAGAAACCACAGGTCCTCTAATATCCAATGCTGTTCAGTTAAGAGTGAGAAACGAGTGAGCATTGGGAACAATGTAGCTTCGTTTGAGCTGAAAAGGGACTGCGTTTAACTGAAAAGAATTCTTGCTTGTAGGAAGACACAGAGACTGGGATTTAACTCCATTTCTGAAGGGAAAAACACAGCACAGTTCTCATCCATGAAACACAGTCTGCTTTAGAGCAAGAAGCACGCTCTGGCTTTCTAGAGTCTCTAATAAAGCAGGAAACATGAGTGTGCTCAGAACAAAAGAACGGAGTTTTCTACACATACAGACCATATCTGGTTCAACTCTGCTTCTGAAATCGATACAAACCACAGATCCGCTAACATCCAATGCTTTTCAGTTAAATGCGAGAAACGTGTGATCTTCGTGAGCGATGTAGCTTCGTTTGAGCTGAAAAGTGTCTGCGTTTACCTGAAAAGAAGTCTTGCTTGTTGGAGGACACAGAGCCTGGGATTGAACTCCATTTCTGAAGGGAAACACACAGCACAGTTCTAATCCATGAAACACACTTTGCATTATTGCAAGAAGCACGCCCTTGCTCTCAAGAGTCTCTTATACAGCAGGTAACGTGAGTGTGCTCAGAACAAAAGAACGGTTTTTCCTACACATACGGACCATATCTAGTTCAACTCTTCTTCAATAACTGATGCAAACCACAGGTCTGCTAATATCCAGTGCTTTTCTGTTAAGCGCGAGAAACGTGTGAGCTTCGTGAACAATGTTGGATCCCTTGAGCTGAAAAGTGACTTTGTTTACCTGAAACGAAGTCTTCCTTGTAGGAGGACACACAGCCTGGAATTTAATTCCATTTCTGAAGGGAAACACACAGCACAGTTCTCATCCATGGATGACACTCTGCTTTAGAGCAAGAAGCATGCATTTGCTTTCTAGATTTTCTAATATAGCAGGAAACGTGAGTGTGCTCAGAACAAAAGAACGGTGTTTCCTACAAATACAGACCATATCTAGTTCAACTCTGCTTCTGAAACTGATAGAAACCACAGGTACTCTTACATCCAATGCTTTCCAGTTAAGAGAGAGAAACGTGTGAGCTTTGGGAACGATGTAGTTTCATATGAGCTGAACATGGACTGCGTTTGCCTGAAATGAAGTCTTGCATGTAGGAAGACACAAAGCCTGGGATTTAATTCCATTTCTGAAGGGAAACACACAGCACAGTTCTCAACCATGAAACACACTCTGCTTAAGAGCAAGAACCTTGCCTTTGCTTTCTAGATTTTCTAATATAGCAGGAAACGTGAGTGTGCTCAGAACAAAATAACGGTGGTTCCTACAAATACAGACCATATCTAGTTCAACTCTGCTTCTGAAACTGATAGAAACCACAGGTACTCTTACTTCCAATGCTTTCCAGTTAAGAGCGAGAAACGTGGGAGCTTTGGGAACGATGTAGTTTCTTATGAGCTGAAAATGGACTGCGTTTACCTGAAATGAAGTCTTGCATGTAGGAAGACACAGAGCCTGGGATTTAACTCCATTTCTGAAGGGAAACACACAGCACAGTTCTCATCCATGAAACACACTCTGCTTTACAGCAAGAAGCACGGCCGTGCTTTCTAGAGTCTCCAATACAGCAGGAAACGTGAGTGTGCTCAGAACAAAAGAACGGTGTTTCCTCCACATATGGAACATATCTAGTTCAACTCTTCTTCTGAAACTGATAGAAACCACAGGTCCTCTAATATCCAATGCTGTTCAGTTAAGACTGAGAAACGAGTGAGCATTGGGAACAATGTAGCTTCGTTTGAGCTGAAAAGGGACTGCGTTTAACTGAAAAGAATTCTTGCTTGTAGGAAGACACAGAGACTGGGATTTAACTCCATTTCTGAAGGGAAAAACACAGCACAGTTCTCATCCATGAAACACAGTCTGCTTTAGAGCAAGAAGCACGCTCTGGCTTTCTAGAGTCTCTAATAAAGCAGGAAACGTGAGTGTGCTCAGAACAAAAGAACGGAGTTTTCTACACATACAGACCATATCTGGTTCAACTCTGCTTCTGAAATCGATACAAACCACAGATCCGCTAACATCCAATGCTTTTCAGTTAAATGCGAGAAACGTGTGATCTTCGTGAGCGATGTAGCTTCGTTTGAGCTGAAAAGTGTCTGCGTTTACCTGAAAAGAAGTCTTGCTTGTTGGAGGACACAGAGCCTGGGATTGAACTCCATTTCTGAAGGGAAACACACAGCACAGTTCTAATCCATGAAACACACTTTGCATTATTGCAAGAAGCACGCCCTTGCTCTCAAGAGTCTCTTATACAGCAGGTAACGTGAGTGTGCTCAGAACAAAAGAACGGTTTTTCCTACACATACGGACCATATCTAGTTCAACTCTTCTTCAATAACTGATGCAAACCACAGGTCTGCTAATATCCAGTGCTTTTCTGTTAAGCGCGAGAAACGTGTGAGCTTCGTGAACAATGTTGGATCCCTTGAGCTGAAAAGTGACTTTGTTTACCTGAAACGAAGTCTTCCTTGTAGGAGGACACACAGCCTGGAATTTAATTCCATTTCTGAAGGGAAACACACAGCACAGTTCTCATCCATGGATGACACTCTGCTTTAGAGCAAGAAGCATGCATTTGCTTTCTAGATTTTCTAATATAGCAGGAAACGTGAGTGTGCTCAGAACAAAAGAACGGTGTTTCCTACAAATACAGACCATATCTAGTTCAACTCTGCTTCTGAAACTGATAGAAACCACAGGTACTCTTACATCCAATGCTTTCCAGTTAAGAGAGAGAAACGTGTGAGCTTTGGGTACGATGTAGTTTCATATGAGCTGAACATGGACTGCGTTTGCCTGAAATGAAGTCTTGCATGTAGGAAGACACAAAGCCTGGGATTTAATTCCATTTCTGAAGGGAAACACACAGCACAGTTCTCAACCATGAAACACACTCTGCTTAAGAGCAAGAACCTTGCCTTTGCTTTCTAGATTTTCTAATATAGCAGGAAACGTGAGTGTGCTCAGAACAAAATAACGGTGGTTCCTACAAATACAGACCATATCTAGTTCAACTCTGCTTCTGAAACTGATAGAAACCACAGGTACTCTTACTTCCAATGCTTTCCAGTTAAGAGCGAGAAACGTGGGAGCTTTGGGAACGATGTAGTTTCTTATGAGCTGAAAATGGACTGCGTTTACCTGAAATGAAGTCTTGCATGTAGGAAGACACAGAGCCTGGGATTTAACTCCATTTCTGAAGGGAAACACACAGCACAGTTCTCATCCATGAAACACACTCTGCTTTACAGCAAGAAGCACGGCCGTGCTTTCTAGAGTCTCCAATACAGCAGGAAACGTGAGTGTGCTCAGAACAAAAGAACGGTGTTTCCTCCACATATGGAACATATCTAGTTCAACTCTTCTTCTGAAACTGATAGAAACCACAGGTCCTCTAATATCCAATGCTGTTCAGTTAAGAGTGAGAAACGAGTGAGCATTGGGAACAATGTAGCTTCGTTTGAGCTGAAAAGGGACTGCGTTTAACTGAAAAGAATTCTTGCTTGTAGGAAGACACAGAGACTGGGATTTAACTCCATTTCTGAAGGGAAAAACACAGCACAGTTCTCATCCATGAAACACAGTCTGCTTTAGAGCAAGAAGCACGCTCTGGCTTTCTAGAGTCTCTAATAAAGCAGGAAACGTGAGTGTGCTCAGAACAAAAGAACGGAGTTTTCTACACATACAGACCATATCTGGTTCAACTCTGCTTCTGAAATCGATACAAACCACAGATCCGCTAACATCCAATGCTTTTCAGTTAAATGCGAGAAACGTGTGATCTTCGTGAGCGATGTAGCTTCGTTTGAGCTGAAAAGTGTCTGCGTTTACCTGAAAAGAAGTCTTGCTTGTTGGAGGACACAGAGCCTGGGATTGAACTCCATTTCTGAAGGGAAACACACAGCACAGTTCTAATCCATGAAACACACTTTGCATTATTGCAAGAAGCACGCCCTTGCTCTCAAGAGTCTCTTATACAGCAGGTAACGTGAGTGTGCTCAGAACAAAAGAACGGTTTTTCCTACACATACGGACCATATCTAGTTCAACTCTTCTTCAATAACTGATGCAAACCACAGGTCTGCTAATATCCAGTGCTTTTCTGTTAAGCGCGAGAAACGTGTGAGCTTCGTGAACAATGTTGGATCCCTTGAGCTGAAAAGTGACTTTGTTTACCTGAAACGAAGTCTTCCTTGTAGGAGGACACACAGCCTGGAATTTAATTCCATTTCTGAAGGGAAACACACAGCACAGTTCTCAACCATGAAACACACTCTGCTTAAGAGCAAGAACCTTGCCTTTGCTTTCTAGATTTTCTAATATAGCAGGAAACGTGAGTGTGCTCAGAACAAAAGAACGGTGTTTCCTACAAATACAGACCATATCTAGTTCAACTCTGCTTCTGAAACTGATAGAAACCACAGGTACTCTTACATCCAATGCTTTCCAGTTAAGAGAGAGAAACGTGTGAGCTTTGGGAACGATGTAGTTTCATATGAGCTGAACATGGACTGCGTTTGCCTGAAATGAAGTCTTGCATGTAGGAAGACACAAAGCCTGGGATTTAATTCCATTTCTGAAGGGAAACACACAGCACAGTTCTCAACCATGAAACACACTCTGCTTAAGAGCAAGAACCTTGCCTTTGCTTTCTAGATTTTCTAATATAGCAGGAAACGTGAGTGTGCTCAGAACAAAATAACGGTGGTTCCTACAAATACAGACCATATCTAGTTCAACTCTGCTTCTGAAACTGATAGAAACCACAGGTACTCTTACTTCCAATGCTTTCCAGTTAAGAGCGAGAAACGTGGGAGCTTTGGGAACGATGTAGTTTCTTATGAGCTGAAAATGGACTGCGTTTACCTGAAATGAAGTCTTGCATGTAGGAAGACACAGAGCCTGGGATTTAACTCCATTTCTGAAGGGAAACACACAGCACAGTTCTCATCCATGAAACACACTCTGCTTTACAGCAAGAAGCACGGCCGTGCTTTCTAGAGTCTCCAATACAGCAGGAAACGTGAGTGTGCTCAGAACAAAAGAACGGTGTTTCCTCCACATATGGAACATATCTAGTTCAACTCTTCTTCTGAAACTGATAGAAACCACAGGTCCTCTAATATCCAATGCTGTTCAGTTAAGACTGAGAAACGAGTGAGCATTGGGAACAATGTAGCTTCGTTTGAGCTGAAAAGGGACTGCGTTTAACTGAAAAGAATTCTTGCTTGTAGGAAGACACAGAGACTGGGATTTAACTCCATTTCTGAAGGGAAAAACACAGCACAGTTCTCATCCATGAAACACAGTCTGCTTTAGAGCAAGAAGCACGCTCTGGCTTTCTAGAGTCTCTAATAAAGCAGGAAACGTGAGTGTGCTCAGAACAAAAGAACGGAGTTTTCTACACATACAGACCATATCTGGTTCAACTCTGCTTCTGAAATCGATACAAACCACAGATCCGCTAACATCCAATGCTTTTCAGTTAAATGCGAGAAACGTGTGATCTTCGTGAGCGATGTAGCTTCGTTTGAGCTGAAAAGTGTCTGCGTTTACCTGAAAAGAAGTCTTGCTTGTTGGAGGACACAGAGCCTGGGATTGAACTCCATTTCTGAAGGGAAACACACAGCACAGTTCTAATCCATGAAACACACTTTGCATTATTGCAAGAAGCACGCCCTTGCTCTCAAGAGTCTCTTATACAGCAGGTAACGTGAGTGTGCTCAGAACAAAAGAACGGTTTTTCCTACACATACGGACCATATCTAGTTCAACTCTTCTTCAATAACTGATGCAAACCACAGGTCTGCTAATATCCAGTGCTTTTCTGTTAAGCGCGAGAAACGTGTGAGCTTCGTGAACAATGTTGGATCCCTTGAGCTGAAAAGTGACTTTGTTTACCTGAAACGAAGTCTTCCTTGTAGGAGGACACACAGCCTGGAATTTAATTCCATTTCTGAAGGGAAACACACAGCACAGTTCTCATCCATGGATGACACTCTGCTTTAGAGCAAGAAGCATGCATTTGCTTTCTAGATTTTCTAATATAGCAGGAAACGTGAGTGTGCTCAGAACAAAAGAACGGTGTTTCCTACAAATACAGACCATATCTAGTTCAACTCTGCTTCTGAAACTGATAGAAACCACAGGTACTCTTACATCCAATGCTTTCCAGTTAAGAGAGAGAAACGTGTGAGCTTTGGGTACGATGTAGTTTCATATGAGCTGAACATGGACTGCGTTTGCCTGAAATGAAGTCTTGCATGTAGGAAGACACAAAGCCTGGGATTTAATTCCATTTCTGAAGGGAAACACACAGCACAGTTCTCAACCATGAAACACACTCTGCTTAAGAGCAAGAACCTTGCCTTTGCTTTCTAGATTTTCTAATATAGCAGGAAACGTGAGTGTGCTCAGAACAAAATAACGGTGGTTCCTACAAATACAGACCATATCTAGTTCAACTCTGCTTCTGAAACTGATAGAAACCACAGGTACTCTTACTTCCAATGCTTTCCAGTTAAGAGCGAGAAACGTGGGAGCTTTGGGAACGATGTAGTTTCTTATGAGCTGAAAATGGACTGCGTTTACCTGAAATGAAGTCTTGCATGTAGGAAGACACAGAGCCTGGGATTTAACTCCATTTCTGAAGGGAAACACACAGCACAGTTCTCATCCATGAAACACACTCTGCTTTACAGCAAGAAGCACGGCCGTGCTTTCTAGAGTCTCCAATACAGCAGGAAACGTGAGTGTGCTCAGAACAAAAGAACGGTGTTTCCTCCACATATGGAACATATCTAGTTCAACTCTTCTTCTGAAACTGATAGAAACCACAGGTCCTCTAATATCCAATGCTGTTCAGTTAAGACTGAGAAACGAGTGAGCATTGGGAACAATGTAGCTTCGTTTGAGCTGAAAAGGGACTGCGTTTAACTGAAAAGAATTCTTGCTTGTAGGAAGACACAGAGACTGGGATTTAACTCCATTTCTGAAGGGAAAAACACAGCACAGTTCTCATCCATGAAACACAGTCTGCTTTAGAGCAAGAAGCACGCTCTGGCTTTCTAGAGTCTCTAATAAAGCAGGAAACATGAGTGTGCTCAGAACAAAAGAACGGAGTTTTCTACACATACAGACCATATCTGGTTCAACTCTGCTTCTGAAATCGATACAAACCACAGATCCGCTAACATCCAATGCTTTTCAGTTAAATGCGAGAAACGTGTGATCTTCGTGAGCGATGTAGCTTCGTTTGAGCTGAAAAGTGTCTGCGTTTACCTGAAAAGAAGTCTTGCTTGTTGGAGGACACAGAGCCTGGGATTGAACTCCATTTCTGAAGGGAAACACACAGCACAGTTCTAATCCATGAAACACACTTTGCATTATTGCAAGAAGCACGCCCTTGCTCTCAAGAGTCTCTTATACAGCAGGTAACGTGAGTGTGCTCAGAACAAAAGAACGGTTTTTCCTACACATACGGACCATATCTAGTTCAACTCTTCTTCAATAACTGATGCAAACCACAGGTCTGCTAATATCCAGTGCTTTTCTGTTAAGCGCGAGAAACGTGTGAGCTTCGTGAACAATGTTGGATCCCTTGAGCTGAAAAGTGACTTTGTTTACCTGAAACGAAGTCTTCCTTGTAGGAGGACACACAGCCTGGAATTTAATTCCATTTCTGAAGGGAAACACACAGCACAGTTCTCATCCATGGATGACACTCTGCTTTAGAGCAAGAAGCATGCATTTGCTTTCTAGATTTTCTAATATAGCAGGAAACGTGAGTGTGCTCAGAACAAAAGAACGGTGTTTCCTACAAATACAGACCATATCTAGTTCAACTCTGCTTCTGAAACTGATAGAAACCACAGGTACTCTTACATCCAATGCTTTCCAGTTAAGAGAGAGAAACGTGTGAGCTTTGGGAACGATGTAGTTTCATATGAGCTGAACATGGACTGCGTTTGCCTGAAATGAAGTCTTGCATGTAGGAAGACACAAAGCCTGGGATTTAATTCCATTTCTGAAGGGAAACACACAGCACAGTTCTCAACCATGAAACACACTCTGCTTAAGAGCAAGAACCTTGCCTTTGCTTTCTAGATTTTCTAATATAGCAGGAAACGTGAGTGTGCTCAGAACAAAATAACGGTGGTTCCTACAAATACAGACCATATCTAGTTCAACTCTGCTTCTGAAACTGATAGAAACCACAGGTACTCTTACTTCCAATGCTTTCCAGTTAAGAGCGAGAAACGTGGGAGCTTTGGGAACGATGTAGTTTCTTATGAGCTGAAAATGGACTGCGTTTACCTGAAATGAAGTCTTGCATGTAGGAAGACACAGAGCCTGGGATTTAACTCCATTTCTGAAGGGAAACACACAGCACAGTTCTCATCCATGAAACACACTCTGCTTTACAGCAAGAAGCACGGCCGTGCTTTCTAGAGTCTCCAATACAGCAGGAAACGTGAGTGTGCTCAGAACAAAAGAACGGTGTTTCCTCCACATATGGAACATATCTAGTTCAACTCTTCTTCTGAAACTGATAGAAACCACAGGTCCTCTAATATCCAATGCTGTTCAGTTAAGAGTGAGAAACGAGTGAGCATTGGGAACAATGTAGCTTCGTTTGAGCTGAAAAGGGACTGCGTTTAACTGAAAAGAATTCTTGCTTGTAGGAAGACACAGAGACTGGGATTTAACTCCATTTCTGAAGGGAAAAACACAGCACAGTTCTCATCCATGAAACACAGTCTGCTTTAGAGCAAGAAGCACGCTCTGGCTTTCTAGAGTCTCTAATAAAGCAGGAAACGTGAGTGTGCTCAGAACAAAAGAACGGAGTTTTCTACACATACAGACCATATCTGGTTCAACTCTGCTTCTGAAATCGATACAAACCACAGATCCGCTAACATCCAATGCTTTTCAGTTAAATGCGAGAAACGTGTGATCTTCGTGAGCGATGTAGCTTCGTTTGAGCTGAAAAGTGTCTGCGTTTACCTGAAAAGAAGTCTTGCTTGTTGGAGGACACAGAGCCTGGGATTGAACTCCATTTCTGAAGGGAAACACACAGCACAGTTCTAATCCATGAAACACACTTTGCATTATTGCAAGAAGCACGCCCTTGCTCTCAAGAGTCTCTTATACAGCAGGTAACGTGAGTGTGCTCAGAACAAAAGAACGGTTTTTCCTACACATACGGACCATATCTAGTTCAACTCTTCTTCAATAACTGATGCAAACCACAGGTCTGCTAATATCCAGTGCTTTTCTGTTAAGCGCGAGAAACGTGTGAGCTTCGTGAACAATGTTGGATCCCTTGAGCTGAAAAGTGACTTTGTTTACCTGAAACGAAGTCTTCCTTGTAGGAGGACACACAGCCTGGAATTTAATTCCATTTCTGAAGGGAAACACACAGCACAGTTCTCATCCATGGATGACACTCTGCTTTAGAGCAAGAAGCATGCATTTGCTTTCTAGATTTTCTAATATAGCAGGAAACGTGAGTGTGCTCAGAACAAAAGAACGGTGTTTCCTACAAATACAGACCATATCTAGTTCAACTCTGCTTCTGAAACTGATAGAAACCACAGGTACTCTTACATCCAATGCTTTCCAGTTAAGAGAGAGAAACGTGTGAGCTTTGGGTACGATGTAGTTTCATATGAGCTGAACATGGACTGCGTTTGCCTGAAATGAAGTCTTGCATGTAGGAAGACACAAAGCCTGGGATTTAATTCCATTTCTGAAGGGAAACACACAGCACAGTTCTCAACCATGAAACACACTCTGCTTAAGAGCAAGAACCTTGCCTTTGCTTTCTAGATTTTCTAATATAGCAGGAAACGTGAGTGTGCTCAGAACAAAATAACGGTGGTTCCTACAAATACAGACCATATCTAGTTCAACTCTGCTTCTGAAACTGATAGAAACCACAGGTACTCTTACTTCCAATGCTTTCCAGTTAAGAGCGAGAAACGTGGGAGCTTTGGGAACGATGTAGTTTCTTATGAGCTGAAAATGGACTGCGTTTACCTGAAATGAAGTCTTGCATGTAGGAAGACACAGAGCCTGGGATTTAACTCCATTTCTGAAGGGAAACACACAGCACAGTTCTCATCCATGAAACACACTCTGCTTTACAGCAAGAAGCACGGCCGTGCTTTCTAGAGTCTCCAATACAGCAGGAAACGTGAGTGTGCTCAGAACAAATGAACGGTGTTTCCTCCACATATGGAACATATATAGTTCAACTCTTCTTCTGAAACTGATAGAAACCACAGGTCCTCTAATATCCAATGCTGTTCAGTTAAGAGTGAGAAACGAGTGAGCATTGGGAACAATGTAGCTTCGTTTGAGCTGAAAAGGGACTGCGTTTAACTGAAAAGAATTCTTGCTTGTAGGAAGACACAGAGACTGGGATTTAACTCCATTTCTGAAGGGAAAAACACAGCACAGTTCTCATCCATGAAACACAGTCTGCTTTAGAGCAAGAAGCACGCTCTGGCTTTCTAGAGTCTCTAATAAAGCAGGAAACGTGAGTGTGCTCAGAACAAAAGAACGGAGTTTTCTACACATACAGACCATATCTGGTTCAACTCTGCTTCTGAAATCGATACAAACCACAGATCCGCTAACATCCAATGCTTTTCAGTTAAATGCGAGAAACGTGTGATCTTCGTGAGCGATGTAGCTTCGTTTGAGCTGAAAAGTGTCTGCGTTTACCTGAAAAGAAGTCTTGCTTGTTGGAGGACACAGAGCCTGGGATTGAACTCCATTTCTGAAGGAAAACACACAGCACAGTTCTAATCCATGAAACACACTTTGCATTATTGCAAGAAGCACGCCCTTGCTCTCAAGAGTCTCTTATACAGCAGGTAACGTGAGTGTGCTCAGAACAAAAGAACGGTTTTTCCTACACATACGGACCATATCTAGTTCAACTCTTCTTCAATAACTGATGCAAACCACAGGTCTGCTAATATCCAGTGCTTTTCTGTTAAGCGCGAGAAACGTGTGAGCTTCGTGAACAATGTTGGATCCCTTGAGCTGAAAAGTGACTTTGTTTACCTGAAACGAAGTCTTCCTTGTAGGAGGACACACAGCCTGGAATTTAATTCCATTTCTGAAGGGAAACACACAGCAGAGTTCTCATCCATGGATGACACTCTGCTTTAGAGCAAGAAGCATGCATTTGCTTTCTAGATTTTCTAATATAGCAGGAAACGTGAGTGTGCTCAGAACAAAAGAACGGTGTTTCCTACAAATACAGACCATATCTAGTTCAACTCTGCTTCTGAAACTGATAGAAACCACAGGTACTCTTACATCCAATGCTTTCCAGTTAAGAGAGAGAAACGTGTGAGCTTTGGGAACGATGTAGTTTCATATGAGCTGAACATGGACTGCGTTTGCCTGAAATGAAGTCTTGCATGTAGGAAGACACAAAGCCTGGGATTTAATTCCATTTCTGAAGGGAAACACACAGCACAGTTCTCAACCATGAAACACACTCTGCTTAAGAGCAAGAACCTTGCCTTTGCTTTCTAGATTTTCTAATATAGCAGGAAACGTGAGTGTGCTCAGAACAAAATAACGGTGGTTCCTACAAATACAGACCATATCTAGTTCAACTCTGCTTCTGAAACTGATAGAAACCACAGGTACTCTTACTTCCAATGCTTTCCAGTTAAGAGCGAGAAACGTGGGAGCTTTGGGAACGATGTAGTTTCTTATGAGCTGAAAATGGACTGCGTTTACCTGAAATGAAGTCTTGCATGTAGGAAGACACAGAGCCTGGGATTTAACTCCATTTCTGAAGGGAAACACACAGCACAGTTCTCATCCATGAAACACACTCTGCTTTACAGCAAGAAGCACGGCCGTGCTTTCTAGAGTCTCCAATACAGCAGGAAACGTGAGTGTGCTCAGAACAAAAGAACGGTGTTTCCTCCACATATGGAACATATCTAGTTCAACTCTTCTTCTGAAACTGATAGAAACCACAGGTCCTCTAATATCCAATGCTGTTCAGTTAAGAGTGAGAAACGAGTGAGCATTGGGAACAATGTAGCTTCGTTTGAGCTGAAAAGGGACTGCGTTTAACTGAAAAGAATTCTTGCTTGTAGGAAGACACAGAGACTGGGATTTAACTCCATTTCTGAAGGGAAAAACACAGCACAGTTCTCATCCATGAAACACAGTCTGCTTTAGAGCAAGAAGCACGCTCTGGCTTTCTAGAGTCTCTAATAAAGCAGGAAACGTGAGTGTGCTCAGAACAAAAGAACGGAGTTTTCTACACATACAGACCATATCTGGTTCAACTCTGCTTCTGAAATCGATACAAACCACAGATCCGCTAACATCCAATGCTTTTCAGTTAAATGCGAGAAACGTGTGATCTTCGTGAGCGATGTAGCTTCGTTTGAGCTGAAAAGTGTCTGCGTTTACCTGAAAAGAAGTCTTGCTTGTTGGAGGACACAGAGCCTGGGATTGAACTCCATTTCTGAAGGGAAACACACAGCACAGTTCTAATCCATGAAACACACTTTGCATTATTGCAAGAAGCACGCCCTTGCTCTCAAGAGTCTCTTATACAGCAGGTAACGTGAGTGTGCTCAGAACAAAAGAACGGTTTTTCCTACACATACGGACCATATCTAGTTCAACTCTTCTTCAATAACTGATGCAAACCACAGGTCTGCTAATATCCAGTGCTTTTCTGTTAAGCGCGAGAAACGTGTGAGCTTCGTGAACAATGTTGGATCCCTTGAGCTGAAAAGTGACTTTGTTTACCTGAAACGAAGTCTTCCTTGTAGGAGGACACACAGCCTGGAATTTAATTCCATTTCTGAAGGGAAACACACAGCACAGTTCTCATCCATGGATGACACTCTGCTTTAGAGCAAGAAGCATGCATTTGCTTTCTAGATTTTCTAATATAGCAGGAAACGTGAGTGTGCTCAGAACAAAAGAACGGTGTTTCCTACAAATACAGACCATATCTAGTTCAACTCTGCTTCTGAAACTGATAGAAACCACAGGTACTCTTACATCCAATGCTTTCCAGTTAAGAGAGAGAAACGTGTGAGCTTTGGGAACGATGTAGTTTCATATGAGCTGAACATGGACTGCGTTTGCCTGAAATGAAGTCTTGCATGTAGGAAGACACAAAGCCTGGGATTTAATTCCATTTCTGAAGGGAAACACACAGCACAGTTCTCAACCATGAAACACACTCTGCTTAAGAGCAAGAACCTTGCCTTTGCTTTCTAGATTTTCTAATATAGCAGGAAACGTGAGTGTGCTCAGAACAAAATAACGGTGGTTCCTACAAATACAGACCATATCTAGTTCAACTCTGCTTCTGAAACTGATAGAAACCACAGGTACTCTTACTTCCAATGCTTTCCAGTTAAGAGCGAGAAACGTGGGAGCTTTGGGAACGATGTAGTTTCTTATGAGCTGAAAATGGACTGCGTTTACCTGAAATGAAGTCTTGCATGTAGGAAGACACAGAGCCTGGGATTTAACTCCATTTCTGAAGGGAAACACACAGCACAGTTCTCATCCATGAAACACACTCTGCTTTACAGCAAGAAGCACGGCCGTGCTTTCTAGAGTCTCCAATACAGCAGGAAACGTGAGTGTGCTCAGAACAAAAGAACGGTGTTTCCTCCACATATGGAACATATCTAGTTCAACTCTTCTTCTGAAACTGATAGAAACCACAGGTCCTCTAATATCCAATGCTGTTCAGTTAAGAGTGAGAAACGAGTGAGCATTGGGAACAATGTAGCTTCGTTTGAGCTGAAAAGGGACTGCGTTTAACTGAAAAGAATTCTTGCTTGTAGGAAGACACAGAGACTGGGATTTAACTCCATTTCTGAAGGGAAAAACACAGCACAGTTCTCATCCATGAAACACAGTCTGCTTTAGAGCAAGAAGCACGCTCTGGCTTTCTAGAGTCTCTAATAAAGCAGGAAACGTGAGTGTGCTCAGAACAAAAGAACGGAGTTTTCTACACATACAGACCATATCTGGTTCAACTCTGCTTCTGAAATCGATACAAACCACAGATCCGCTAACATCCAATGCTTTTCAGTTAAATGCGAGAAACGTGTGATCTTCGTGAGCGATGTAGCTTCGTTTGAGCTGAAAAGTGTCTGCGTTTACCTGAAAAGAAGTCTTGCTTGTTGGAGGACACAGAGCCTGGGATTGAACTCCATTTCTGAAGGAAAACACACAGCACAGTTCTAATCCATGAAACACACTTTGCATTATTGCAAGAAGCACGCCCTTGCTCTCAAGAGTCTCTTATACAGCAGGTAACGTGAGTGTGCTCAGAACAAAAGAACGGTTTTTCCTACACATACGGACCATATCTAGTTCAACTCTTCTTCAATAACTGATGCAAACCACAGGTCTGCTAATATCCAGTGCTTTTCTGTTAAGCGCGAGAAACGTGTGAGCTTCGTGAACAATGTTGGATCCCTTGAGCTGAAAAGTGACTTTGTTTACCTGAAACGAAGTCTTCCTTGTAGGAGGACACACAGCCTGGAATTTAATTCCATTTCTGAAGGGAAACACACAGCAGAGTTCTCATCCATGGATGACACTCTGCTTTAGAGCAAGAAGCATGCATTTGCTTTCTAGATTTTCTAATATAGCAGGAAACGTGAGTGTGCTCAGAACAAAAGAACGGTGTTTCCTACAAATACAGACCATATCTAGTTCAACTCTGCTTCTGAAACTGATAGAAACCACAGGTCCTCTTACATCCAATGCTTTCCAGTTAAGAGAGAGAAACGTGTGAGCTTTGGGAACGATGTAGTTTCATATGAGCTGAACATGGACTGCGTTTCCCTGAAATGAAGTCTTGCATGTAGGAAGACACAAAGCCTGGGATTTAATTCCATTTCTGAAGGGAAACACACAGCACAGTTCTCAACCATGAAACACACTCTGCTTAAGAGCAAGAACCTTGCCTTTGCTTTCTAGATTTTCTAATATAGCAGGAAACGTGAGTGTGCTCAGAACAAAATAACGGTGGTTCCTACAAATACAGACCATATCTAGTTCAACTCTGCTTCTGAAACTGATAGAAACCACAGGTACTCTTACTTCCAATGCTTTCCAGTTAAGAGCGAGAAACGTGGGAGCTTTGGGAACGATGTAGTTTCTTATGAGCTGAAAATGGACTGCGTTTACCTGAAATGAAGTCTTGCATGTAGGAAGACACAGAGCCTGGGATTTAACTCCATTTCTGAAGGGAAACACACAGCACAGTTCTCATCCATGAAACACACTCTGCTTTACAGCAAGAAGCACGGCCGTGCTTTCTAGAGTCTCCAATACAGCAGGAAACGTGAGTGTGCTCAGAACAAAAGAACGGTGTTTCCTCCACATATGGAACATATCTAGTTCAACTCTTCTTCTGAAACTGATAGAAACCACAGGTCCTCTAATATCCAATGCTGTTCAGTTAAGAGTGAGAAACGAGTGAGCATTGGGAACAATGTAGCTTCGTTTGAGCTGAAAAGGGACTGCGTTTAACTGAAAAGAATTCTTGCTTGTAGGAAGACACAGAGACTGGGATTTAACTCCATTTCTGAAGGGAAAAACACAGCACAGTTCTCATCCATGAAACACAGTCTGCTTTAGAGCAAGAAGCACGCTCTGGCTTTCTAGAGTCTCTAATAAAGCAGGAAACATGAGTGTGCTCAGAACAAAAGAACGGAGTTTTCTACACATACAGACCATATCTGGTTCAACTCTGCTTCTGAAATCGATACAAACCACAGATCCGCTAACATCCAATGCTTTTCAGTTAAATGCGAGAAACGTGTGATCTTCGTGAGCGATGTAGCTTCGTTTGAGCTGAAAAGTGTCTGCGTTTACCTGAAAAGAAGTCTTGCTTGTTGGAGGACACAGAGCCTGGGATTGAACTCCATTTCTGAAGGGAAACACACAGCACAGTTCTAATCCATGAAACACACTTTGCATTATTGCAAGAAGCACGCCCTTGCTCTCAAGAGTCTCTTATACAGCAGGTAACGTGAGTGTGCTCAGAACAAAAGAACGGTTTTTCCTACACATACGGACCATATCTAGTTCAACTCTTCTTCAATAACTGATGCAAACCACAGGTCTGCTAATATCCAGTGCTTTTCTGTTAAGCGCGAGAAACGTGTGAGCTTCGTGAACAATGTTGGATCCCTTGAGCTGAAAAGTGACTTTGTTTACCTGAAACGAAGTCTTCCTTGTAGGAGGACACACAGCCTGGAATTTAATTCCATTTCTGAAGGGAAACACACAGCACAGTTCTCATCCATGGATGACACTCTGCTTTAGAGCAAGAAGCATGCATTTGCTTTCTAGATTTTCTAATATAGCAGGAAACGTGAGTGTGCTCAGAACAAAAGAACGGTGTTTCCTACAAATACAGACCATATCTAGTTCAACTCTGCTTCTGAAACTGATAGAAACCACAGGTACTCTTACATCCAATGCTTTCCAGTTAAGAGAGAGAAACGTGTGAGCTTTGGGAACGATGTAGTTTCATATGAGCTGAACATGGACTGCGTTTCCCTGAAATGAAGTCTTGCATGTAGGAAGACACAAAGCCTGGGATTTAATTCCATTTCTGAAGGGAAACACACAGCACAGTTCTCAACCATGAAACACACTCTGCTTTAGAGCAAGAAGCACGGCCTTGCTTTCTAGAGTCTCTAATACATCAGGAAAAGTGAATGTCCTCAGAACAAAAGAACGTTGTTTTCTAGACATACAGACCACATGTAGTTCAACTCTGCTTCGAAAACTGATACAAACCACAGATACTCTAACATCCAATGCTTTTCAGTTAAATGAGAGAAATGTGTGAACTTCCTGAACAATGTACCTTCGTTTGAGCTGAAATGTGACTGCGTTTACATGAAAGGAAGTCTTGCATGTAAGAGGACACAGAGCCTGTTATTTATCTCCATTTCTGAAGGGAAACACACAGCACAGTTCTCATCCATGAAACACACCTTGCTTTAGAGCAAGAAGCATGCCTTTGCTTTCTAGAATCTCTAATACAGCAGGAAACTTGAGTGTGCTCAAAACAAAAGAACGGTGTTTCCTGCACATATGGAACATATCTAGTTCAACTCTGCATCTGAAACTGATAGAAACCACAGGTACTCTAACAACCAATGCTCCTCAATTAAGAGCAAGAAACATGTGAGCTTTGTGAACGAATTAGCTTCATTTGAGCTGAAAAGTGACTGCGTTTACCTGAAACGAAGTCTTGCTTGTAGGAAGACACAGAGCCTGGGATTTAACTCCATTTCTGAAGGGAAACACACAGCACAGTTCTCGTCCATGAAACACAATCTGCTTTAGAGCAAGAAGCATGCCTTTGCTTTCTAGATTTTCTAATATAGCAGGAAACGTGAGTGTGCTCAGAACAAAAGAACGGTGTTTCCTACAAATACAGACCATATCTAGTTCAACTCTGCTTCTGAAACTGATAGAAACCACAGGTCCTCTTACATCCAATGCTTTCCAGTTAAGAGAGAGAAACGTGTGAGCTTTGGGAACGATGTAGTTTCATATGAGCTGAAAATGGACTGCATTTACCTGAAATAAAGTCTTGCATGTAGGAAGACACAGAGCCTGGGATTTAACTCCATTTCTGAAGGGAAACTCACAGCACAGTTCTCATCCATGAAACACACTCTGCTTTAGAGCAAGAAGCACGGCCTTGCTTTCTAGAGTCTCTAATACATCAGGAAACGTGAGTGTGCTCAGAACAAAAGAACGTTGTTTTCTAGACATACAGACCACATGTAGTTCAACTCTGCTTCAAAAACTGATACAAACCACAGATCCTCTAACATCCAATGCTTTTCAGTTAAATGCGAGAAACGTGTGAACTTCCTGAACAATGTACCTTCGTTTGAGCTGAAATGTGACTGCGTTTACATGAAATGAAGTCTTACTTGTAAGAGGACACAGAGCCTGGGATTTAACTCCATTTCTGAAGGGAAACACACAGCACAGTTCTCATCCATGAAACACACCTTGCTTTAGAGCAAGAAGCATGCCTTTGCTTTCTAGAATCTCTAATAAAGCAGGGAACGTGAGTGTGCTAAGAACAAAAGAATGGTGTTTCCTACACATAGGGAACATATCTAGTTTAACTCTGATTCGATTACTGATACAAACCACAGGTCTGCTAATATCCAGTGCTTTTCTGTTAAGCGCGAGAAACGTGTGAGCTTTGTGAACAATGTAGGATCCCTTGAGCTGGAAAGTGAGTTTGTTTACCTGAAACGAAGTCTTCCTTGTAGGAGGACACACAGCCTGGTATTTAACTCCATTTCTGAAGGGAAATACACAGCACAGTTCTCATCCATGAAACACACCTTGCTTTAGAGCAAGAAACATGCCCTTGCTTTCTAGAGTTTCTAATACAGCTGGAAACGTGAGTGTGCTCAGAAGAAAAGAACGGTGTTTCCTACACATACGGACCATATCAAGTTCAACTCTGCATCTGAAACTGATAGAAACCACAGGTCCTCTAACAACCAATGCTCCTCATTTAAGAGCAAGAAACGTGTGAGCTTTGTGAACGAATTAGCTTCATTTGAGCTGAAAAGTGACTGCATTTACCTGAAAGGAAGTCTTGCTTGTAGGAAGACACAGAGCCTGGGATTTAACTCCATTTCTGAAGGGAAACACACAGCAGAGTTCTCATCCATGAAACACACTCTGCTTTAGAGCAAGAAGCACGGCCTTGCATTCTAGAGTCTCCAATACAGCAGGAAACGTGAGTGTGCTCAGAACAAAAGAACATTGTTTTCTAGACATACAGACCATATCTTGTTCAACTCTGCTTCGATAACTGATACAAACCACAGATCCTCTAACATCCAATGCTTTTTAGTTAAATGTGAGAAACGTGTAAACTTCGGGAACAATGTACCTTCGTTTAAGCTGAAATGTGACTGCGTTTACGTGAAAGGAAGTCTTGCTTGTAAGAGGACACAGAGCCTGGTATTTAACCCCATTTCTGAAGGGAAACACACAGCACAGTTCTCAACCATGAAACACACCTTGCTTTAGAGCAAGAACCATGCATTTGCTTTCTAGAATCTCTAATACAGCAGGAAACTTGAGTGTGCTCAAAACAAAAGAAGGGTGTTTACTGCACATATGGAATATATCTAGTTCAACTCTTCTTCTGAAACTGATAGAAACCACAGATCCTCTAATATCCAATGCTGTTCAGTTAAGAGTGAGAAACGTGTGAACTTTGGGAACAATGTAGCTTCGTTTGAGCTGAAAAGGGACTGCGTTTATCTGAAAAGAAATCTTGCTTGTAGGAAGACACAGAGACTGGGATTTAACTCCATTTCTGAAGGGAAACACACAGCACAGTTCTCGTCCATGAAACACAATCTGCTTTAGAGCAAGAAGCATGCCTTTGCTTTCTAGATTTTCTAATATAGCAGGAAACGTGAGTGTGCTCAGAACAAAAGAACGGTGTTTCCTACAAATACAGACCATATCTAGTTCAACTCTGCTTCTGAAACTGATAGAAACCACAGGTCCTCTTACATCCAATGCTTTCCAGTTAAGAGAGAGAAACGTGTGAGCTTTGGGAACGATGTAGTTTCATATGAGCTGAAAATGGACTGCATTTACCTGAAATAAAGTCTTGCATGTAGGAAGACACAGAGCCTGGGATTTAACTCCATTTCTGAAGGGAAACTCACAGCACAGTTCTCATCCATGAAACACACTCTGCTTTAGAGCAAGAAGCACGGCCTTGCTTTCTAGAGTCTCTAATACATCAGGAAACGTGAGTGTGCTCAGAACAAAAGAACGTTGTTTTCTAGACATACAGACCACATGTAGTTCAACTCTGCTTCGAAAACTGATACAAACCACAGATCCTCTAACATCCAATGCTTTTCAGTTAAATGCGAGAAACGTGTGAACTTCCTGAACAATGTACCTTCGTTTGAGCTGAAATGTGACTGCGTTTACATGAAAGGAAGTCTTGCATGTAAGAGGACACAGAGCCTGGGATTTAACTCCATTTCTGAAGGGAAACACACAGCACAGTTCTCATCCATGAAACACACCTTGCTTTAGAGCAAGAAGCATGCCTTTGCTTTCTAGAATCTCTAATACAGCAGGAAACTTGAGTGTGCTCAAAACAAAAGAACGGTGTTTCCTGCACATATGGAACATATCTAGTTCAACTCTGCATCTGAAACTGATAGAAACCACAGGTACTCTAACAACCAATGCTCCTCAATTAAGAGCAAGAAACATGTGAGCTTTGTGAATGAATTAGCTTCATTTGAGCTGAAAAGTGACTGCGTTTACCTGAAACGAAGTCTTGCTTGTAGGAAGACACAGAGCCTGGGATTTAACTCCATTTCTGAAGGGAAACACACAGCAGAGTTCTCATCCATGAAACACACTCTGCTTTAGAGCAAGAAGCACGGCCTTGCATTCTAGAGTTTCCAATACAGCAGGAAACGTGAGTGTGCTCAGAACAAAAGAACATTGTTTTCTAGACATACAGACCATATCTTGTTCAACTCTGCTTCGATAACTGATACAAACCACAGATCCTCTAACATCCAATGCTTTTTAGTTAAATGTGAGAAACGTGTAAACTTCGGGAACAATGTACCTTCGTTTAAGCTGAAATGTGACTGCGTTTACGTGAAAGGAAGTCTTGCTTGTAAGAGGACACAGAGCCTGGTATTTAACCCCATTTCTGAAGGGAAACACACAGCACAGTTCTCAACCATGAAACACACCTTGCTTTAGAGCAAGAAGCATGCCTTTGCTTTCTAGAATCTCTAATACAGCAGGAAACTTGAGTGTGCTCAAAACAAAAGAAGGGTGTTTACTGCACATATGGAATATATCTAGTTCAACTCTTCTTCTGAAACTGATAGAAACCACAGATCCTCTAATATCCAAGGCTGTTCAGTTAAGAGTGAGAAACGTGTGAACTTTGGGAACAATGTAGCTTCGTTTGAGCTGAAAAGGGACTGCGTTTTTCTGAAAAGAAATCTTGCTTGTAGGAAGACACAGAGACTGGGATTAAACTCCATTTCTGAAGGGAAACACACAGCACAGTTCTCGTCCATGAAACACAATCTGCTTTAGAGCAAGAAGCATGCCTTTGCTTTCTAGATTTTCTAATATAGCAGGAAACGTGAGTGTGCTCAGAACAAAAGAACGGTGTTTCCTACAAATACAGACCATATCTAGTTCAACTCTTCTTCTGAAACTGATAGAAACCACAGGTCCTCTTACATCCAATGCTTTCCAGTTAAGAGAGAGAAACGTGTGAGCTTTGGGAACGATGTAGTTTCATATGAGCTGAAAATGGACTGCATTTACCTGAAATAAAGTCTTGCATGTAGGAAGACACAGAGCCTGGGATTTAACTCCATTTCTGAAGGGAAACTCACAGCACAGTTCTCATCCATGAAACACACTCTGCTTTAGAGCAAGAAGCACGGCCTTGCTTTCTAGAGTCTCTAATACATCAGGAAACGTGAGTGTGCTCAGAACAAAAGAACGTTGTTTTCTAGACATACAGACCACATGTAGTTCAACTCTGCTTCGAAAACTGATACAAACCACAGATCCTCTAACATCCAATGCTTTTCAGTTAAATGCGAGAAACGTGTGAACTTCCTGAACAATGTACCTTCGTTTGAGCTGAAATGTGACTGCGTTTACATGAAATGAAGTCTTACTTGTAAGAGGACACAGAGCCTGGGATTTAACTCCATTTCTGAAGGGAAACACACAGCACAGTTCTCATCCATGAAACACACCTTGCTTTAGAGCAAGAAGCATGCCTTTGCTTTCTAGGATCTCTAATAAAGCAGGGAACGTGAGTGTGCTAAGAACAAAAGAATGGTGTTTCCTACACATAGGGAACATATCTAGTTTAACTCTGCTTCGATTACTGATACAAACCACAGGTCTGCTAATATCCAGTGCTTTTCTGTTAAGCGCGAGAAACGTGTGAGCTTCGTGAACAATGTAGGATCCCTTGAGCTGGAAAGTGAGTTTGTTTACCTGAAACGAAGTCTTCCTTGTAGGAGGACACACAGCCTGGTATTTAACTCCATTTCTGAAGGGAAACACACAGCACAGTTCTCATCCATGAAACACACCTTGCTTTAGAGCAAGAAACATGCCCTTGCTTTCTAGAGTTTCTAATACAGCTGGAAACGTGAGTGTGCTCAGAAGAAAAGAACGGTGTTTCCTCCACATATGGAACATATCTAGTTCAACTCTTCTTCTGAAACTGATAGAAACCACAGGTCCTCTAACAACCAATACTCCTCAATTAAGAGCAAGAAACGTGTGAGCTTTGTGAACGAATTAGCTTCATTTGAGCTGAAAAGTGACTGCGTTTACCTGAAACGAAGTCTTGCATGTAGGAAGACACAGAGCCTGGGATTTAACTCCATTTCTGAAGGGAAATACACAGCACAGTTCTCATCCATGAAACACACTCTGCTTTACAGCAAGAAGCACGGCCGTGCTTTCTAGAGTCTCCAATACAGCAGGAAACGTGAGTGTGCTCAGAACAAAAGAACGGTGTTTCCTCCACATATGGAACATATCTAGTTCAACTCTTCTTCTGAAACTGATAGAAACCACAGGTCCTCTAATATCCAATGCTGTTCAGTTAAGAGTGAGAAACGAGTGAGCATTGGGAACAATGTAGCTTCGTTTGAGCTGAAAAGGGACTGCGTTTAACTGAAAAGAATTCTTGCTTGTAGGAAGACACAGAGACTGGGATTTAACTCCATTTCTGAAGGGAAAAACACAGCACAGTTCTCATCCATGAAACACAGTCTGCTTTAGAGCAAGAAGCACGCTCTGGCTTTCTAGAGTCTCTAATAAAGCAGGAAACGTGAGTGTGCTCAGAACAAAAGAACGGAGTTTTCTACACATACAGACCATATCTGGTTCAACTCTGCTTCTGAAATCGATACAAACCACAGATCCGCTAACATCCAATGCTTTTCAGTTAAATGCGAGAAACGTGTGATCTTCGTGAGCGATGTAGCTTCGTTTGAGCTGAAAAGTGTCTGCGTTTACCTGAAAAGAAGTCTTGCTTGTTGGAGGACACAGAGCCTGGGATTGAACTCCATTTCTGAAGGGAAACACACAGCACAGTTCTAATCCATGAAACACACTTTGCATTATTGCAAGAAGCACGCCCTTGCTCTCAAGAGTCTCTTATACAGCAGGTAACGTGAGTGTGCTCAGAACAAAAGAACGGTTTTTCCTACACATACGGACCATATCTAGTTCAACTCTTCTCCAATAACTGATGCAAACCACAGGTCTGCTAATATCCAGTGCTTTTCTGTTAAGCGCGAGAAACGTGTGAGCTTCGTGAACAATGTTGGATCCCTTGAGCTGAAAAGTGACTTTGTTTACCTGAAACGAAGTCTTCCTTGTAGGAGGACACACAGCCTGGTATTTAATTCCATTTCTGAAGGGAAATACACAGCACAGTTCTCATCCATGAAACACACCTTGCTTTAGAGCAAGAAACATGCCCTTGCTTTCTAGATTTTCTAATACAGCTGGAAACGTGAGTGTGCTCAGAAGAAAAGAACGGTGTTTCCTACACATACGGACCATATCAAGTTCAACTCTGCATCTGAAACTGATAGAAACCACAGGTCCTCTAACAACCAATGCTCCTCATTTAAGAGCAAGAAACGTGTGAGCTTTGTGAACGAATTAGCTTCATTTGAGCTGTAAAGTGACTGCGTTTACCTGAAACGAAGTCTTGCTTGTAGGAAGACACAGAGCCTGGGATTTAACTCCATTTCTGAAGGGAAACACACAGCACAGTTCTCAACCATGAAACACACTCTGCTTTAGAGCAAGAAGCACGGCCTTGCTTTCTAGAGTCTCTAATACATCAGGAAAAGTGAATGTGCTCAGAACAAAAGAACGTTGTTTTCTAGACATACAGACCACATGTAGTTCAACTCTGCTTCGAAAACTGATACAAACCACAGATACTCTAACATCCAATGCTTTTCAGTTAACTGCGAGAAACGTGTGAACTTCCTGAACAATGTACCTTCGTTTGAGTTGAAATGTGACTGTGTTTACATGAAAGGAATTCTTGCATGTAAGAGGACACAGAGCCTGTTATTTAACTCCATTTCTGAAGGGAAACACACAGCACAGTTCTCATCCATGAAACACACCTTGCTTTAGAGCAAGAAGCATGCCTTTGCTTTCTAGAATCTCTAATACAGCAGGAAACTTGAGTGTGCTTAAAACAAAAGAACGGTGTTTCCTGCACATATGGAACATATCTAATTCAACTCTGCATCTGAAACTGATAGAAACCACAGGTCCTCTAACAACCAATACTCCTCAATTAAGAGCAAGAAACGTGTGAGCTTTGTGAACGAATTAGCTTCATTTGAGCTGAAAAGTGACTGCGTTTACCTGAAACGAAGTCTTGCTTGTAGGAAGACACAGAGCCTGGGATTTAACTCCATTTCTGAAGGGAAACACACAGCAGAGTTCTCATCCATGAAACACACTCTGCTTTAGAGCAAGAAGCACGGCCTTGCATTCTAGAGTCTCCAATACAGCAGGAAACATGAGTGTGCTCAGAAAAAAAGAACATTGTTTTCTAGACATACAGACCATATCTAGTTCAACTCTGCTTCGAAAACTGATACAAACCACAGATCCTCTAACATCCAATGCTTTTTAGTTAAATGTGAGAAACGTGTAAACTTCGGGAACAATGTACCTTCGTTTAAGCTGAAATGTGACTGCGTTTACATGAAAGGAAGTCTTGCTTGTAAGAGGACACAGAGCCTGGTATTTAACCCCATTTCTGAAGGGAAACACACAGCACAGTTCTCATCTATGAAACATACCTTGCTTTAGAGCAAGAAGCATGCCTTTGCTTTCTAGAATCTCTAATAAAGCAGGGAACATGAGTGTGCTCAGAACAAAAGAACTGTGTTTCCTACCCATAGGGACCATATCTAATTCAACTCGGCAGGTGAAACTGATAGAAACCACACGTCCTCTAACATCCAATGATTTTCTGTTAAGAGCAAGAAACTTGTGAGCTATGTGAAAGAAGTACCTTCGTTTGAGCTGAAGTGACTGGGTTTACCTGAAAGGAAGTCTTGCTTGTAGGAAGACACAGAGCCTGGGATTTAACTCCATTTCTGAAGGGAAACACACAGGACAGTTCTCATCCATGAAACACACTCTGCTTAAGAGCAAGAACCTTGCCTTTGCTTTCTAGATTTTCTAATATAGCAGGAAACGTGAGTGTGCTCAGAACAAAATAACAGTGGTTCCTACAAATACAGACCATATCTAGTTCAACTCTGCTTCTGAAACTGATAGAAACCACAGGTACTCTTACTTCCAATGCTTTCCAGTTAAGAGCGAGAAACGTGGGAGCTTTGGGAACGATGTAGTTTCTTATGAGCTGAAAATGGACTGCGTTTATCTGAAATGAAGTCTTGCATGTAGGAAGACACATAGCCTGGGATTTTACTCCATTTCTGTAGGGAAACACACAGCACAGTTCTCATCCATGAAACACACTCTACTTTACAGCAAGAAGCACGGCCGTGCTTTCTAGAGTCTCCAATACAGCAGGAAACGTGAGTGTGCTCAGAACAAAAGAACGGTGTTTCCTCCACATATGGAACATATCTAGTTCAACTCTTCTTCTGAAACTGATAGAAACCACAGGTCCTCTAATATCCAATGCTGTTCAGTTAAGAGTGAGAAACGAGTGAGCATTGGGAACAATGTAGCTTCGTTTGAGCTGAAAAGGGACTGCGTTTAACTGAAAAGAATTCTTGCTTGTAGGAAGACACAGAGACTGGGATTTAACTCCATTTCTGAAGGGAAAAACACAGCACAGTTCACATCCATGAAACACAGTCTGCTTTAGAGCAAGAAGCACGTTCTGGCTTTCTAGAGTCTCTAATAAAGCAGGAAACGTGAGTGTGCTCAAACAAAAGAACGGAGTTTTCTACACATACAGACCATATCTGGTTCAACTCTGCTTCTGAAATCGATACAAACCACAGATCCGCTAACATCCAATGCTTTTCAGTTAAATGCGAGAAACGTGTGATCTTCGTGAGCGATGTAGCTACGTTTGAGCTGAAAAGTGTCTGCGTTTACCTGAAAAGAAGTCTTGCTTGTTGGAGGACACAGAGCCTGGGATTGAACTCCATTTCTGAAGGGAAACACACAGCACAGTTCTAATCCATGAAACACACTTTGCATTATTGCAAGAAGCACGCCCTTGCTCTCAAGAGTCTCTTATACAGCAGGTAACGTGAGTGTGCTCAGAACAAAAGAACGGTTTTTCCTACACATACGGACCATATCTAGTTCAACTCTTCTTCAATAACTGATGCAAACCACAGGTCTGCTAATATCCAGTGCTTTTCTGTTAAGCGCGAGTAACGTGTGAGCTTCGTGAACAATGTTGGATCCCTTGAGCTGAAAAGTGACTTTGTTTACCTGAAACGAAGTCTTCCTTGTAGGAGGACACACAGCCTGGTATTTAATTCCATTTCTGAAGGGAAATACACAGCACAGTTCTCATCCATGAAACACACCTTGCTTTAGAGCAAGAAACATGCCCTTGCTTTCTAGAGTTTCTAATACAGCTGGAAACGTGAGTGTGCTCAGAAGAAAAGAACGGTGTTTCCTACACATACGGACCATATCAAGTTCAACTCTGCATCTGAAACTGATAGAAACCACAGGTCCTCTAACAACCAATGCTCCTCATTTAAGAGCAAGAAACGTGTGAGCTTTGTGAACGAATTAGCTTCATTTGAGCTGAAAAGTGACTGCGTTTACCTGAAACGAAGTCTTGCTTGTAGGAAGACACAGAGCCTGGGATTTAACTCCATTTCTGAAGGGAAACACACAGCACAGTTCTCAACCATGAAACACACTCTGCTTTAGAGCAAGAAGCACGGCCTTGCTTTCTAGAGTCTCTAATACATCAGGAAAAGTGAATGTGCTCAGAACAAAAGAACGTTGTTTTCTAGACATACAGACCACATGTAGTTCAACTCTGCTTCGAAAACTGATACAAACCACAGATACTCTAACATCCAATGCTTTTCAGTTAACTGCGAGAAACGTGTGAACTTCCTGAACAATGTACCTTCGTTTGAGTTGAAATGTGACTGTGTTTACATGAAAGGAATTCTTGCATGTAAGAGGACACAGAGCCTGTTTTTTAACTCCATTTCTGAAGGGAAACACACAGCACAGTTCTCATCTATGAAACACACCTTGCTTTAGAGCAAGAAGCATGCCTTTGCTTTCTAGAATCTCTAATAAAGCAGGGAACATGAGTGTGCTCAGAACAAAAGAACTGTGTTTCCTACCCATAGGGACCATATCTAATTCAACTCGGCAGGTGAAACTGATAGAAACCACACGTCCTCTAACATCCAATGATTTTCTGTTAAGAGCAAGAAACTTGTGAGCTATGTGAAAGAAGTACCTTCGTTTGAGCTGAAGTGACTGGGTTTACCTGAAAGGAAGTCTTGCTTGTAGGAAGACACAGAGCCTGGGATTTAACTCCATTTCTGAAGGGAAACACACAGGACAGTTCTCATCCATGAAACACACTCTGCTTAAGAGCAAGAACCTTGCCTTTGCTTTCTAGATTTTCTAATATAGCAGGAAACGTGAGTGTGCTCAGAACAAAATAACAGTGGTTCCTACAAATACAGACCATATCTAGTTCAACTCTGCTTCTGAAACTGATAGAAACCACAGGTACTCTTACTTCCAATGCTTTCCAGTTAAGAGCGAGAAACGTGGGAGCTTTGGGAACGATGTAGTTTCTTATGAGCTGAAAATGGACTGCGTTTATCTGAAATGAAGTCTTGCATGTAGGAAGACACATAGCCTGGGATTTTACTCCATTTCTGTAGGGAAACACACAGCACAGTTCTCATCCATGAAACACACTCTACTTTACAGCAAGAAGCACGGCCGTGCTTTCTAGAGTCTCCAATACAGCAGGAAACGTGAGTGTGCTCAGAACAAAAGAACGGTGTTTCCTCCACATATGGAACATATCTAGTTCAACTCTTCTTCTGAAACTGATAGAAACCACAGGTCCTCTAATATCCAATGCTGTTCAGTTAAGAGTGAGAAACGAGTGAGCATTGGGAACAATGTAGCTTCGTTTGAGCTGAAAAGGGACTGCGTTTAACTGAAAAGAATTCTTGCTTGTAGGAAGACACAGAGACTGGGATTTAACTCCATTTCTGAAGGGAAAAACACAGCACAGTTCACATCCATGAAACACAGTCTGCTTTAGAGCAAGAAGCACGTTCTGGCTTTCTAGAGTCTCTAATAAAGCAGGAAACGTGAGTGTGCTCAAACAAAAGAACGGAGTTTTCTACACATACAGACCATATCTGGTTCAACTCTGCTTCTGAAATCGATACAAACCACAGATCCGCTAACATCCAATGCTTTTCAGTTAAATGCGAGAAACGTGTGATCTTCGTGAGCGATGTAGCTACGTTTGAGCTGAAAAGTGTCTGCGTTTACCTGAAAAGAAGTCTTGCTTGTTGGAGGACACAGAGCCTGGGATTGAACTCCATTTCTGAAGGGAAACACACAGCACAGTTCTAATCCATGAAACACACTTTGCATTATTGCAAGAAGCACGCCCTTGCTCTCAAGAGTCTCTTATACAGCAGGTAACGTGAGTGTGCTCAGAACAAAAGAACGGTTTTTCCTACACATACGGACCATATCTAGTTCAACTCTTCTTCAATAACTGATGCAAACCACAGGTCTGCTAATATCCAGTGCTTTTCTGTTAAGCGCGAGTAACGTGTGAGCTTCGTGAACAATGTTGGATCCCTTGAGCTGAAAAGTGACTTTGTTTACCTGAAACGAAGTCTTCCTTGTAGGAGGACACACAGCCTGGTATTTAATTCCATTTCTGAAGGGAAATACACAGCACAGTTCTCATCCATGAAACACACCTTGCTTTAGAGCAAGAAACATGCCCTTGCTTTCTAGAGTTTCTAATACAGCTGGAAACGTGAGTGTGCTCAGAAGAAAAGAACGGTGTTTCCTACACATACGGACCATATCAAGTTCAACTCTGCATCTGAAACTGATAGAAACCACAGGTCCTCTAACAACCAATGCTCCTCATTTAAGAGCAAGAAACGTGTGAGCTTTGTGAACGAATTAGCTTCATTTGAGCTGAAAAGTGACTGCGTTTACCTGAAACGAAGTCTTGCTTGTAGGAAGACACAGAGCCTGGGATTTAACTCCATTTCTGAAGGGAAACACACAGCACAGTTCTCAACCATGAAACACACTCTGCTTTAGAGCAAGAAGCACGGCCTTGCTTTCTAGAGTCTCTAATACATCAGGAAAAGTGAATGTGCTCAGAACAAAAGAACGTTGTTTTCTAGACATACAGACCACATGTAGTTCAACTCTGCTTCGAAAACTGATACAAACCACAGATACTCTAACATCCAATGCTTTTCAGTTAACTGCGAGAAACGTGTGAACTTCCTGAACAATGTACCTTCGTTTGAGTTGAAATGTGACTGTGTTTACATGAAAGGAATTCTTGCATGTAAGAGGACACAGAGCCTGTTTTTTAACTCCATTTCTGAAGGGAAACACACAGCACAGTTCTCATCCATGAAACACACCTTGCTTTAGAGCAAGAAGCATGCCTTTGCTTTCTAGAATCTCTAATATAGCAGGAAACTTGAGTGTGCTTAAAACAAAAGAACGGTGTTTCCTGCACATATGGAACATATCTAATTCAACTCTGCATCTGAAACTGATAGAAACCACAGGTACTCTTACATCCAATGCTTTCCAGTTAAGAGAGAGAAACGTGTGAGCTTTGGGATCGATGTAGTTTCATATGAGCTGAAAATGGACTGCAGTTACCTGAAATAATGTCTTGCATGTAGGAAGACACAGAGCCTGGGATTTAACTCCATTTCTGAAGGGAAACTCACAGCACAGTTCTCATCCATGAAACACACTCTGCTTTAGAGCAAGAAGCACGGCTTTGCTTTCTAGAGTCTCTAATACATCAGGAAACGTGAGTGTGCTCAGAACAAAAGAACGTTGTTTTCTAGACATACAGACCACATGTAGTTCAACTCTGCTTCGATAACTGATACAAACCACAGATCCTCTAACATCCAAAGCTTTTTAGTTAAATGCGAGAAACGTGTAAACTTCGGGAACAATGTACCTTCGTTTAAGATGAAATGTGTCTGCGTTTACATGAAAGGAAGTCTTGCTTGTAAGAGGACACAGAGCCTGGTATTTAACCCCATTTCTGAAGGGAAACACACAGCACAGTTCTCATCTATGAAACACACCTTGCTTTAGAGCAAGAAGCATGCCTTTGCTTTCTAGAATCTCTAATAAAGCAGTGAACATGAGTGTGCTCAGAACAAAAGAACTGTGTTTCCTACCCATATGGACCATATCTAATTCAACTCGGCAGGTGAAACTGATAGAAACCACACGTCCTCTAACATCCAATGATTTTCTGTTAAGAGCAAGAAACTTGTGAGCTTTGTGAAAGAAGTAGCTTCGTTTGAGCTGAAGTGACTGGGTTTACCTGAAAGGAAGTCTTGCTTGTAGGAAGACACAGAGCCTGGGATTTAACTCCATTTCTGAAGGGAAACACACAGGACAGTTCTCATCCATGAAACACACTCTGCTTAAGAGCAAGAAACTTGCCTTTGCTTTCTAGATTTTCTAATATAGCAGGAAACGTGAGTGTGCTCAGAACAAAATAACGGTGGTTCCTACAAATAGAGACCATATCTAGTTCAACTCTGCTTCTGAAACTGATAGAAACCACAGGTAATCTTACTTCCAATGCTTTCCAGTTAAGAGCGAGAAACGTGGGAGCTTTGGGAACGATGTAGTTTCTTATGAGCTGAAAATGGACTGCGTTTATCTGAAATGAAGTCTTGCATGTAGGAAGACACAGAGCCTGGGATTTAACTCCATTTCTGAAGGGAAACACACAGCACAGTTCTCATCCATGAAACACACTCTGCTTTACAGCAAGAAGCACGGCCGTGCTTTCTAGAGTCTCCAATACAGCAGGAAACGTGAGTGTGCTCAGAACAAAAGAACGGTGTTTCCTCCACATATGGAACATATCTAGTTCAACTCTTCTTCTGAAACTGATAGAAACCACAGGTCCTCTAATATCCAATGCTGTTCAGTTAAGAGTGAGAAACGAGTGAGCTTTGGGAACAATGTAGCTTCGTTTGAGCTCAAAAGGGACTGCGTTTATCTGAAAAGAATTCTTGCTTGTAGGAAGACACAGAGACTGGGATTTAACTCCATTTCTGAAGGGAAAAACACAGCACAGTTCTCATCCATGAAACACAGTCTGCTTTAGAGCAAGTAGCACGCTCTGACTTTCTAGAGTCTCTAATAAAGCAGGAAACGTGAGTGTGCTCAGAACAAAAGAACGGAGTTTTCTACACATACAGACCATATCTGGTTCAACTCTGCTTTTGAAATCGATACAAACCACATATCCGCTAACATCCCATGCTTTTCAGTTAAATGCGAGAAACGTGTGATCTTCGTGAGCGATGTAGCTTCGTTTGAGCTGAAAAGTGTCTAAATTTACCTGAAAAGAAGTCTTGCTTGTTGGAGGACACAGAGCCTGGGATTGAACTCCATTTCTGAAGGGAAACCCACAGCACAGTTCTAATCCATGAAACACACTTTGCATTATAGCAAGAAGCACGCCCTTGCTTTCAAGAGTCTCTTATACAGCAGGTAACGTGAGTGTGCTCAGAAAAAAAGAACGGTTTTTCCTACACATACGGACCATATCTAGTTCAACTCTTCTTCAATAACTGATGCAAACCACAGGTCTGCTAATATCCAGTGCTTTTCTGTTAAGCGCGAGAAACATGTGACCTTCGTGAACAATGTTGGATCACTTGAGCTGAAAAGTGACTTTGTTTACCTGAAACGAAGTCTTCCTTGTAGGAGGACACACAGCCTGGTATTTAATTCCATTTCTGAAGAGAAACACACAGCAGAGTTCTCATCCATGGATGACACTCTTCTTTAGAGCAAGAAGCATGCATTTGCTTTCTAGATTTTCTAATATAGCAGGAAACGTGAGTGTGCTCAGAACAAATGAACGGTGTTTCCTACAAATACAGACCATATCTAGTTCAACTCTGCTTCTGAAACTGATAGAAACCAAAGGTACTCTTACAGCCGATGCTTTCGATTTAAGACAGAGAAACGTGTGAGCTTTGGGAACGATGTAGTTTCATATGAGCTGAAAATGGACTGTGTTTACCTGAAATGAAGTCTTGCATGTAGGAAGACACAGAGCCTGGGATTTAACTCCATTTCTGAAGGGAAACACACAGCACAGTTCTGAACCATGAAACACACTCTGCTTTAGAGCAAGAAGCACGGCCTTGCTTTCTAGAGTCTCTAATACATCAGGAAACGTGAGTGTGCTCAGAACAAAAGAACGTTGTTTTCTAGACATACAGACCACATGTAGATCAACTCTGCTTCGAAAACTGACACAAACCACAGATCCTCTAACATCCAATGCTTTTCAGTTAAATGCGAGAAACGTGTGAACTTCCTGAACAATGTACCTTCGTTTGAGCTGAAATGTGACTGCGTTTACATGAACCGAAGTCTTGCATGTAAGAGGACACAGAGCCTGCTATTTAACTCCATTTCTGAAGGGAAACACACAGCACAGTTCTCATCCATGAAACACACTCTGCTTTAGAGCAAGATGCACGGCTTTGCTTTCTAGAGTCTCTAATACATCAGGAAACGTGAGTGTGCTCAGAACAAAAGAACGTTGTTTTCTAGACATACAGACCACATGTAGTTCAACTCTGCTTCGAAAACTGATACAAACCACAGATCCTCTAACATCCAATGCTTTTCAGTTAAATGCGAGAATCGTGTGAACTTCCTGAACAATGTACCTTCGTTTGAGCTGAAATGTGACTGCGTTTACATGAAACGAAGTCTTGCTTGTAAGAGGACACAGAGCCTGGGATTTAACTCCATTTCTGAAGGGAAACACACAGCACAGTTCTCATCCATGAAACACACCTTGCTTTAGAGCAAGAAGCATGCCTTTGCTTTCTAGAATCTCTAATAAATCAGGGAACGTGAGTGTGCTCAGAACAAAAGAACTGTGTTTCCTACACATACAGACCATATCTAATTCAACTCTTCAGGTCAAACGGATAGAAAGCACACGTCCTCTAACATCCAATGATTTTCAGTTAAGAGCAAGAAACTTGTGAGCTTCGTGAACAATGTAGGATCCTTTGAGCTGGAAAGTGAATTTGTTTACCTGAAACGAAGTCTTGCTTGTAGGAAGACACAGAGCCGGGGATTTAACCCCATTTCTGAAGGGAAACACACAGCACAGTTCTCATCCATGAAACACACTCTGCTTTAGAGCAAGAAGCACGGCCTTGCATTCTAGAGTCTCCAATACAGCAGGAAACGTGAGTGTGCTCAGAACAAAAGAACTGGGTTTCCTACACTTACACACCATATCTAATTCAACTCTGCAGGTGAAACTGATAGAAACCACACATCCTCTAACATCCAATGATTTTCCGTTAAGAGCAAAAACTTGTGAGCTTTGTGAAAAAAGTAGCTTTGTTTGAGCTGAAGTGACTGGGTTTACCTGAAAAGAAGTCTTGCTTGTAGGAAGACACAGAGCCTGGGATTTAACTCCATTTCTGAAGGGAAACACACAGCACAGTTCTCATCCATGAAACACACCTTGCTTTAGAGCAAGAAGCATGCCTTTGCTTTCTAGAATCTCTAATATAGCAGGAAACGTGAGTGTGCTCAGAACAAAAGAACTGTGTTTCCTACACATACAGACCATATCTAATTCAACTCTTCAGGTCAAACTGATAGAAAGCACACGTCCTCTAACATCCAATGATTTTCAGTTAAGAGCAAGAAACTTGTGAGCTTCGTGAACAATGTAGGATCCTTTGAGCTGGAAAGTGAATTTGTTTACCTGAAACGAAGTCTTGCTTGTAGGAAGACACAGAGCCGGGGATTTAACCCCATTTCTGAAGGGAAACACACAGCACAATTCTCATCCATGAAACACACTCTGCTTTAGAGCAAGAAGCACGGCCTTGCATTCTAGAGTCTCCAATACAGCAGGAAACGTGAGTGTGCTCAGAACAAAAGAACTGGGTTTCCTACACTTACACACCATATCTAATTCAACTCTGCAGGTGAAACTGATAGAAACCACACGTCCTCTAACATCCAATGATTTTCCGTTAAGAGCAAAAACTTGTGAGCTTTGTGAAAAAAGTAGCTTCGTTTGAGCTGAAGTGCTTTCTAGAGTCTCCAATACAGCAGGAAACGTGAGTGTGCTCAGAACAAAAGAACGGTGTTTCCTCCACATATGGAACATATCTAGTTCAACTCTTCTTCTGAAACTGATAGAAACCACAGGTCCTCTAATATCCAATGCTGTTCAGTTAAGAGTGAGAAACGAGTGAGCTTTGGGAACAATGTAGCTTCGTTTGAGCTGAAAAGGGACTGCGTTTATCTGAAAAGAATTCTTGCTTGTAGGAAGACACAGAGACTGGGATTTAACTCTATTTCTGAAGGGAAAAACACAGCACAGTTCTCATCCATGAAACACAGTCTGCTTTAGAGCAAGAAGAACGCTCTGGCTTTCTAGAGTCTCTAATAAAGCAGGAAACGTGAGTGTGCTCAGAACAAAAGAACGGGGTTTTCTACACATACAGACCATATCTGGTTCAACTCTGCTTCTGAAATCGATACAAACCACAGATCCGCTAACATCCAATGCTTTTCATTTAAATGCGAGACACGTGTGATCTTCGTGAGCGATGTAGCTTTGTTTGAGCTGAAAAGTGTCTGCGTTTACCTGAAAAGAAGTCTTGCTTGTTGGAGGAAACAGAGCCTGGGATTGAACTCCATTTCTGAAGGAAAAACCACAGCACACTTCTAATCCATGAAACACACTTTGCATTATAGCAAGAAGCACGCCCTTGCTTTCAAGAGTCTCTTATACAGCAGGTAACGTGAGTGTGCTCAGAACAAAAGAACGGTTTTTCCTACACATACGGACCATATCTAATTCAACTCTTCTTCAATAACTGATGCAAACCACAGGTCTGCTAATATCCAGTGCTTTTCTGTTAAGCGCGAGAAACGTGTGAGCTTCGTGAACAATGTTGGATCCCTTGAGCTGAAAAGTGACTTTGTTTACCTGAAACGAAGTCTTCCTTGTTGGAGGACACAGAGCCTGGGATTGAACTCCATTTCTGAAGGGAAACACACAGCAGAGTTCTCATCCATGGATGACACTCTGCTTTAGAGCAACAAGCATGCATTTGCTTTCTAGATTTTCTAATATAGCAGGAAACGTGAGTGTGCTCAGAACAAAAGAACGGTGTTTCCTACAAATACAGACCATATCTTCTTCAACTCTGCTTCTTAAACGGATAGAAACCACAGGTAGTCTTACATCCAGTGCTATCCAGTTAAGAGAGAGAAACGTGTGAGCTTTGGGAACGATGTAGTTTCATATGAGCTGAAAATGGACTGCGTTTACCTGAAATGAAGTCTTGCATGTAGGAAGACACAGAGCCTGGGATTTAACTCCATTTCTGAAGGGAAACACACAGCACAGTTCTCAACCATGAAACACACTCTGCTTTAGAGCAAGAAGCACGGCCTTGCTTTCTAGAGTCTCTAATACATCAGGAAACGTGAGTGTGCTCAGAACAAAAGAACGTTGTTTTCTAGACATACAGACCACATGTAGTTCAACTCTGCTTCGAAAACTGATACAAACCACAGATCCTCTAACATCCAATGCTTTTCAGTTAAATGCGAGAAACGTGTGAACTTCCTGAACAATGTACCTTCGTTTGAGCTGAAATGTGACTGCGTTTACATGAAACGAAGTCTTGCATGTAAGAGTACACAGAGCCTGTTATTTAACTCCATTTCTGAAGGGAAACACACAGCACAGTTCTCATACATGAAACACACCTTGCTTTAGAGCAAGAAGCATGTCTTTGCTTTCTAGAATCTCTAATACAGCAGGAAACTTGAGTGTGCTCAGAACAAAATAACGGTGTTTCCTAAAAATACAGACCATATCTAGTTCAACTCTGCTTCTGAAACTGATAGAAACCACAGGTACTCTTACATCCAATGCTTTCCAGTTAAGAGAGAGAAACGTGTGAGCTTTGGGATCGATGTAGTTTCATATGAGCTGAAAATGGACTGCAGTTACCTGAAATAAAGTCTTGCATGTAGGAAGACACAGAGCCTGGGATTTAACTCCATTTCTGAAGGGAAACTCACAGCACAGTTCTCATCCATGAAACACACTCTGCTTTAGAGCAAGAAGCACGGCTTTGCTTTCTAGAGTCTCTAATACATCAGGAAACGTGAGTGTGCTCAGAACAAAAGAAAGTTGTTTTCTAGACATACAGACCACATGTAGTTCAACTCTGCTTCGAAAACTGATACAAACCACAGATCCTCTAACATCCAAAGCTTTTTAGTTAAATGCGAGAAACGTGTAAACTTCGGGAACAATGTACCTTCGTTTAAGCTGAAATGTGTCTGCGTTTACATGAAAGGAAGTCTTGCTTGTAAGAGGACACAGAGCCTGGTATTTAACCCCATTTCTGAAGGGAAACACACAGCACAGTTCTCATCTATGAAACACACCTTGCTTTAGAGCAAGAAGCATGCCTTTGCTTTCTAGAATCTCTAATAAAGCAGGGAACATGAGTGTGCTCAGAACAAAAGAACTGTGTTTCCTACCCATATGGACCATATCTAATTCAACTCGGCAGGTGAAACTGATAGAAACCACACGTCCTCTAACATCCAATGATTTTCTGTTAAGAGCAAGAAACTTGTGAGCTTTGTGAAAGAAGTAGCTTCGTTTGAGCTGAAGTGACTGGGTTTACCTGAAAGGAAGTCTTGCTTGTAGGAAGACACAGAGCCTGGGATTTAACTCCATTTCTGAAGGGAAACACACAGCACAGTTCTCATCCATGAAACACACTCTGCTTAAGAGCAAGAAACTTGCATTTGCTTTCTAGATTTTCTAATATAGCAGGAAACGTGAGTGTGCTCAGAACAAAATAACGGTGGTTCCTACAAATAGAGACCATATCTAGTTCAACTCTGCTTCTGAAACTGATAGAAACCACAGGTAATCTTACTTCCAATGCTTTCCAGTTAAGAGCGAGAAACGTGGGAGCTTTGGGAACGATGTAGTTTCTTATGAGCTGAAAATGGACTGCGTTTATCTGAAATGAAGTCTTGCATGTAGGAAGACACAGAGCCTGGGATTTAACTCCATTTCTGAAGGGAAACACACAGCACAGTTCTCATCCATGAAACACACTCTGCTTTACAGCAAGAAGCACGGCCGTGCTTTCTAGAGTCTCCAATACAGCAGGAAACGTGAGTGTGCTCAGAACAAAAGAACGGTGTTTCCTCCACATATGGAACATATCTAGTTCAACTCTTCTTCTGAAACTGATAGAAACCACAGGTCCTCTAATATCCAATGCTGTTCAGTTAAGAGTGAGAAACGAGTGAGCTTTGGGAACAATGTAGCTTCGTTTGAGCTCAAAAGGGACTGCGTTTATCTGAAAAGAATTCTTGCTTGTAGGAAGACACAGAGACTGGGATTTAACTCCATTTCTGAAGGGAAAAACACAGCACAGTTCTCATCCATGAAACACAGTCTGCTTTAGAGCAAGAAGCACGCTCTGACTTTCTAGAGTCTCTAATAAAGCAGGAAACGTGAGTGTGCTCAGGACAAAAGAACGGAGTTTTCTACACATACAGACCATATCTGGTTCAACTCTGCTTTTGAAATCGATACAAACCACATATCCGCTAACATCCCATGCTTTTCAGTTAAATGCGAGAAACGTGTGATCTTCGTGAGCGATGTAGCTTCGTTTGAGCTGAAAAGTGTCTAAATTTACCTGAAAAGAAGTCTTGCTTGTTGGAGGACACAGAGCCTGGGATTGAACTCCATTTCTGAAGGGAAACCCACAGCACAGTTCTAATCCATGAAACACACTTTGCATTATAGCAAGAAGCACGCCCTTGCTTTCAAGAGTCTCTTATACAGCAGGTAACGTGAGTGTGCTCAGAAAAAAAGAACGGTTTTTCCTACACATATGGACCATATCTAGTTCAACTCTTCTTCAATAACTGATGCAAACCACAGGTCTGCTAATATCCAGTGCTTTTCTGTTAAGCGCGAGAAACATGTGACCTTCGTGAACAATGTTGGATCACTTGAGCTGAAAAGTGACTTTGTTTACCTGAAACGAAGTCTTCCTTGTAGGAGGACACACAGCCTGGTATTTAATTCCATTTCTGAAGGGAAACACACAGCAGAGTTCTCATCCATGGATGACACTCTTCTTTAGAGCAAGAAGCATGCATTTGCTTTCTAGATTTTCTAATATAGCAGGAAACGTGAGTGTGCTCAGAATAAATGAACGGTGTTTCCTACAAATACAGACCATATCTAGTTCAACTCTGCTTCTGAAACTGATAGAAACCAAAGGTACTCTTACAGCCGATGCTTTCGATTTAAGACAGAGAAACGTGTGAGCTTTGGGAACGATGTAGTTTCATATGAGCTGAAAATGGACTGTGTTTACCTGAAATGAAGTCTTGCATGTAGGAAGACACAGAGCCTGGGATTTAACTCCATTTCTGAAGGGAAACACACAGCACAGTTCTGAACCATGAAACACACTCTGCTTTAGAGCAAGAAGCACGGCCTTGCTTTCTAGAGTCTCTAATACATCAGGAAACATGAGTGTGCTCAGAACAAAAGAACGTTGTTTTCTAGACATACAGACCACATGTAGATCAACTCTGCTTCGAAAACTGACACAAACCACAGATCCTCTAACATCCAATGCTTTTCAGTTAAATGCGAGAAACGTGTGAACTTCCTGAACAATGTACCTTCGTTTGAGCTGAAATGTGACTGCGTTTACATGAACCGAAGTCTTGCATGTAAGAGGACACAGAGCCTGCTATTTAACTCCATTTCTGAAGGGAAACACACAGCACAGTTCTCATCCATGAAACACACTCTCCTTTAGAGCAAGATGCACGGCTTTGCTTTCTAGAGTCTCTAATACATCAGGAAACGTGAGTGTGCTCAGAACAAAAGAACGTTGTTTTCTAGACATACAGACCACATGTAGTTCAACTCTGCTTCGAAAACTGATACAAACCACAGATCCTCTAACATCCAATGCTTTTCAGTTAAATGCGAGAATCGTGTGAACTTCCTGAAAAATGTACCTTCGTTTGAGCTGAAATGTGACTGCGTTTACATGAAACGAAGTCTTGCTTGTATGAGGACACAGAGCCTGGGATTTAACTCCATTTCTGAAGGGAAACACACAGCACAGTTCTCATCCATGAAACACACCTTGCTTTAGAGCAAGAAGCATGCCTTTGCTTTCTAGAATCTCTAATAAATCAGGGAACGTGAGTGTGCTCAGAACAAAAGAACTGTGTTTCCTACACATACAGACCATATCTAATTCAACTCTTCAGGTCAAACGGATAGAAAGCACACGTCCTCTAACATCCAATGATTTTCAGTTAAGAGCAAGAAACTTGTGAGCTTCGTGAACAATGTAGGATCCTTTGAGCTGGAAAGTGAATTTGTTTACCTGAAACGAAGTCTTGCTTGTAGGAAGACACAGAGCCGGGGATTTAACCCCATTTCTGAAGGGAAACACACAGCACAGTTCTCATCCATGAAACACACTCTGCTTTAGAGCAAGAAGCACGGCCTTGCATTCTAGAGTCTCCAATACAGCAGGAAACGTGAGTGTGCTCAGAACAAAAGAACTGGGTTTCCTACACTTACACACCATATCTAATTCAACTCTGCAGGTGAAACTGATAGAAACCACACATCCTCTAACATCCAATGATTTTCCGTTAAGAGCAAAAACTTGTGAGCTTTGTGAAAAAAGTAGCTTCGTTTGAGCTGAAGTGACTGGGTTTACCTGAAAAGAAGTCTTGCTTGTAGGAAGACACAGAGCCTGGGATTTAACTCCATTTCTGAAGGGAAACACACAGCACAGTTCTCATCCATGAAACACACCTTGCTTTAGAGCAAGAAGCATGCCTTTGCTTTCTAGAATCTCTAATATAGCAGGAAACGTGAGTGTGCTCAGAACAAAAGAACTGTGTTTCCTACACATACAGACCATATCTAATTCAACTCTTCAGGTCAAACTGATAGAAAGCACACGTCCTCTAACATCCAATGATTTTCAGTTAAGAGCAAGAAACTTGTGAGCTTCGTGAACAATGTAGGATCCTTTGAGCTGGAAAGTGAATTTGTTTACCTGAAACGAAGTCTTGCTTGTAGGAAGACACAGAGCCGGGGATTTAACCCCATTTCTGAAGGGAAACACACAGCACAATTCTCATCCATGAAACACACTCTGCTTTAGAGCAAGAAGCACGGCCTTGCATTCTAGAGTCTCCAATACAGCAGGAAACGTGAGTGTGCTCAGAACAAAAGAACTGGGTTTCCTACACTTACACACCATATCTAATTCAACTCTGCAGGTGAAACTGATAGAAACCACACGTCCTCTAACATCCAATGATTTTCCGTTAAGAGCAAAAACTTGTGAGCTTTGTGAAAAAAGTAGCTTCGTTTGAGCTGAAGTGCTTTCTAGAGTCTCCAATACAGCAGGAAACGTGAGTGGGCTCAGAACAAAAGAACGGTGTTTCCTCCACATATGGAACATATCTAGTTCAACTCTTCTTCTGAAACTGATAGAAACCACAGGTCCTCTAATATCCAATGCTGTTCAGTTAAGAGTGAGAAACGAGTGAGCTTTGGGAACAATGTAGCTTCGTTTGAGCTGAAAAGGGACTGCGTTTATCTGAAAAGAATTCTTGCTTGTAGGAAGACACAGAGACTGGGATTTAACTCTATTTCTGAAGGGAAAAACACAGCACAGTTCTCATCCATGAAACACAGTCTGCTTTAGAGCAAGAAGAACGCTCTGGCTTTCTAGAGTCTCTAATAAAGCAGGAAACGTGAGTGTGCTCAGAACAAAAGAACGGGGTTTTCTACACATACAGACCATATCTGGTTCAACTCTGCTTCTGAAATCGATACAAACCACAGATCCGCTAACATCCAATGCTTTTCATTTAAATGCGAGACACGTGTGATCTTCGTGAGCGATGTAGCTTTGTTTGAGCTGAAAAGTGTCTGCGTTTACCTGAAAAGAAGTCTTGCTTGTTGGAGGAAACAGAGCCTGGGATTGAACTCCATTTCTGAAGGAAAAACCACAGCACACTTCTAATCCATGAAACACACTTTGCATTATAGCAAGAAGCACGCCCTTGCTTTCAAGAGTCTCTTATACAGCAGGTAACGTGAGTGTGCTCAGAACAAAAGAACGGTTTTTCCTACACATACGGACCATATCTAATTCAACTCTTCTTCAATAACTGATGCAAACCACAGGTCTGCTAATATCCAGTGCTTTTCTGTTAAGCGCGAGAAACGTGTGAGCTTCGTGAACAATGTTGGATCCCTTGAGCTGAAAAGTGACTTTGTTTACCTGAAACGAAGTCTTCCTTGTTGGAGGACACAGAGCCTGGGATTGAACTCCATTTCTGAAGGGAAACACACAGCAGAGTTCTCATCCATGGATGACACTCTGCTTTAGAGCAACAAGCATGCATTTGCTTTCTAGATTTTCTAATATAGCAGGAAACGTGAGTGTGCTCAGAACAAAAGAACGGTGTTTCCTACAAATACAGACCATATCTTCTTCAACTCTGCTTCTTAAACGGATAGAAACCACAGGTAGTCTTACATCCAGTGCTATCCAGTTAAGAGAGAGAAACGTGTGAGCTTTGGGAACGATGTAGTTTCATATGAGCTGAAAATGGACTGCGTTTACCTGAAATGAAGTCTTGCATGTAGGAAGACACAGAGCCTGGGATTTAACTCCATTTCTGAAGGGAAACACACAGCACAGTTCTCAACCATGAAACACACTCTGCTTTAGAGCAAGAAGCACGGCCTTGCTTTCTAGAGTCTCTAATACATCAGGAAACGTGAGTGTGCTCAGAACAAAAGAACGTTGTTTTCTAGACATACAGACCACATGTAGTTCAACTCTGCTTCGAAAACTGATACAAACCACAGATCCTCTAACATCCAATGCTTTTCAGTTAAATGCGAGAAACGTGTGAACTTCCTGAACAATGTACCTTCGTTTGAGCTGAAATGTGACTGCGTTTACATGAAACGAAGTCTTGCATGTAAGAGTACACAGAGCCTGTTATTTAACTCCATTTCTGAAGGGAAACACACAGCACAGTTCTCATACATGAAACACACCTTGCTTTAGAGCAAGAAGCATGTCTTTGCTTTCTAGAATCTCTAATACAGCAGGAAACTTGAGTGTGCTCAGAACAAAATAACGGTGTTTCCTAAAAATACAGACCATATCTAGTTCAACTCTGCTTCTGAAACTGATAGAAACCACAGGTACTCTTACATCCAATGCTTTCCAGTTAAGAGAGAGAAACGTGTGAGCTTTGGGATCGATGTAGTTTCATATGAGCTGAAAATGGACTGCAGTTACCTGAAATAAAGTCTTGCATGTAGGAAGACACAGAGCCTGGGATTTAACTCCATTTCTGAAGGGAAACTCACAGCACAGTTCTCATCCATGAAACACACTCTGCTTTAGAGCAAGAAGCACGGCTTTGCTTTCTAGAGTCTCTAATACATCAGGAAACGTGAGTGTGCTCAGAACAAAAGAAAGTTGTTTTCTAGACATACAGACCACATGTAGTTCAACTCTGCTTCGAAAACTGATACAAACCACAGATCCTCTAACATCCAAAGCTTTTTAGTTAAATGCGAGAAACGTGTAAACTTCGGGAACAATGTACCTTCGTTTAAGCTGAAATGTGTCTGCGTTTACATGAAAGGAAGTCTTGCTTGTAAGAGGACACAGAGCCTGGTATTTAACCCCATTTCTGAAGGGAAACACACAGCACAGTTCTCATCTATGAAACACACCTTGCTTTAGAGCAAGAAGCATGCCTTTGCTTTCTAGAATCTCTAATAAAGCAGGGAACATGAGTGTGCTCAGAACAAAAGAACTGTGTTTCCTACCCATATGGACCATATCTAATTCAACTCGGCAGGTGAAACTGATAGAAACCACACGTCCTCTAACATCCAATGATTTTCTGTTAAGAGCAAGAAACTTGTGAGCTTTGTGAAAGAAGTAGCTTCGTTTGAGCTGAAGTGACTGGGTTTACCTGAAAGGAAGTCTTGCTTGTAGGAAGACACAGAGCCTGGGATTTAACTCCATTTCTGAAGGGAAACACACAGCACAGTTCTCATCCATGAAACACACTCTGCTTAAGAGCAAGAAACTTGCATTTGCTTTCTAGATTTTCTAATATAGCAGGAAACGTGAGTGTGCTCAGAACAAAATAACGGTGGTTCCTACAAATAGAGACCATATCTAGTTCAACTCTGCTTCTGAAACTGATAGAAACCACAGGTAATCTTACTTCCAATGCTTTCCAGTTAAGAGCGAGAAACGTGGGAGCTTTGGGAACGATGTAGTTTCTTATGAGCTGAAAATGGACTGCGTTTATCTGAAATGAAGTCTTGCATGTAGGAAGACACAGAGCCTGGGATTTAACTCCATTTCTGAAGGGAAACACACAGCACAGTTCTCATCCATGAAACACACTCTGCTTTACAGCAAGAAGCACGGCCGTGCTTTCTAGAGTCTCCAATACAGCAGGAAACGTGAGTGTGCTCAGAACAAAAGAACGGTGTTTCCTCCACATATGGAACATATCTAGTTCAACTCTTCTTCTGAAACTGATAGAAACCACAGGTCCTCTAATATCCAATGCTGTTCAGTTAAGAGTGAGAAACGAGTGAGCTTTGGGAACAATGTAGCTTCGTTTGAGCTCAAAAGGGACTGCGTTTATCTGAAAAGAATTCTTGCTTGTAGGAAGACACAGAGACTGGGATTTAACTCCATTTCTGAAGGGAAAAACACAGCACAGTTCTCATCCATGAAACACAGTCTGCTTTAGAGCAAGAAGCACGCTCTGACTTTCTAGAGTCTCTAATAAAGCAGGAAACGTGAGTGTGCTCAGGACAAAAGAACGGAGTTTTCTACACATACAGACCATATCTGGTTCAACTCTGCTTTTGAAATCGATACAAACCACATATCCGCTAACATCCCATGCTTTTCAGTTAAATGCGAGAAACGTGTGATCTTCGTGAGCGATGTAGCTTCGTTTGAGCTGAAAAGTGTCTAAATTTACCTGAAAAGAAGTCTTGCTTGTTGGAGGACACAGAGCCTGGGATTGAACTCCATTTCTGAAGGGAAACCCACAGCACAGTTCTAATCCATGAAACACACTTTGCATTATAGCAAGAAGCACGCCCTTGCTTTCAAGAGTCTCTTATACAGCAGGTAACGTGAGTGTGCTCAGAAAAAAAGAACGGTTTTTCCTACACATATGGACCATATCTAGTTCAACTCTTCTTCAATAACTGATGCAAACCACAGGTCTGCTAATATCCAGTGCTTTTCTGTTAAGCGCGAGAAACATGTGACCTTCGTGAACAATGTTGGATCACTTGAGCTGAAAAGTGACTTTGTTTACCTGAAACGAAGTCTTCCTTGTAGGAGGACACACAGCCTGGTATTTAATTCCATTTCTAAAGGGAAACACACAGCAGAGTTCTCATCCATGGATGACACTCTTCTTTAGAGCAAGAAGCATGCATTTGCTTTCTAGATTTTCTAATATAGCAGGAAACGTGAGTGTGCTCAGAATAAATGAACGGTGTTTCCTACAAATACAGACCATATCTAGTTCAACTCTGCTTCTGAAACTGATAGAAACCAAAGGTACTCTTACAGCCGATGCTTTCGATTTAAGACAGAGAAACGTGTGAGCTTTGGGAACGATGTAGTTTCATATGAGCTGAAAATGGACTGTGTTTACCTGAAATGAAGTCTTGCATGTAGGAAGACACAGAGCCTGGGATTTAACTCCATTTCTGAAGGGAAACACACAGCACAGTTCTGAACCATGAAACACACTCTGCTTTAGAGCAAGAAGCACGGCCTTGCTTTCTAGAGTCTCTAATACATCAGGAAACATGAGTGTGCTCAGAACAAAAGAACGTTGTTTTCTAGACATACAGACCACATGTAGATCAACTCTGCTTCGAAAACTGACACAAACCACAGATCCTCTAACATCCAATGCTTTTCAGTTAAATGCGAGAAACGTGTGAACTTCCTGAACAATGTACCTTCGTTTGAGCTGAAATGTGACTGCGTTTACATGAACCGAAGTCTTGCATGTAAGAGGACACAGAGCCTGCTATTTAACTCCATTTCTGAAGGGAAACACACAGCACAGTTCTCATCCATGAAACACACTCTCCTTTAGAGCAAGATGCACGGCTTTGCTTTCTAGAGTCTCTAATACATCAGGAAACGTGAGTGTGCTCAGAACAAAAGAACGTTGTTTTCTAGACATACAGACCACATGTAGTTCAACTCTGCTTCGAAAACTGATACAAACCACAGATCCTCTAACATCCAATGCTTTTCAGTTAAATGCGAGAATCGTGTGAACTTCCTGAAAAATGTACCTTCGTTTGAGCTGAAATGTGACTGCGTTTACATGAAACGAAGTCTTGCTTGTATGAGGACACAGAGCCTGGGATTTAACTCCATTTCTGAAGGGAAACACACAGCACAGTTCTCATCCATGAAACACACTCTGCTTTAGAGCAAGAAGCACGGCCTTGCATTCTAGAGTCTCCAATACAGCAGGAAACGTGAGTGTGCTCAGAACAAAAGAACTGGGTTTCCTACACTTACACACCATATCTAATTCAACTCTGCAGGTGAAACTGATAGAAACCACACATCCTCTAACATCCAATGATTTTCCGTTAAGAGCAAAAACTTGTGAGCTTTGTGAAAAAAGTAGCTTCGTTTGAGCTGAAGTGACTGGGTTTACCTGAAAAGAAGTCTTGCTTGTAGGAAGACACAGAGCCTGGGATTTAACTCCATTTCTGAAGGGAAACACACAGCACAGTTCTCATCCATGAAACACACCTTGCTTTAGAGCAAGAAGCATGCCTTTGCTTTCTAGAATCTCTAATAAATCAGGGAACGTGAGTGTGCTCAGAACAAAAGAACTGTGTTTCCTACACATACAGACCATATCTAATTCAATTCTTCAGGTCAAACTGATAGAAAGCACACGTCCTCTAACATCCAATGATTTTCAGTTAAGAGCAAGAAACTTGTGAGCTTCGTGAACAATGTAGGATCCTTTGAGCTGGAAAGTGAATTTGTTTACCTGAAACGAAGTCTTGCTTGTAGGAAGACACAGAGCCGGGGATTTAACCCCATTTCTGAAGGGAAACACACAGCACAGTTCTCATCCATGAAACACACTCTGCTTTAGAGCAAGAAGCACGGCCTTGCATTCTAGAGTCTCCAATACAGCAGGAAACGTGAGTGTGCTCAGAACAAAAGAACTGGGTTTCCTACACATACACACCATATCTAATTCAACTCTGCAGGTGAAACTGATAGAAACCACACGTCCTCTAACATCCAATGATTTTCCGTTAAGAGCAAAAACTTGTGAGCTTTGTGAAAAAAGTAGCTTCGTTTGAGCTGAAGTGACTGGGTTTACCTGAAAAGAAGTCTTGCTTGTAGGAAGACACAGAGCCTGGGATTTAACTCCATATCTGAAGGGAAACACACAGCACAGTTCTCATCCATGAAACACACCTTGCTTTAGAGCAAGAAGCATGTCTTTGTTTTCTAGAATCTCTAATAAAGCAGGGAACGTGAGTGTGCTAAGAACAAAAGAACGGTGTTTCCTACCCATACGGACCATATCTAGTTAAACTCTGCTTCGATTACTGATACAAACCACAGGTCTGTTAACATCCATTGCGTTTCTGTTAAGCGCGAGAAACATGTGAGCTTCGTGAACAATGTAGGATCCCTTGAGCTGAAAAGTGACTTTGTTTACCTGAATCGAAGTCTTCCTTGTAGGAGGACACACAGCCTGGTATTTAATTCCATTTCTGTAGGGAAACACACAGCAGAGTTCTCATCCATGGATGACACTCTGCTTTAGAGCAAGAAGCATGCATTTGCATTCTAGATTTTCTAATATAGCAGGAAACGTGAGTGTGCTCAGAACAAAAGAACGGTGTTTCCTACAAATACAGACCATATCTAGTTCAACTCTGCTTCTGAAACTGATAGAAACCACAGGTACACTTACAGCCAATGCTTTCCATTTAAGAGAGAGAAACGTGTGAGCTTTGGGAACAATGTAGTTTCATATGAGCTGAAAATGGACTGCGTTTACCTGAAATGAAGTCTTGCATGTAGGAAGACACAGAGCCTGGGATTTAACTCCATTTCTGAAGGGAAACACACAGCACAGTTCTGAACCATGATACACACTCTGCTTTAGAGCAAGAAGCACGGCCTTGCTTTCTAGAGTCTCTAATACATCAGGAAACATGAGTGTGCTCAGAACAAAAGAACGTTGTTTTCTACACATACAGACCACATGTAGTTCAACTCTGCTTCGAAAACTGATACAAACCACAGATCCTCTAACATCCAATGCTTTTCAGTTAAATGCGAGAAACGTGTGAACTTCCTGAACAATGTACCTTCGTTGGAGCTGAAATGTGACTGCGTTTACATGAACCAAAGTCTTGCATGTAAGAGGACACAGAGCCTGCTATTTAACTCCATTTCTGAAGGGAAACACACAGCACAGTTCTCGTCCATGAAACACAATCTGCATTAGAGCAAGAAGCATGCCTTTGCATTCTAGATTTTCTAATATAGCAGGAAACGTGAGTGTGCTCAGAACAAAAGAACGGTGTTTCCTACAAATACAGACCATATCTAGTTCAACTCTGCTTCTGAAACTGATAGAAACCACAGGTACTCTTACATCCAATGCTTTCCAGTTAAGAGCGAGAAACGTGGGAGCTTTTGGAACGATGTAGTTTCTTATGAGCTGAAAATGGACTGCGTTTACCTGAAATGAAGTTTTGCATGTAGGAGGACACAGAGCCTGGGATTTAACTCCATTTCTGAAGGGAAACACACAGCACAGTTCTCATCCATGAAACACACTCTGCTTTACAGCAAGAAGCATGCCTTTGCTTTCTAGAATCTCTAATACAGCAGGAAACTTGAGTGTGCTCAAAACAAAAGAATGGTGTTTCCTGCACATATGGAACATATCTAGTTCCAATCTTCTTCTGAAACTGATAGAAACCACAGGTCCTCTAATATCCAATGCTGTTCAGTTAAGAGTGAGAAACGTGTGAACTTTGGGAATGATGTAGCTTCCTTTGAGCTGAAAAGGGACTGAGTTTATCTGAAAAGAAATCTTGCTTGTAGGAAGACACAGAGACTGGGATTTATCTACATTTCTGAAGGGAAACACACAGCACAGTTCTCGTCCATGAAACACAATCTGCTTTAGAGCAAGAAGCATGCCTTTGCTTTCTAGATTTTCTAATATAGCAGGAAACGTGAGTGTGCTCAGAACAAAAGAACGGTGTTTCCTACAAATAGAGACCATATCTAGTTCAACTCTACTTCTGAAACTGATAGAAACCACAGGTACTCTTACATCCAATGCTTTCCAGTTAAGAGCGAGAAACGTGGGAGCTTTGGGAACGATGTAGTTTCTTATGAGCTGAAAATGGACTGCGTTTACCTGAAATGAAGTCTTGCATGTAGGATGACACAGAGCCTGGGATTTAACTCCATTTCTGAAGGGAAACACACAGCAGAGTTCTCATCCATGGATGACACTCTTCTTTAGAGCAAGAAGCATGCATTTGCTTTCTAGATTTTCTAATATAGCAGGAAACGTGAGTGTGCTCAGAACAAATGAACGGTGTTTCCTACAAATACAGACCATATCTAGTTCAACTCTGCTTCTGAAACTGATAGAAACCAAAGGTATTGTTACAGCCAATGCTTTCCATTTAAGACAGAGAAACGTGTGAGCTTTGGGAACGATGTAGTTTCATATGAGCTGAAAATGGACTGTGTTTACCTGAAATGGAATCTTGCATGTAGGAAGACACAGAGCCTGGGATTTAACTCCATTTCTGAAGGGAAAAACACAGCACAGTTCTCATCCATGAAACACAGTCTGCTTTAGAGCAAGAAGCACGCTCTGGCTTTCTAGAGTCCCTAATAAAGCAGGAAACGTGAGTGTGCTCAGAACAAAAGAACGGAGTTTTCTACACATACAGACCATATCTGGTTCAACTCTGCTTCTGAAATCGATACAAACCACAGATCCGCTAACATGCAATGCTTTTCAGTTAAATGCGAGAAACGTGTGATCTTCGTGAGTGATGTAGCTTCGTTTGAGCTGAAAAGTGTCTGCGTTTACCTGAAAAGAAGTCTTGCTTGTTGGAGGACACAGAGCCTGGGATTGAACTCCATTTTTGAAGGGAAACCCACAGCACAGTTCTAATCCATGAAACACACTTTGTATTATAGCAAGAAGCACGCCCTTGCTTTCAAGAGTCTCTTATACAGCAGGTAACGTGAGTGTGCTCAGAAAAAAAGAACGGTTTTTCCTACACATACGGACCATATCTAGTTCAACTCTTCTTCAATAACTGATGCAAACCACAGGTCTGCTAATATCCAGTGTTTTTCTGTTAAGCGCGAGAAACATGTGACCTTCGTGAACAATGTTGGATCACTTGAGCTGAAAAGTGACTTTGTTTACCTGAAACGAAGTCTTCCTTGTAGGAGGAAACACAGCCTGGTATTTAATTCCATTTCTGAAGGGAAACACACAGCAGAGTTCTCATCCATGGATGACACTCTTCTTTAGAGCAAGAAGCATGCATTTGCTTTCTAGATTTTCTAATATAGCAGGAAACGTGAGTGTGCTCAGAACAAATGAACGGTGTTTCCTACAAATACAGACCATATCTAGTTCAACTCTGCTTCTGAAACTGATAGAAACCAAAGGTACTCTTACAGCCGATGCTTTCGATTTAAGACAGAGAAACGTGTGAGCTTTGGGAACGATGTAGTTTCATATGAGCTGAAAATGGACTGTGTTTACCTGAAATGAAGTCTTGCATGTAGGAAGACACAGAGCCTGGGATTTAACTCCATTTCTGAAGGGAAAAACACAGCACAGTTCTCATCCATGAAACACAGTCTGCTTTAGAGCAAGAAGCACGCTCTGGCTTTCTAGAGTCCCTAATAAAGCAGGAAACGTGAGTGTGCTCAGAACAAAAGAACGGAGTTTTCTACACATACAGACCATATCTGGTTCAACTCTGCTTCTGAAATCGATACAAACCACAGATCCGCTAACATGCAATGCTTTTCAGTTAAATGCGAGAAACGTGTGAACTTCCTGAACAATGTACCTTCGTTTGAGCTGAAATGTGACTGCGTTTACATGAACCGAAGTCTTGCATGTAAGAGGACACAGAGCCTGCTATTTAACTCCATTTCTGAAGGGAAACACACAGCACAGTTCTCATCCATGAAACACACTCTGCTTTAGAGCAAGATGCACGGCTTTGCTTTCTAGAGTCTCTAATACATCAGGAAACGTGAGTGTGCTCAGAACAAAAGAACGTTGTTTTCTAGACATACAGACCACATGTAGTTCAACTCTGCTTCGAAAACTGATACAAACCACAGATCCTCTAACATCCAATGCTTTTCAGTTAAATGCGAGAATCGTGTGAACTTCCTGAACAATGTACCTTCGTTTGAGCTGAAATGTGACTGCGTTTACATGAAACGAAGTCTTGCTTGTAAGAGGACACAGAGCCTGGGATTTAACTCCATTTCTGAAGGGAAACACACAGCACAGTTCTCATCCATGAAACACACCTTGCTTTAGAGCAAGAAGCATGCCTTTGCTTTCTAGAATCTCTAATAAATCAGGGAACGTGAGTGTGCTCAGAACAAAAGAACTGTGTTTCCTACACATACAGACCATATCTAATTCAACTCTTCAGGTCAAACGGATAGAAAGCACACGTCCTCTAACATCCAATGATTTTCAGTTAAGAGCAAGAAACTTGTGAGCTTCGTGAACAATGTAGGATCCTTTGAGCTGGAAAGTGAATTTGTTTACCTGAAACGAAGTCTTGCTTGTAGGAAGACACAGAGCCGGGGATTTAACCCCATTTCTGAAGGGAAACACACAGCACAGTTCTCATCCATGAAACACACTCTGCTTTAGAGCAAGAAGCACGGCCTTGCATTCTAGAGTCTCCAATACAGCAGGAAACGTGAGTGTGCTCAGAACAAAAGAACTGGGTTTCCTACACTTACACACCATATCTAATTCAACTCTGCAGGTGAAACTGATAGAAACCACACATCCTCTAACATCCAATGATTTTCCGTTAAGAGCAAAAACTTGTGAGCTTTGTGAAAAAAGTAGCTTCGTTTGAGCTGAAGTGACTGGGTTTACCTGAAAAGAAGTCTTGCTTGTAGGAAGACACAGAGCCTGGGATTTAACTCCATTTCTGAAGGGAAACACACAGCACAGTTCTCATCCATGAAACACACCTTGCTTTAGAGCAAGAAGCATGCCTTTGCTTTCTAGAATCTCTAATAAATCAGGGAACGTGAGTGTGCTCAGAACAAAAGAACTGTGTTTCCTACACATACAGACCATATCTAATTCAACTCTTCAGGTCAAACTGATAGAAAGCACACGTCCTCTAACATCCAATGATTTTCAGTTAAGAGCAAGAAACTTGTGAGCTTCGTGAACAATGTAGGATCCTTTGAGCTGGAAAGTGAATTTGTTTACCTGAAACGAAGTCTTGCTTGTAGGAAGACACAGAGCCGGGGATTTAACCCCATTTCTGAAGGGAAACACACAGCACAGTTCTCATCCATGAAACACACTCTGCTTTAGAGCAAGAAGCACGGCCTTGCATTCTAGAGTCTCCAATACAGCAGGAAACGTGAGTGTGCTCAGAACAAAAGAACTGGGTTTCCTACACATACACACCATATCTAATTCAACTCTGCAGGTGAAACTGATAGAAACCACACGTCCTCTAACATCCAATGATTTTCCGTTAAGAGCAAAAACTTGTGAGCTTGGTGAAAAAAGTAGCTTCGTTTGAGCTGAAGTGACTGGGTTTACCTGAAAAGAAGTCTTGCTTGTAGGAAGACACAGAGCCTGGGATTTAACTCCATATCTGAAGGGAAGCACACAGCACAGTTCTCATCCATGAAACACACCTTGCTTTAGAGCAAGAAGCATGTCTTTGTTTTCTAGAATCTCTAATAAAGCAGGGAACGTGAGTGTGCTAAGAACAAAAGAACGGTGTTTCCTACCCATACGGACCATATCTAGTTAAACTCTGCTTCGATTACTGATACAAACCACAGGTCTGCTAACATCCATTGCGTTTCTGTTAAGCGCGAGAAACATGTGAGCTTCGTGAACAATGTAGGATCCCTTGAGCTGAAAAGTGACTTTGTTTACCTGAATCGAAGTCTTCCTTGTAGGAGGACACACAGCCTGGTATTTAATTCCATTTCTGTAGGGAAACACACAGCAGAGTTCTCATCCATGGATGACACTCTGCTTTAGAGCAAGAAGCATGCATTTGCTTTCTAGATTTTCTAATATAGCAGGAAACGTGAGTGTGCTCAGAACAAAAGAACGGTGTTTCCTACAAATACAGACCATATCTAGTTCAACTCTGCTTCTGAAACTGATAGAAACCACAGGTACACTTACAGCCAATGCTTTCCATTTAAGAGAGAGAAACGTGTGAGCTTTGGGAACAATGTAGTTTCATATGAGCTGAAAATGGACTGCGTTTACCTGAAATGAAGTCTTGCATGTAGGAAGACACAGAGCCTGGGATTTAACTCCATTTCTGAAGGGAAACACACAGCACAGTTCTGAACCATGAAACACACTCTGCTTTAGAGCAAGAAGCACGGCCTTGCTTTCTAGAGTCTCTAATACATCAGGAAACATGAGTGTGCTCAGAACAAAAGAACGTTGTTTTCTACACATACAGACCACATGTAGTTTAACTCTGCTTCGAAAACTGATACAAACCACAGATCCTCTAACATCCAATGCTTTTCAGTTAAATGCGAGAAACGTGTGAACTTCCTGAACAATGTACCTTCGTTTGAGCTGAAATGTGACTGCGTTTACATGAACCAAAGTCTTGCATGTAAGAGGACACAGAGCCTGCTATTTAACTCCATTTCTGAAGGGAAACACACAGCACAGTTCTCGTCCATGAAACACAATCTGCATTAGAGCAAGAAGCATGCCTTTGCTTTCTAGATTTTCTAATATAGCAGGAAACGTGAGTGTGCTCAGAACAAAAGAACGGTGTTTCCTACAAATACAGACCATATCTAGTTCAACTCTGCTTCTGAAACTGATAGAAACCACAGGTACTCTTACATCCAATGCTTTCCAGTTAAGAGCGAGAAACGTGGGAGCTTTTGGAACGATGTAGTTTCTTATGAGCTGAAAATGGACTGCGTTTACCTGAAATGAAGTTTTGCATGTAGGATGACACAGAGCCTGGGATTTAACTCCATTTCTGAAGGGAAACACACAGCACAGTTCTCATCCATGAAACACACTCTGCTTTACAGCAAGAAGCATGCCTTTGCTTTCTAGAATCTCTAATACAGCAGGAAACTTGAGTGTGCTCAAAACAAAAGAATGGTGTTTCCTGCACATATGGAACATATCTAGTTCCAATCTTCTTCTGAAACTGATAGAAACCACAGGTCCTCTAATATCCAATGCTGTTCAGTTAAGAGTGAGAAACGTGTGAACTTTGGGAATGATGTAGCTTCCTTTGAGCTGAAAAGGGACTGAGTTTATCTGAAAAGAAATCTTGCTTGTAGGAAGACACAGAGACTGGGATTTATCTCCATTTCTGAAGGGAAACACACAGCACAGTTCTCGTCCATGAAACACAATCTGCTTTAGAGCAAGAAGCATGCCTTTGCTTTCTAGATTTTCTAATATAGCAGGAAACGTGAGTGTGCTCAGAACAAAAGAACGGTGTTTCCTACAAATAGAGACCATATCTAGTTCAACTCTACTTCTGAAACTGATAGAAACCACAGGTACTCTTACATCCAATGCTTTCCAGTTAAGAGCGAGAAACGTGGGAGCTTTGGGAACGATGTAGTTTCTTATGAGCTGAAAATGGACTGCGTTTACCTGAAATGAAGTCTTGCATGTAGGATGACACAGAGCCTGGGATTTAACTCCATTTCTGAAGGGAAACACACAGCAGAGTTCTCATCCATGGATGACACTCTTCTTTAGAGCAAGAAGCATGCATTTCCTTTCTAGATTTTCTAATATAGCAGGAAACGTGAGTGTGCTCAGAACAAATGAACGGTGTTTCCTACAAATACAGACCATATCTAGTTCAACTCTGCTTCTGAAACTGATAGAAACCAAAGGTACTGTTACAGCCAATGCTTTCCATTTAAGACAGAGAAACGTGTGAGCTTTGGGAATGATGTAGTTTCATATGAGCTGAAAATGGACTGTGTTTACCTGAAAAGGAATCTTGCATGTAGGAAGACACAGAGCCTGGGATTTAACTCCATTTCTGAAGGGAAAAACACAGCACAGTTCTCATCCATGAAACACAGTCTGCTTTAGAGCAAGAAGCACGCTCTGGCTTTCTAGAGTCCCTAATAAAGCAGGAAACGTGAGTGTGCTCAGAACAAAAGAACGGAGTTTTCTACACATACAGACCATATCTGGTTCAACTCTGCTTCTGAAATCGATACAAACCACAGATCCGCTAACATGCAATGCTTTTCAGTTAAATGCGAGAAACGTGTGAACTTCCTGAACAATGTACCTTCGTTTGAGCTGAAATGTGACTGCGTTTACATGAACCGAAGTCTTGCATGTAAGAGGACACAGAGCCTGCTATTTAACTCCATTTCTGAAGGGAAACACACAGCACAGTTCTCATCCATGAAACACACTCTGCTTTAGAGCAAGATGCACGGCTTTGCTTTCTAGAGTCTCTAATACATCAGGAAACGTGAGTGTGCTCAGAACAAAAGAACGTTGTTTTCTAGACATACAGACCACATGTAGTTCAACTCTGCTTCGAAAACTGATACAAACCACAGATCCTCTAACATCCAATGCTTTTCAGTTAAATGCGAGAATCGTGTGAACTTCCTGAACAATGTACCTTCGTTTGAGCTGAAATGTGACTGCGTTTACATGAAACGAAGTCTTGCTTGTAAGAGGACACAGAGCCTGGGATTTAACTCCATTTCTGAAGGGAAACACACAGCACAGTTCTCATCCATGAAACACACCTTGCTTTAGAGCAAGAAGCATGCCTTTGCTTTCTAGAATCTCTAATAAATCAGGGAACGTGAGTGTGCTCAGAACAAAAGAACTGTGTTTCCTACACATACAGACCATATCTAATTCAACTCTTCAGGTCAAACGGATAGAAAGCACACGTCCTCTAACATCCAATGATTTTCAGTTAAGAGCAAGAAACTTGTGAGCTTCGTGAACAATGTAGGATCCTTTGAGCTGGAAAGTGAATTTGTTTACCTGAAACGAAGTCTTGCTTGTAGGAAGACACAGAGCCGGGGATTTAACCCCATTTCTGAAGGGAAACACACAGCACAGTTCTCATCCATGAAACACACTCTGCTTTAGAGCAAGAAGCACGGCCTTGCATTCTAGAGTCTCCAATACAGCAGGAAACGTGAGTGTGCTCAGAACAAAAGAACTGGGTTTCCTACACTTACACACCATATCTAATTCAACTCTGCAGGTGAAACTGATAGAAACCACACATCCTCTAACATCCAATGATTTTCCGTTAAGAGCAAAAACTTGTGAGCTTTGTGAAAAAAGTAGCTTCGTTTGAGCTGAAGTGACTGGGTTTACCTGAAAAGAAGTCTTGCTTGTAGGAAGACACAGAGCCTGGGATTTAACTCCATTTCTGAAGGGAAACACACAGCACAGTTCTCATCCATGAAACACACCTTGCTTTAGAGCAAGAAGCATGCCTTTGCTTTCTAGAATCTCTAATAAATCAGGGAACGTGAGTGTGCTCAGAACAAAAGAACTGTGTTTCCTACACATACAGACCATATCTAATTCAACTCTTCAGGTCAAACTGATAGAAAGCACACGTCCTCTAACATCCAATGATTTTCAGTTAAGAGCAAGAAACTTGTGAGCTTCGTGAACAATGTAGGATCCTTTGAGCTGGAAAGTGAATTTGTTTACCTGAAACGAAGTCTTGCTTGTAGGAAGACATAGAGCCGGGGATTTAACCCCATTTCTGAAGGGAAACACACAGCACAGTTCTCATCCATGAAACACACTCTGCTTTAGAGCAAGAAGCACGGCCTTGCATTCTAGAGTCTCCAATACAGCAGGAAACGTGAGTGTGCTCAGAACAAAAGAACTGGGTTTCCTACACATACACACCATATCTAATTCAACTCTGCAGGTGAAACTGATAGAAACCACACGTCCTCTAACATCCAATGATTTTCCGTTAAGAGCAAAAACTTGTGAGCTTTGTGAAAAAAGTAGCTTTGTTTGAGCTGAAGTGACTGGGTTTACCTGAAAAGAAGTCTTGCTTGTAGGAAGACACAGAGCCTGGGATTTAACTCCATATCTGAAGGGAAACACACAGCACAGTTCTCATCCATGAAACACACCTTGCTTTAGAGCAAGAAGCATGTCTTTGTTTTCTAGAATCTCTAATAAAGCAGGGAACGTGAGTGTGCTAAGAACAAAAGAACGGTGTTTCCTACCCATACGGACCATATCTAGTTAAACTCTGCTTCGATTACTGATACAAACCACACGTCTGCTAACATCCATTGCGTTTCTGTTAAGCGCGAGAAACATGTGAGCTTCGTGAACAATGTAGGATCCCTTGAGCTGAAAAGTGACTTTGTTTACCTGAATCGAAGTCTTCCTTGTAGGAGGACACACAGCCTGGTATTTAATTCCATTTCTGTAGGGAAACACACAGCAGAGTTCTCATCCATGGATGACACTCTGCTTTAGAGCAAGAAGCATGCATTTGCTTTCTAGATTTTCTAATATAGCAGGAAACGTGAGTGTGCTCAGAACAAAAGAACGGTGTTTCCTACAAATACAGACCATATCTAGTTCAACTCTGCTTCTGAACCTGATAGAAACCACAGGTACACTTACAGCCAATGCTTTCCATTTAAGAGAGAGAAACGTGTGAGCTTTGGGAACAATGTAGTTTCATATGAGCTGAAAATGGACTGCGTTTACCTGAAATGAAGTCTTGCATGTAGGAAGACACAGAGCCTGGGATTTAACTCCATTTCTGAAGGGAAACACACAGCACAGTTCTGAACCATGAAACACACTCTGCTTTAGAGCAAGAAGCACGGCCTTGCTTTCTAGAGTCTCTAATACATCAGGAAACATGAGTGTGCTCAGAACAAAAGAACGTTGTTTTCTAGACATACAGACCACATGTAGTTCAACTCTGCTTCGAAAACTGATACAAACCACAGATCCTCTAACATCCAATGCTTTTCAGTTAAATGCGAGAAACGTGTGAACTTCCTGAACAATGTACCTTCGTTTGAGCTGAAATGTGACTGCGTTTACATGAACCAAAGTCTTGCATGTAAGAGGACACAGAGCCTGCTATTTAACTCCATTTCTGAAGGGAAACACACAGCACAGTTCTCGTCCATGAAACACAATCTGCATTAGAGCAAGAAGCATGCCTTTGCTTTCTAGATTTTCTAATATAGCAGGAAACGTGAGTGTGCTCAGAACAAAAGAACGGTGTTTCCTACAAATACAGACCATATCTAGTTCAACTCTGCTTCTGAAACTGATAGAAACCACAGGTACTCTTACATCCAATGCTTTCCAGTTAAGAGCGAGAAACGTGGGAGCTTTTGGAACGATGTAGTTTCTTATGAGCTGAAAATGGACTGCGTTTACCTGAAATGAAGTTTTGCATGTAGGAGGACACAGAGCCTGGGATTTAACTCCATTTCTGAAGGGAAACACACAGCACAGTTCTCATCCATGAAACACACTCTGCTTTACAGCAAGAAGCATGCCTTTGCTTTCTAGAATCTCTAATACAGCAGGAAACTTGAGTGTGCTCAAAACAAAAGAATGGTGTTTCCTGCACATATGGAACATATCTAGTTCCAATCTTCTTCTGAAACTGATAGAAACCACAGGTCCTCTAATATCCAATGCTGTTCAGTTAAGAGTGAGAAACGTGTGAACTTTGGGAATGATGTAGCTTCCTTTGAGCTGAAAAGGGACTGAGTTTATCTGAAAAGAAATCTTGCTTGTAGGAAGACACAGAGACTGGGATTTATCTCCATTTCTGAAGGGAAACACACAGCACAGTTCTCGTCCATGAAACACAATCTGCTTTAGAGCAAGAAGCATGCCTTTGCTTTCTAGATTTTCTAATATAGCAGGAAACGTGAGTGTGCTCAGAACAAAAGAACGGTGTTTCCTACAAATAGAGACCATATCTAGTTCAACTCTACTTCTGAAACTGATAGAAACCACAGGTACTCTTACATCCAATGCTTTCCAGTTAAGAGCGAGAAACGTGGGAGCTTTGGGAACGATGTAGTTTCTTATGAGCTGAAAATGGACTGCGTTTACCTGAAATGAAGTCTTGCATGTAGGATGACACAGAGCCTGGGATTTAACTCCATTTCTGAAGGGAAACACACAGCAGAGTTCTCATCCATGGATGACACTCTTCTTTAGAGCAAGAAGCATGCATTTGCTTTCTAGATTTTCTAATATAGCAGGAAACGTGAGTGTGCTCAGAACAAATGAACGGTGTTTCCTACAAATACAGACCATATCTAGTTCAACTCTGCTTCTGAAACTGATAGAAACCAAAGGTACTGTTACAGCCAATGCTTTCCATTTAAGACAGAGAAACGTGTGAGCTTTGGGAACGATGTAGTTTCATATGAGCTGAAAATGGACTGTGTTTACCTGAAATGGAATCTTGCATGTAGGAAGACACAGAGCCTGGGATTTAACTCCATTTCTGAAGGGAAAAACACAGCACAGTTCTCATCCATGAAACACAGTCTGCTTTAGAGCAAGAAGCACGCTCTGGCTTTCTAGAGTCCCTAATAAAGCAGGAAACGTGAGTGTGCTCAGAACAAAAGAACGGAGTTTTCTACACATACAGACCATATCTGGTTCAACTCTGCTTCTGAAATCGATACAAACCACAGATCCGCTAACATGCAATGCTTTTCAGTTAAATGCGAGAAACGTGTGATCTTCGTGAGCGATGTAGCTTCGTTTGAGCTGAAAAGTGTCTGCGTTTACCTGAAAAGAAGTCTTGCTTGTTGGAGGACACAGAGCCTGGGATTGAACTCCATTTTTGAAGGGAAACCCACAGCACAGTTCTAATCCATGAAACACACTTTGTATTATAGCAAGAAGCACGCCCTTGCTTTCAAGAGTCTCTTATACAGCTGGTAACGTGAGTGTGCTCAGAACAAAAGAACGGTTTTTCCTACACATACGGACCATATCTAGTTCAACTCTTCTTCAATAACTGATGCAAACCACAGGTCTGCTAATATCCAGTGCTTTTCTGTTAAGCGCGAGAATCGTGTGAGCTTCGTGAACAATGTAGTATCCCTTGAGCTGAAAAGTGACTTTGTTTACCTGAAACGAAGTCTTCCTTGTAGGAGGACACACAGCCTGGTATTTAATTCCATTTCAGAAAGGGAAACACACAGCAGAGTTCTCATCCATGGATGACACTGTGCTTTAGAGCAAGAAGCATGCATTTGCTTTCTAGATTTTCTAATATAGCACAAACGTGAGTGTGCTCAGAACAAAAGAACGGTGTTTCCTACAAATACAGACCATATCTAGTTCAACTCTGCTTCTGAAACTGATAGAAACCACAGGTACTCTTACGTCCAATGCTTTCCAGTTAAGAGAGAGAAACGTCTGAGCTTTGGGAACGTTGTAGTTTCATATGAGCTGAAAATGGACTGCGTTTACCTGAAATAAAGTCTTGCATGTAGGAAGACACAGAGCCTGGGATTTACTTCCATTTCTGAAGGGAAACACACAGCACAGTTCTCAACCATGAAACACACTCTGCTTTAGAGTAAGAAGCACGGCCTTGCTTTCTAGAGTCTCTAATACATCAGGAAACGTGAGTGTGCTCAGAAGAAAAGAATGTTTTTTTCTAGATATACAGACCACATGTAGTTCAACTCTGCTTCGAAAACTGATACAAACCACAGATCCTCTAACATCCAATGCTTTTCCGTTAAATGCGAGAAACGTGTGACTTCCTGAACAATGTACCTTCGTTTGAGCTGAAATGTGACTGCGTTTACATGAAACGAAGTCTTGGATGTAAGAGGACACAGAGCCTGTTATTTAACTCCATTTCTGAAGGGAAACACACACCACAGTTTTCATCCATGAAACACACCTTGCTTTAGAGCAAGAAGCATGCCTTTGCTTTCTAGAATCTCTAATACAGCAGGAAACTTGAGTGTGCTCAAAACAAAAGAACGGTGTTTCCTGCACATATGGAACATATCTAGTTCCAATCTTCTTCTGAAACTGATAGAAACCACAGGTCCTCTAATATCCAATGCTGTTCAGTTAAGAGTGAGAAACGTGTGAACTTTGGGAATGATGTAGCTTCCTTTGAGCTGAAAAGGGACTGCGTTTATCTGAAAAGAAATCTTGCTTGTAGGAAGACACAGAGACTGGGATTTATCTCCATTTCTGAAGGGAAACACACAGCACAGTTCTCGTCCATGAAACACAATCTGCTTTAGAGCAAGAAGCATGCCTTTGCTTTCTAGATTTTCTAATATAGCAGGAAACGTGAGTGTGCTCAGAACAAAAGAACGGTGTTTCCTACAAATACAGACCATATCTAGTTCAACTCTGCTTCTGAAACTGATAGACACCACAGGTACTCTTACATCCAATGCTTTCCAGTTAAGAGAGAGGAACGTGTGAGCTTTGGGAACGATGTAGTATCATATGAGCTGAAAATGGACTGCATTTACCTGAAATAAAGTCTTGCATGTAGGAAGACACAGAGCCTGGGATTTAACTGCATTTCGGAAGGGAAACTCACAGCACAGTTCTCATCCATGAAACACACTCTGCTTTAGAGCAAGAAGCACGGCCTTGCTTTCTAGAGTCTCTAATACATCAGGAAACATGAGTGTGCTCAGAACAAAAGAACGTTGTTTTCTAGATATACAGACCACATGTAGTTCAACTCTGCTTGGAAAACTGATACAAACCACAGATCCTCTAACATCCAATGCTTTTCAGTTAAATGCGAGAAATTTGTGAACTTCCTGAACAATGTACCTTCGTTTGAGCTGAAATGTGACTGCGTTTACATGAAACAAAGTCTTGCTTGTAAGAGGACACAGAGCCTGGGATTTAACTCCATTTCTGAAGGGAAATACACAGCACAGATCTCATCCATGAAACACACATTGCTTTAGAGCAAGAAGCATGCCTTTGCTTTCTAGAATCTCTAATAAAGCAGGGAACGTGAGTGTGCTAAGAACAAAAGAACGGTGTTTCCTACACATACGGACCATATCTAGTTTAACTCTGCTTCGATTACTGATACAAACCACAGGTCTGCTAATATCCAGTGCTTTTCTGTTAAGCGCGAGAAACGTGTGAGCTTCGTGAACAATGTTGGATCCCTTGAGCTGAAAAGTGACTTTGTTTACCTGAAACGAAATCTTCCTTGTAGGAGGACACACAGCCTGGTATTTAATTCCATTTCTGAAGGGAAACACATAGCAGAGTTCTCATCCATGGATGACACTGTGCTTTAGAGCAAGAAGCATGCATTTGCTTTCTAGATTTTCTAATATAGCACAAACGTGAGTGTGCTCAGAACAAAAGAACGGTGTTTCCTACAAATACAGACCATATCTAGTTCAACTCTGCTTCTGAAACTGATAGAAACCACAGGTACACTTACAGCCAATGCTTTCCATTTAAGAGAGAGAAACGTGTGAGCTTTGGGAACAATGTAGTTTCATATGAGCTGAAAATGGACTGCGTTTACCTGAAATGAAGTCTTGCATGTAGGAAGACACAGAGCCTGGGATTTAACTCCATTTCTGAAGGGAAACACACAGCACAGTTCTGAACCATGAAACACACTCTGCTTTAGAGCAAGAAGCACGGCCTTGCTTTCTAGAGTCTCTAATACATCAGGAATCATGAGTGTGCTCAGAACAAAAGAACGTTGTTTTCTAGACATACAGACCACATGTAGTTCAACTCTGCTTCGAAAACTGATACAAACCACAGATCCTCTAACATCCAATGCTTTTCAGTTAAATGCGAGAAACGTGTGAACTTCCTGAACAATGTACCTTCGTTTGAGCTGAAATGTGACTGCGTTTACATGAACCAAAGTCTTGCATGTAAGAGGACACAGAGCCTGCTATTTAACTCCATTTCTGAAGGGAAACACACAGCACAGTTCTCGTCCATGAAACACAATCTGCATTAGAGCAAGAAGCATGCCTTTGCTTTCTAGATTTTCTAATATAGCAGGAAACGTGAGTGTGCTCAGAACAAAAGAACGGTGTTTCCTACAAATACAGACCATATCTAGTTCAACTCTGCTTCTGAAACTGATAGAAACCACAGGTACTCTTACATCCAATGCTTTCCAGTTAAGAGCGAGAAACGTGGGAGCTTTTGGAACGATGTAGTTTCTTATGAGCTGAAAATGGACTGCGTTTACCTGAAATGAAGTTTTGCATGTAGGAGGACACAGAGCCTGGGATTTAACTCCATTTCTGAAGGGAAACACACAGCACAGTTCTCATCCATGAAACACACTCTGCTTTACAGCAAGAAGCATGCCTTTGCTTTCTAGAATCTCTAATACAGCAGGAAACTTGAGTGTGCTCAAAACAAAAGAATGGTGTTTCCTGCACATATGGAACATATCTAGTTCAACTCTTCTTCTGCAACTGATAGAAACCACAGGTCCTCTAATATCCAATGCTGTTCAGTTAAGAGTGAGAAACGTGTGAACTTTGGGAATGATGTAGCTTCCTTTGAGCTGAAAAGGGACTGAGTTTATCTGAAAAGAAATCTTGCTTGTAGGAAGACACAGAGACTGGGATTTATCTCCATTTCTGAAGGGAAACACACAGCACAGTTCTCGTCCATGAAACACAATCTGCTTTAGAGCAAGAAGCATGCCTTTGCTTTCTAGATTTTCTAATATAGCAGGAAACGTGAGTGTGCTCAGAACAAAAGAACGGTGTTTCCTACAAATAGAGACCATATCTAGTTCAACTCTACTTCTGAAACTGATAGAAACCACAGGTACTCTTACATCCAATGCTTTCCAGTTAAGAGCGAGAAACGTGGGAGCTTTGGGAACGATGTAGTTTCTTATGAGCTGAAAATGGACTGCGTTTACCTGAAATGAAGTCTTGCATGTAGGATGACACAGAGCCTGGGATTTAACTCCATTTCTGAAGGGAAACACACAGCAGAGTTCTCATCCATGGATGACACTCTTCTTTAGAGCAAGAAGCATGCATTTGCTTTCTAGATTTTCTAATATAGCAGGAAACGTGAGTGTGCTCAGAACAAATGAACGGTGTTTCCTACAAATACAGACCATATCTAGTTCAACTCTGCTTCTGAAACTGATAGAAACCAAAGGTACTGTTACAGCCAATGCTTTCCATTTAAGACAGAGAAACGTGTGAGCTTTGGGAACGATGTAGTTTCATATGAGCTGAAAATGGACTGTGTTTACCTGAAATGGAATCTTGCATGTAGGAAGACACAGAGCCTGGGATTTAACTCCATTTCTGAAGGGAAAAACACAGCACAATTCTCATCCATGAAACACAGTCTGCTTTAGAGCAAGAAGCACGCTCTGGCTTTCTAGAGTCCCTAATAAAGCAGGAAACGTGAGTGTGCTCAGAACAAAAGAACGGAGTTTTCTACACATACAGACCATATCTGGTTCAACTCTGCTTCTGAAATCGATACAAACCACAGATCCGCTAACATGCAATGCTTTTCAGTTAAATGCGAGAAACGTGTGATCTTCGTGAGCGATGTAGCTTCGTTTGAGCTGAAAAGTGTCTGCGTTTACCTGAAAAGAAGTCTTGCTTGTTGGAGGACACAGAGCCTGGGATTGAACTCCATTTTTGAAGGGAAACCCACAGCACAGTTCTAATCCATGAAACACACTTTGTATTATAGCAAGAAGCACGCCCTTGCTTTCAAGAGTCTCTTATACAGCTGGTAACGTGAGTGTGCTCAGAACAAAAGAACGGTTTTTCCTACACATACGGACCATATCTAGTTCAACTCTTCTTCAATAACTGATGCAAACCACAGGTCTGCTAATATCCAGTGCTTTTCTGTTAAGCGCGAGAAACGTGTGAGCTTCGTGAACAATGTAGTATCCCTTGAGCTGAAAAGTGACTTTGTTTACCTGAAACGAAGTCTTCCTTGTAGGAGGACACACAGCCTGGTATTTAATTCCATTTCAGAAAGGGAAACACACAGCAGAGTTCTCATCCATGGATGACACTGTGCTTTAGAGCAAGAAGCATGCATTTGCTTTCTAGATTTTCTAATATAGCACAAACGTGAGTGTGCTCAGAACAAAAGAACGGTGTTTCCTACAAATACAGACCATATCTAGTTCAACTCTGCTTCTGAAACTGATAGAAACCACAGGTACTCTTACGTCCAATGCTTTCCAGTTAAGAGAGAGAAACGTCTGAGCTTTGGGAACGTTGTAGTTTCATATGAGCTGAAAATGGACTGCGTTTACCTGAAATAAAATCTTGCATGTAGGAAGACACAGAGCCTGGGATTTACTTCCATTTCTGAAGGGAAACACACAGCACAGTCTCAACCATGAAACACACTCTGCTTTAGAGTAAGAAGCACGGCCTTGCTTTCTAGAGTCTCTAATACATCAGGAAACGTGAGTGTGCTCAGAAGAAAAGAATGTTTTTTTCTAGACATACAGACCACATGTAGTTCAACTCTGCTTCGAAAACTGATACAAACCACAGATCCTCTAACATCCAATGCTTTTCCGTTAAATGCGAGAAACGTGTGACTTCCTGAACAATGTACCTTCATTTGAGCTGAAATGTGACTGCGTTTACATGAAACGAAGTCTTGGATGTAAGAGGACACAGAGCCTGTTATTTAACTCCATTTCTGAAGGGAAACACACACCACAGTTTTCATCCATGAAACACACCTTGCTTTAGAGCAAGAAGCATGCCTTTGCTTTCTAGAATCTCTAATACAGCAGGAAACTTGAGTGTGCTCAAAACAAAAGAACGGTGTTTCCTGCACATATGGAACATATCTAGTTCCAATCTTCTTCTGAAACTGATAGAAACCACAGGTCCTCTAATATCCAATGCTGTTCAGTTAAGAGTGAGAAACGTGTGAACTTTGGGAATGATGTAGCTTCCTTTGAGCTGAAAAGGGACTGCGTTTATCTGAAAAGAAATCTTGCTTGTAGGAAGACACAGAGACTGGGATTTATCTCCATTTCTGAAGAGAAACACACAGCACAGTACTCGTCCATGAAACACAATCTGCTTTAGAGCAAGAAGCATGCCTTTGCTTTCTAGATTTTCTAATATAGCAGGAAACGTGAGTGTGCTCAGAACAAAAGAACGGTGTTTCCTACAAATACAGACCATATCTAGTTCAACTCTGCTTCTGAAACTGATAGACACCACAGGTACTCTTACATCCAATGCTTTCCAGTTAAGAGAGAGGAACGTGTGAGCTTTGGGAACGATGTAGTATCATATGAGCTGAAAATGGACTGCATTTACCTGAAATAAAGTCTTGCATGTAGGAAGACACAGAGCCTGGGATTTAACTGCATTTCGTAAGGGAAACTCACAGCACAGTTCTCATCCATGAAACACACTCTGCTTTAGAGCAAGAAGCACGGCCTTGCTTTCTAGAGTCTCTAATACATCAGGAAACATGAGTGTGCTCAGAACAAAAGAACGTTGTTTTCTAGATATACAGACCACATGTAGTTCAACTCTGCTTGGAATACTAATACAAACCACAGATCCTCTAACATCCAATGCTTTTCAGTTAAATGCGAGAAATTTGTGAACTTCCTGAACAATGTACCTTCGTTTGAGCTGAAATGTGACTGCGTTTACATGAAACAAAGTCTTGCTTGTAAGAGGACACAGAGCCTGGGATTTAACTCCATTTCTGAAGGGAAATACACAGCACAGATCTCATCCATGAAACACACATTGCTTTAGAGCAAGAAGCATGCCTTTGCTTTCTAGAATCTCTAATAAAGCAGGGAACGTGAGTGTGCTAAGAACAAAAGAACGGTGTTTCCTACACATACGGACCATATCTAGTTTAACTCTGCTTCGATTACTGATACAAACCACAGGTCTGCTAATATCCAGTGCTTTTCTGTTAAGCGCGAGAAACGTGTGAGCTTCGTGAACAATGTTGGATCCCTTGAGCTGAAAAGTGACTTTGTTTACCTGAAACGAAATCTTCCTTGTAGGAGGACACACAGCCTGGTATTTAATTCCATTTCTGAAGGGAAACACACAGCAGAGTTCTCATCCATGGATGACACTGTGCTTTAGAGCAAGAAGCATGCATTTGCTTTCTAGATTTTCTAATATAGCACAAACGTGAGTGTGCTCAGAACAAAAGAACGGTGTTTCCTACAAATACAGACCATATCTAGTTCAACTCTGCTTCTGAAACTGATAGAAACCACAGGTACTCTTACGTCCAATGCTTTCCAGTTAAGAGAGAGAAACGTCTGAGCTTTGGGAACGTTGTAGTTTCATATGAGCTGAAAATGGACTGCGTTTACCTGAAATAAAGTCTTGCATGTAGGAAGACACAGAGCCTGGGATTTACTTCCATTTCTGAAGGGAAACACACAGCACAGTTCTCATCCATGAAACACATCTTGCTTTAGAGCAAGAAGCACGACCTTGCATTCTAGAGTCTCCAATACAGCAGGAAACTTGAGTGTGCTCAGAAGAATAAAACGGTGTTTCCTACACATACGGACCATATCAAGTTCAACTCTGCATCTGAAACTGATAGAGACCACAGGTCCTCTAACAACCAATGGTCCTCAGTTAAGAGCAAGAAACGTGTGAGCTTTGTGAACGAATTAGCTTCATTTGAGCTGAAAAGTGACTGCGTTTACATGAAACGAAGTCTTGCTTGTAAGAGGACACAGAGCCTGGGATTTAACTCCTTTTCTGAAGGGAAACACACAGCACAGTTCTCATCCATGAAACACACCTTGCTTTAGAGCAAGAAGCTTGCCTTTGCTTTCTAGAATCTCTAATAAAGCAGGGAACGTGAGTGTGCTCAGAACAAAAGAACTGGGTTTCCTACACATACAGACCATATCTAATTCAACTCTGCAGGTGAAACTGATAGAAACCACACGTCCTCTAACATCCAATGATTTTCAGTTAAGAGCAAAAACTGGTGAGCTTCGTGAAAGAAGTAGCTTCGTTTGAGCTGAAGTGACTGGGTTTACCTGAAAAGAAGTCTTGCTTGTAGGAAGACACAGAGCCTGGGATTTAACTCCATTTCTGAAGGGAAACACACAGCACAGTTCTCATCCATGAAACACACCTTGCTTTAGAGCAAGAAGCATGCCTTTGCTTACTAGAATCTCTAATAAAGCAGGGAACGTGAGTGTGCTAAGAACAAAAGAACGGTGTTTCCTACACATACGGACCATATCTAGTTTAACTCTGCTTCGATTACTGATACAAACCACAGGTCTGCTAATATCCAGTGCTTTTCTGTTAAGCACGAGAAACGTGTGAGCTTCGTGAACAATGTAGGATCCCTTGAGCTGGAAAGTGAATTTGTTTACCTGAAACGAAGTCTTCCTTGTAGGAGGACACACAGCCTGGTATTTAACTCCATTTCTGAAGGGAAATACACAGCACAGTTCTCATCCATGAAACACATCTTGCTTTAGAGCAAGAAACAAGCCCTTGCTTTCTAGAGTCTCTAACACAGCAGGACACGTGAGTGTGCTCAGAAGAAAAGAACGGTGTTTCCTACACATACCGACCATATCAAGTTCAACTCTGCATCTGAAACTGATAGAAACCACAGGTCCTCTGACAACCAATGCTCCTCAGTTAAGAGCAAGAAACGTGTGAGCTTTGTGAACGAATTAGCTTCATTTGAGCTGAAAAGTGACTGCGTTTACCTGAAACGAAGTCTTGCTTGTAGGAAGACACAGAGCCTGGGATTTAACTCCATTTCTGAAGGGAAACACACAGCACAGTTCTCATCCATGAAAACACTCTGCTTTAGAGCAAGAAGCACGGCCTTGCATTCTAGAGTCTCTAATACATCAGGAAACGTGAGTGTGCTCAGAAGAAAAGAACGTTGTTTTCTAGACATACAGACCACATGTAGTTCAACTCTGCTTTGAAAACTGATACAAACCACAGATCCTCTAACATCCAATGCTTTTCAGTTAAATGCGAGAAACGTGTGAACTTCCTGAACAATGTACCTTCCTTTGAGCTGAAAAGGGACTGCGTTTATCTGAAAAGAAATCTTGCTTGTAGGAAGACACAGAGACTGGGATTTATCTCCATTTCTGAAGGGAAACACACAGCATAGTTCTCGTCCATGAAACACAATCTGCTTTAGAGCAAGAAGCATGCCTTTGCTTTCTAGAATCTCTAATACAGCAGGAAACATGAGTGTGCTCAAAACAAAAGAACCTTTTTTTCCTGCACATATGGAACATATCTAGTTCAACTCTGCTTCTGAAACTGATAGAAACCACAGGTCCTCTAATATCCAATGCTGTTCACTTAAGAGTGAGAAACGTGTGAACTTTGGGAACGATGTAGCTTCGTTTGAGCTGAAAAGGGACCGCGTTTATCTGAAAAGAAATCTTGCTTGTAGTAACACACAGAGACTGGGATTTATCTCCATTTCTGAAGGGAAACACACAGCACAGTTCTCGTCCATGAAACACAATCTGCTTTAGAGCAAGAAGCATGCCTTTGCTTTCTAGATTTTCTAATATAGCAGGAAACGTGAGTGTGCTCAGAACAAAGAACGGTGTTTCCTACAAATACAGACCATATCTAGTTCAACTCTTCTTTTGAAACTGATAGAAACCACAGGTCCTCTAATATCCAATGCTGTTCAGTTAAGAGTGAGAAACGAGTGAGCTTTGGGAACAATGTAGCTTCGTTTGAGCTGAAAAGGGACTGCGTTTATCTGAAAAGAATTCTTGCTTGTAGGAAGACACAGAGACTGGGATTTAACTCCATTTCTGAAGGGAAAAACACAGCACAGTTCTCATACATGAAACATAGTATGCTTTAGAGCAAGAAGCACACTCTGGCTTTCTAGAGTCTCTAATAAAGCAGGAAACGTCAGTGTGCTCAGAACAAAAGAACGGAGTTTTCGACACATACAGACCATATCTGGTTCAACTCTGCTTCTGAAATCGATACAAACCACAGATCCGCTAACATCCAATGCTTTTCAGTTAAATGCGAGAAACGTGTTACCTTCGTGAGCGATGTAGCTTCGTTTGAGCTGAAAAGTGTCTGCGTTTACCTGAAAAGAAGTCTTGCTTGTTGGAGGACACAGAGCCTGGGATTGAACTCCATTTCTGAAGGAAAACCCACAGCACAGTTCTAATCCATGAAACACACTTTGCATTATAGCAAGAAGCACGCCCTTGCTTTCAAGAGTCTCTTATACAGCAGGTAACGTGAGTGTGATCAGAACAAAACAACGGTTTTTCCTACACATACGGACCATATCCAGTTCAACTCTTCTTCAATAACTGATGCAAACCACAGGTCTGCTAATATCCAGTGCTTTTCTGTTAAGCGCGAGAAACGTGTGAGCTTCGTGAACAATGTTGGATCCTTGAGCTGAAAAGTGACTTTGTTTACCTGAAACGAAGTCTTCCTTGTAGGAGGACACACAGCCTGGTATTTAATTCCATTTCTGAAGGGAAACACACAGCAGAGTTCTCATCCATGGATGACACTGTGCTTTAGAGCAAGAAGCATGCATTTGCTTTCTAGATTTTCTAATATAGCAGGAAACGTGAGTGTGCTCAGAACAAAAGAACGGTGTTTCCTACAAATACAGACCATATCTAGTTCAACTCTGCTTCGAAAACTGATACAAACCACAGATCCTCTAACATCCAATGCTTTTCAGTTAAATGCGAGAAACGTGTGAACTTCCTGAACAATGTAACTTCATTTGAGCGGAAATGTGACTGCGTTTACATGAAACGAAGTCTTGCATGTAAGAGTACACAGAGCCTGTTATTTAACTCCATTTCTTAAGGGAAACACACAGCACAGTTCTCATCCATGAAACACACCTTGCTTTAGAGCAAGAACCATGCCTTTGCTTTCTAGATTCTCTAATACAGCAAGAAACATTAGTGTGCTCAAAACAAAAGAACGGTGTTTCCTGCACATATGGAACATATCTAGTTCAACTCTTCTTCTGATACTGATAGAAACCACAGGTCCTCTAATATCCAATGCTGTTCAGTTAAAAGTGAGAAACGTGTGAACTTTGGGAACGATGTACCTTCGTATGAGCTGAAAAGGAAATGCGTTTATCTGAAAAGAAATCTTGCTTGTAGGAAGAAACAGAGACTGGGATTTATCTCCATTTCTGAACGGAAACACACAGTACAGTTCTCGTCCATGAAACACAATCTGCTTTAGAGCAAGAAGCATGCCTTTGCTTTCTAGAATCTCTAATACAGCAGGAAACATGAGTGTGCTCAAAACAAAAGAACAGTGTTTCCTGCACATATGGAACATATCTAGTTCAACTCTTCTTCTGAAACTGATAGAAACCACAGGTCCTCTAATATCCAATGCTGTTTAGTTAAGAGTGAGAAACGTGTGAACTTTGGGAACGATGTGGCTTCGTTTGAGCTGAAGTGACTGGGTTTACCTGAAAGGAAGTCTTGCTTGTAGGAAGACACAGAGCCTGGGATTTAACTCCATTTCTGAATGGAAAAACACAGCACAGATCTCATCCATGAAACACACTCTGCTTAAGAGCAAGAACCTTGCCTTTGCTTTCTAGATTTTCTAATATAGCAGGAAACGTGAGTGTGCTCAGAACAAAATAACGGTGGTTCCTCAAATAGAGACCATATCTAGTTCAACTCTGCTTCTGAAACTGATAGATTCCACAGGTACTGTTACTTCCAATGCTTTCCAGTTAAGAGTGAGAAACATGGGAGCTTTGGGAACGATGTAGTTTCTTATGAGCTGAAAATGGACTGCGTTTACCTGAAATGAAGTCTTGCATGTAGGAAGACACAGAGCCTGGGATTTAACTACATTTCTGAAGGGAAACACACAGCACAGTTCTCATCCATGAAATACACTCTGCTTTACAGCAAGAAGCACGGCCGTGCTTTCTAGAGTCTCCAATACAGCAGGAAACATGAGTGTGCTCAGAATAAAAGAACGGTGTTTCCTCCACATATGGAACATATCTAGTTCAACTCTTCTTCTGAAACTGATAGAAACCACAGGTCCTCTAATATCCAATGCTCTTCAGTTAAGAGTGAGAAACGAGTGAGCTTTGGGAACAATGTAGCTTCGTTTGAGCTGAAAAGGGACTGCGTTTATCTGAAAAGAATTCTTGCTTGTAGGAAGACACAGAGACTGGGATTTAACTCCATTTCTGAATGGAAAAACACAGCACAGTTCTCATCCATGAAACACAGTCTGCTTTAGAGCAAGAAGCACGCTCTGGCTTTCTAGAGTCTCTAATAAAGCAGGAAACGTGAGTGTGCTCAGAACAAAAGAACGGAGTTTTCTAAACATACAGACCATATCTGGTTCAACTCTGCTTCTGAAATCGATACAAACCACAGATCCGCTAACGTCCAATGCTTTTCAGTTAAGAGTGAGAAACGTGTGAACTTTGGGAACGATGTAGTTTCATATGAGCTGAAAATGGACTTCATTTACCTGAAATAAAGTCTTGCATGTAGGAAGACACAGAGCCTGGGATTTAACTCCATTTCTGAAGGGAAACTCACAGCACAGTTCTCATCCATGAAACACACTCTGCTTTAGAGCAAGAAGCACGGCCTTGCTTTCTAGAGTCTCTAATACATCAGGAAACGTGAGTGTGCTCAGAACAAAAGAACGTTGTTTTCTAGACATACATACCACATGTAGTTCAACTCTGCTTCGAAAACTGATAGAAACCACAGATCCTCTAACAACCAATGCTTTTCAGTTAAATGCGAGAAACGTGTGAACTTCCTGAACAATGTACCTTCGTTTGAGCTGAAATGTGACTGCGTTTACATGAAACGAAGTCTTGCTTGTAAGAGGACACAGAGCCTGGGATTTAACTGCATTTCTGAAGGGAAACACACAGCACAGTTCTCATCCATGAAACACACCTTGCTTTAGAGCAAGAAGCATGCCTTTGCTTTCTAGAATCTCTAATAAAGCAGGGAACGTGAGTGTGCTCAGAACAAAAGAACCGTGTTTCCTACACATACAGACCATATCTAATTCAACGCTGCAGGTGAAACTTATAGAACCCACATGTCCTCTAACATCCAATGATTTTCAGTTAAGAGCAAGAAACTTGTGAGCTTCGTGAAAGAAGTAGCTTCGTTTGAGCTGAAGTGGTTGGGTTTACCTGAAAAGAAGTCTTGCTTGTAGGAAGACACAGAGCCTGGGATTTAACTCCATTTCTGAAGGGAAACACACAGCACAGTTCTCATCCATGAAATACACTCTGCTTTAGAGCAAGAAGCACAGCCTTGCTTTCTAGATTCTCTAATACAGCAGGAAACGTGAGTGTGCTAAGAACAAAAGAACGGTGTTTCCTACACATACAGACCATATCTAGTTTAACTCTGCTTCGATTACTGATACAAACCACAGGTCTGCTAATATCCAGGGCTTTTCTGTTAAGCGCGAGAAACGTGTGAGCTTCATGAACAATGTAGGATCCCTTGAGTTGGAAAGTGAATTTGTTTACCTGAAACGAAGTCTTCCTTGTAGGAGACACAGCCTGGTATTTATCTCCATTTCTGAAGGGAAATACATAGCACAGTTCTCATCCATGAAACACACCTTTCTTTAGAGCAAGAAATATGCCCTTGCTTTCTAGAGTCTCTAATACAGCCGGAAACGTGAGTGTGCTCAGAAGAAAAGAACGGTGTTTCCTGCACATACGGACCATATCCAGTTCAACTCTGCATGTGAAACTGATAGAAACCACAGGTCCTCTAACAACCAATGCTCCTCAGTTAAGAGCAAGAAACGTGTGAGCTTTGTGAACGAATTAGCTTCATTTGAGCTGAAAAGTGACTGCGTTTACCTGAAAGGAACTCTTGCTTGTAGGAAGACACAGAGCCTGGGATTTACCTCCATTTCTGAAGTTAAACTAACAGCACAGTTCTCATCCATGAAACACAATCTGCTTTAGAGCAAGAAGCACGGCCTTGCTTTCTAGAGTCTCTAATACATCAGGAAACGTGAGTGTGCCTTGAACAAAAGAATGTTGTATTCTAGACATACAGAACACATGTAGTTCAACTCTGCTTCGAAAACTGATACAAAGCACAGATCCTCTAACATCCAATGCTTTACAGTTAAATGCGAGAAACGTCTGAACTTCCTGAACAGTGTACCTTCGTTTGAGCTGAAATGTGACCGCGTTTACATGAAACGAAGTCTTGCTTGTAAGAGGACACAGAGCCTGGGATTTAACTCCATTTCTGAAGGGAAACTCACAGCAGAGTTCTCATCCATGAAACACACTCTGCTTTAGAGCAAGAAGCACGGCCTTGCATTCTAGAGTCTCCAATACAGCAGGAAACGTGAGTGTGCTCAGAACAAAAGAACATTGTTTTCTAGACATACAGACCATATCTAGTTCAACTCTGCTTCGAAAACTGATACAAACCACAGATCCTCTAACATCCAATGCTTTTTAGTTAAATGCGAGAAACGTGTAAACTTCCGGAACAATGTACCTTCGTTTAAGCTGAAATGTGGCTACGTTTACATGAAACGAAGTCTTGCTTGTAAGAGGACACAGAGCCGGGTTTTTCACCCCATTTCTGAAGGGAAACACACAGCACAGTTCTCATCTATGAAACACACCTTGCTTTAGAGCAAGAAGCATGCCTTTGCTTTCTAGAATCTCTAATAAATCAGGGAACATGAGTGTGCTCAGAACAAAAGAACTGTGTTTCCTACCCATACGGACCATATCTAATTCACCTCGGCAGGTGAAACTGATAGAAACCACACGTCCTCTAACATCCAATGATTTTCTGTTAAGAGCAAGAAACTTGTGAGCTTTGTGAAAGTAGTAGCTTCGTTTGACCTGAAGTGACTGGGTTTACCTGAAAGGAAGTCTTGCATGTAGGAAGACACAGAGCCTGGGATTTAACTCCATTTCTGAAGGGAAACACACAGGACAGTTCTCATCCATGAAACACACTCTGCTTAAGAGCAAGAATCTTGCCTTTGCTTTCTATATTTTCTAATATAGCAGGAAACGTGAGTGTGGTCAGAACAAAATAACGGTGGTTCCTACATAAAGAGACCATATCTAGTTCAACTCTGCTTCTGAAACTGTTAGAAACCACAGGTACTCTTACTTCCAATGCTTTCCAGTTAAGAGCGAGAAACGTGGGACCTTTGGGAACGATGTAGTTTCTTATGAGCTGAAAATGGACTGCGTTTACCTGAAATGAAGTCTTGCATGTAGGAAGACACAGAGCCTGGGATTTAACTCCATTTCTGAAGGGAAACACAGCACAGTTCTCATCCATGAAACACACTCTGCTTTACAGCAAGAAGCACGGCCTTGCTGTCTAGAGTCTCCAATACAGCAGGAAACGTGAGTGTGCTCAGAACAAAAGAACGGTGTTTCCTCCACATATGGAACATATCTAGTTCAACTCTTCTCCTGAAACTGATAGAAACCACAGGTCCTCTAATATCCAATGATGTTCAGTTAAGAGTGAGAAACGGGTGAGCTTTGGGAACGATGTAGCTTTGTTTGAGCTGCAAAGGGACTGCGTTTATCTGAAAAGAATTCTTGATGTAGTAGGACACAGAGACTGGGATTTAGCTCCATTTCTGAAGGGAAAAACACAGCACAGTTCTCATCCATGAAACACAATCTGCTTTAGAGCAAGAAGCACGCTCTAGCTTTCTAGAGTCTCTAATAAAGCAGGAAACGTGAGCGTGCTCAGAACAAAAGAACGGAGTTTTCTACACATACAGGCCATAACTGGTTCAACTCTGCTTCTGAAATTGATACAAACCACAGATCCGCTAACATCCAATGCTTTTCAGTTAAATGCGAGAAACGTGTGATCTTCGTAAACGATGTTGCTTCGTTTGAGCTGAAAAGTGTCTGTGTTTACCTGAAAAGAAGTCTTGCTTGTTGGAGGACACAGAGCCTGGAATTGAACTCCATTTCTGAAGGGAAACACGCAGCACAGTTCTCATCCATGATACACACTTTGTATTATAGCAAGAAGCACGCCCTGGCTTTCAAGAGTCTCTTATACAGCAGGTAACGTGAGTGTGCTCAGAACAAAAGAACGGTTTTTCCTACACATACGGACCATATCTAGTTCAACTCTTCTTCAATAACTGATGCAAACCACAGGTCTGCTAATATCCAGTTCTTTTCTGTTAAGCGCGAGAAACGTGTGAGCTTCGTGAACAATGTTGGATCCCTTGAACTGAAAAGTGACTTTGTTTACCTGAAACGACGTCTTCCTTGTAGGAGGACAAACAGCCTGGTATTTAATTCCATTTCTGAAGGGAAACACACAGCAGAGTTCTCATCCATGGATGACACTCTGCTTTAGGGCAAGAAGCATGCATTTGCTTTCTAGATTTTCTAATATAGCAGGAAACGTGAGTGTGCTCAGAAGAAAAGAACGGGGTTTCCTACAAATACACACCATATCTAGTTCAACTCTGCTTCTGAAACTGATAGAAACCACAGGTACTCTTACATCCAATGCTTTCCAGTTAAGAGAGAGAAACGTGTGAGCTTTGGGAACGATGTAGTTTCATATGAGCTGAAATGTGACTGCGTTTACATGAAACGAAGTCTTGCTTGTAAGAGGACACAGAGCCAGGGATTTAACTCCATTTCTGAAAGGAAACACACAGCACAGTTCTCATCCATGAAACACACTTTGCTTTAGAGCAAGAAGCATGCCTTTGCTTTCTAGAATCTCTAATAAAGCAGGGAACGTGAGTGTGCTCAGAACAAAAGAACTGTGTTTCCTACACATACAGACCATATCTAATTCAACTCTGCAGGTGAAACTGATAGAACCCACACGTCCTCTAACATCCAATGATTTTCAGTTAAGAGCAAGAAACTTGTGAGCTTCGTGAAAGAAGTAGCTTCGTTTGAGCTGAAGTGACTGGCTTTACCTGAAAAGAAGTCTTGCTTGTAGGAAGATACAGAGCCTGGGATTTAACTCCATTTCTGAAGGGAAACACACAGCACAGTTCTCATCCATGAAACACACTTTGCATTATAGCATGAAGCACGCCCTTGCTTTCAAAAGTCTCTTATACAGCAGGTAATGTGAGTGTGCTCAGAACAAAAGAACGGTTTTTCCTACACATACGGACCATATCTAGTTCAACTCTGCTTCGATAACTGATACAAACGACAGGTCTGCTAATATCCAGTGCTTTTCTGTTAAGCGCGAGAAACGTGTGAGCTTCGTGAACAATGTAGTATCCCTTGAGCTGAAAAGTGACTTTGTTTACCTAAAATGAAGTCTTCCTTGTAGGAGGACACACAGCCTGGTATTTAACTCCATTTCTGAAGGGAAACACACAGCAGAGTTCTCATCCATGGATGACACTCTGCTTTAGAGCAAGAAGCACGCTCTTGCTTTCCAGAGTCTCTAATAGAGCAGGAAACGTGAGTGTCCTTAGAAAAAAAGAACGTTGTTTCCTACACATACCGACCATATCAAGTTCAACTCTGCTTCTGAAACTGATAGAAACCACAGGTCCTCTAACAACCAATGATTCTCAGTTAAGAGCAAAAACATGTGAGCTTTGTGAACGAATTAGCTTCTTTGAGCTGAAAAGTGACTGCGTTTACCTGAAATGAAGTCTTGCTTTTAGGAAGACACAGAGCCTGGGATTTAACTCAATTTCTGAAGGGAAACACACAGCAGAGTTCTCATCCATGAAACACACTCTGCTTTAGAGCAAGAAGCACGGCCTTGCATTCTAGAGTCTCCAATACAGCAGGAAACGTGAGTGTGCTCAGAACAAAAGAACATTGTTTTCTAGACATACAGACCATATCTAGTTCAACTCTGCTTTGAAAACTGATACAAACCACAGATCCTCTAACATCCAATGCTTTTTAGTTAAATGCGAGAAACGTGTGAACTTCGGGAACAATGTACCTTCGTTTAAGCTGAAATGTGACTGCGTTTACATGAAACGAAGTCTTGCTGTAAGAGGACACAGAGCCTGGTATTTAACTCCATTTATGAAGGGAAAAACACAGCACAGTTCTCATCTATGAAACACACCTTGCTTTAGAGCAAGAAGCATGCCTTTGCTTTCTAGATTCTCTAATAAAGCAGGGAACATGAGTGTGCTCAGAACAAAAGAACTGTGTTTCCTAACCATACGGACCATATCTAATTCAACTTGGCAGGTGAAACTGTTAGAAACCACACGTACTCTAACATCCAATAATTTTCAGTTAAGAGCAAGAAACATGTGAGCTTTGTGAAAGAAGTAGCTTCGGTTGAGCTGAAGTGTTTGGGTTTATTGAAAAGAATTCTTGCTTGTAGGAAGACACAGAGCCTGGGATTTAACTCCATTTCTGAAGGGAAACACACAGGAGAGTTCTCATCCATGAAACACACTCTGCATAAGAGCAAGAACCTGGCCTTTGCTTTCTAGATTTTCTAATATAGCAGGAAACATGAGTGTGCTCAGAACAAAAGAACGGTGTTTCCTACAAATACAGACCATATCTAGTTCAACTCTGCTTCTGAAACTGATAGAAACCACAGGTACTCTTACTTCCAATGCTTTCCAGTTAAGAGCGAGAAACGTGGGACCTTTGGGAACGATGTAGTTTCTTATGAGCTGAAAATGGATTGTGTTCACCTGAAATGAAGTCTTGCATGTAGGAAGACACAGAGCCGGGGATTTAACTCCACTTCTGAAGGGAAACACACAGCACAGTTCTCATCCATGAAACACACTCTGCTTTACAGCAAGAAGCACGGCCTTGCTTTCTAGAGTCTCCAATACAGCAGGAAACATGAGTGTGCTCAGAACAAAAGAACGGTGTTTCCTCCACATATAGAACATATCTAGTTCAACTCTTCTTCTGAAACTGATACAAACCACAGGTCCTCTAATATCCAATGTTGTTCAGTTAAGAGTGAGAAACGTGTGAGCTTTGGGAAAGATGTAGCTTCGTTTGAGCTGAAAAGGGACTGCGTTTATCTGAAAAGAATTCTTGCCTGTAGGAGGACACAGAGACTGGGATTTAACTCCATTTCTGAAGGGAAACACACAGCACAGTTCTCATCCATGAAACACACTTTGCATTATAGCAAAAAGTACGCCCTTGCTTTCAAGGGTCTCTCATACAGCAGGTAACGTGAGTGTGCTCAGAAAAAAAGAATGGTTTGTCCTACACATACGGACCATATCTCGTTCCACTCTGCTTCGATAACTGATACAAACCACAGGTCTGCTAATATCCAGTGCTTTTCTGTTAACTGCGAGAAACGTGTGAGCTTTGTGAACAATGTAGGATTCCTTGAGCTGAAAAGTGACTTTGTTTACCTGAAACGAAGTCCTCATTGTAGGAGGACACACAGCCTGGTATTTAACTCCACTTCTGAAGGGAAACACACAGCAGAGTTCTCATCTATGGATGACACTCTGCTTTAGAGCAAGAAGCACACACTTGCTTTCCAGAGTCTCTAATACAGCAGGAAACGTGAATGTGCTCAGAAATAAAGAATGGTGTTTCCTACACATACGGACCATATCAAGTTCAACTCTGCTTCTGAAACTGATAGAAACCACAGGTACTCTTACATCCAATGCTTTCCAGTTAAGAGAGAGAAACATGTGAGCTTTGGGAACGATGTAGCTTCATATGAGCTGAAAATGGACTGCAATTACCTGATGAAGTCGTCCATGTGGGAAGACACAGAGCCTGGGATTTAACTCAACCTCTGAAGGGAAACACACAGCACAGTTCTCATCCATGAAACACACTCTGCTTTAGAGCAAGAAGTACGCTATGGCTTTCTAGAGTCTCTAATAAAGCAGGAAACGTGAGTGTGCTCAGACCAAAAGAACGGAGTTTTCTACACATACAGACCATATCTGGTTCAACTCTGCTTCTGAAACTGATAGAAACCACAGGTACTCTTACATCCAATGCTTTCCAGTTAAGAGAGAGAAACGTGTGAGCTTTGGGAACGATGTAGTTTCATATGAGCTGAAAATGGACTGCATTTACCTGAAATGAAGTCGTGCATGTAGGAAGACACAGAGCCTGGGATTTAACTCCATTTCTGAAGGGAAACACACAGCACAGTTCTCATCCATGAAACACACTCTGCTTTAGAGCAAGAAGCACGGCCTTGCTTTTTAGAGTCTCTAATACATCAGGAAACATGAGTGTGCTCAGAACAAAAGAACATTGTTTTCTAGACATACAGACGACATATAGTTCTACTCTGCTTTGAAAACTGATACAAACCACAGATCCTCTAACATCCAATGCTTTTCAGTTAAATGCGAGAAACGTGAGAACTTCCTGAACAATGTACCTTCGTTTGAGCTGAAATGTGACTGCATTTATATGAAACGAATTCTTGCTTGTAATAGGACACAGAGCCTGAGATTTAACTCCATTTCTGAACGGAAACACACAGCACAGTTCTCATCCATGAAACACACCTTGCTTTAGGGCAAGAAGCATGCCTTTGCTTTCTGGAATCTCAAATAAAGCAGGGAACGTGAGTTTGCTCAGAACAAATAAACTGTGTTTCCTACACATAGGGACCATATCTAATTCAACTCTGCAGGCGAAACTGATAGAAACCACACTTCCTCTAACATCCAATGATTTTCAGTTAAGAGCAAGAAACTTGTGAGCTTCGTGAAAGAAGTAGCTTCGTTTGAGCTGAAGTGTCTGGGTTTACCTGAAAAGAATTCTTGCTTGTAGGAAGACACAGAGCATGGGATTTATCTCCATTTCTAAAGGGAAACACACAGCACAGTTCTCATCCATGAAATACACTCTGCTTTAGAGCAAGAAGCACGGCCTTGCTTTCTAGAGTCTCTAATACATCAGGAAACGTGAGTGTGCTCAGAACAAAAGAACGGAGTTTCCTACAAATACAGAACATATCTAGTTCAACTCTGCTTCTGAAACTGATAGAAACCACAGGTACTCTTACTTCCAATGCTTTCCAGTTAAGAGCAAGAAACGTGTGAGCTTTGGGAACGATGTAGTTTCTTATGAGCTGAAAATGGACTGCGTGTATCTGAAATGAAATCTTGCATGTAGGAAGACACAGAGCCTGGTATTTAACTCCATTTCTGAAGGGAAACACACAGCACAGTTCTCATCCATGAAACACACTTTGCATTATAGCATGAAGCACGCCCTTGCTTTCAAGAGTCTCATATACAGCAGGTAATGTGAGTGTGCTCAGAACAAAAGAACGGTTTTTCCTACACATACTGACCATATCAAGTTCAACTCTGCCTCTGAAACTGATAGAAACCACAGGTCCTCTAACAACCAATGCTTCTCAGTTAAAGCAAGAAACATGTGAGCTTTGTGAACGAATTAGCTTCGTTTGAGCGGAAAAGTGACTGCGTTTACCTGAAACGAAATCTTGCTTGTAGGAAGACACAGAGCCTGGGATTTAACTCCATTTCTGAAGTGAAACACACAGCACAGTTCTCATCTATGAAACACACCTTGCTTTAGAGCAAGAAGCATGCCTTTGCTTTCTAGACTCTCTAATAAAGCAGGGAACGTGAGTGTGCTCAGAACAAAAGAACTGTGTTTTCTAACCATACGGACCATATCTAATTCAACTCGGCAGGTGAAACTGTTAGAAACCACACGTCCTTTAACATCCAATGATTTTCAGTTAAGAGCAAGAAACTTGTGAGCTTTGTGAAAGAAGTAGCTTCGTTTGAGCTGAAGTGACTGGGTTTACCTGAAAAGAAGTCTTGCTTGTAGGTAGACACAGAGCCTGGGATTTAACTCCATTTCTGAAGGGAAACACACGGCACAGTTCTCATCCATGAAACACACTCTGCTTTAGAGCAAGAAGCACGGCCTTGCTTTCTAGAATCTCTAATACAGCAGGCAACGTGAGTGTGCTCAGAACAAAAGAACGGTGTTTCCTACAAATACAGACCATATCTAGTTCAACTCTGCTTCTGAAACTGATAGAAACCACAGGTACTCTTACATCCAATGCTTTCCAGTTAAGAGAGAGAAACGTGTGAGCTTTGGGAACGATGTAGTTTCATATGAGCTGAAAATGGACTGCATTTACCTGAAATGAAGTCGTGCATGTAGGAAGACAAAGAGCATGGGATTTAACTCCATTTCTGAAGGGAAACACACAGCACAGTTCTCATCCATGAAATACACTCTGCTTTAGAGCAAGAAGCACGGCCTTGCTTTCTAGAATCTCTAATACAGCAGGAAACGTGAGTGTGCTCAGAACAAAAGAACGGTGTTTCCTACAAATACAGACCATATCTAGTTCAACTCGGCTTCTGAAACTGATAGAAACCACAGGTACTCTTACTGCCAATGCTTTCCAGTTAAGAGCGAGAACCGTGTGAGCTTTGGGAACAATGTAGTTTCATATGAGCTGAAAATGAAAGGCGTTTACCTGAAATGAAGTCTTGCATGTAGGAAGACACAGAGCCTGGGATTTAACTCAACTTCTGAAGGGAAACACACAGCACAGTTCTCATCCATGAAACACACTCTGCTTTAGAGCAAGAAGTACGCTATGGCTATCTAGAGTCTCTAATAAAGCAGGAAACGTTAGTGTGCTCAGACCAAAAGAACGGAGTTTTCTACACATACAGACCATATCTGGTTCAACTCTGCTTCTGAAACTGATAGAAACCACAGGTACTCTTACATCCAATGCTTTCCAGTTAAGAGAGAGAAACGTGTGAGCTTTGGGAACGATGTAGTTTCATATGAGCTGAAAATGGACTGCATTTACCTGAAATGAAGTCGTGCATGTAGGAAGACAAAGAGCATGGGATTTAACTCCATTTCTGAAGGGAAACACACAGCACAGTTCTCATCCATGAAATACACTCTGCTTTAGAGCAAGAAGCACGGCCTTGCTTTCTAGAGTCTCTAATACAGCAGGAAACGTGAGTGTGCTCAGAACAAAAGAACGGTGTTTCCTGCACATATGGAACATATCTAGTTCAACTCTTCTTCTGAAACTGATAGAAACCACAGGTACTCTTACATCCAATGCTTTCCAGTTAAGAGAGAGAAACGTGTGAGCTTTGGGAACGATGTAGTTTCATATGCGCTGAAAATGGACTGCATTTACCTGAAATGAAGTCGTGCATGTAGGAAGACAAAGAGCATGGGATTTAACTCCATTTCTGAAGGGAAACACACAGCACAGTTCTCATCCATGAAATACACTCTGCTTTAGAGCAAGAAGCACGGCCTTGCTTTCTAGAATCTCTAATACAGCAGGAAACGTGAGTGTGCTCAGAACAAAAGAACGGTGTTTCCTACAAATACAGACTATATCTAGTTCAACTCGGCTTCTGAAACTGATAGAAACCACAGGTACTCTTACTGCCAATGCTTTCCAGTTAAGAGCGAGAACCGTGTGAGCTTTGGGAACAATGTAGTTTCATATGAGCTGAAAATGAACGGCATTTACCTGAAATGAAGTCTTGCATGTAGGAAGACACAGAGCCTGGGATTTAACTCAACTTCTGAAGGGAAACACACAGCACAGTTCTCATCCATGAAACACACTCTGCTTTAGAGCAAGAAGTACGCTATGGCTATCTAGAGTCTCTAATAAAGCAGGAAACGTTAGTGTGCTCAGACCAAAAGAACGGAGTTTTCTACACATACAGACCATATCTGGTTCAACTCTGCTTCTGAAACTGATAGAAACCACAGGTACTCTTACATCCAATGCTTTCCAGTTAAGAGAGAGAAACGTGTGAGCTTTGGGAACGATGTAGTTTCATATGAGCTGAAAATGGACTGCATTTACCTGAAATGAAGTCGTGCATGTAGGAAGACACAGAGCCTGGGATTTAACTCCATTTCTGAAGGGAAACACACAGCACAGTTCTCATCCATGAAACACACTCTGCTTTAGAGCAAGAAGCACGGCCTTGCTTTTTAGAGTCTCTAATACATCAGGAAACATGAGTGTGCTCAGAACAAAAGAACATTGTTTTCTAGACATACAGAACACATATAGTTCAACTCTGCTTTGTAAACTGATACAAACCACAGATCCTCTAACACACAATGCTTTTCAGTTAAATGCGAGAAACGTGAGAACTTCCTGAACAATGTACCTTCGTTTGAGCTGAAATGTGACTGCATTTATATGAAACGAAGTCTTGCTTGTAATAGGACACAGAGCCTGAGATTAAACTGCATTTCTGAAGGGAAACACACAGCACAGTTCTCATCCATGAAACACACCTTGCTTTAGAGCAAGAAACATGCCTTTGCTTTCTAGAATCTCAAATAAAGCAGGGAACGTGAGTGTGCTCAGAAGAAAAAAACTGTGTTTCCTACACATAGGGACCATATCTAATTCAACTCTGCAGGTGAAACTGATAGAAACCACACTTCCTCTAACATCCAATGATTTTCAGTTAAGAGCAAGAAACTTGTGAGCTTCGTGAAAGAAGTAGCTTCGTTTGAGTTGAAGTGCCTGGGTTTACCTGAAAAGAATTCTTGCTTGTAGGAAGACACAGAGCATGGGATTTATCTCCATTTGTGAAGGGAAACACACAGCACAGTTCTCATCCATGAAATACACTCTGCTTCAGAGCAAGAAGCACGGCCTTGCTTTCTAGAGTCTCTAATACATCAGGAAACGTGAGTGTGCTCAGAACAAAAGAACGGAGTTTCCTACAAATACAGAACATATCTAGTTCAACTCTGCTTCTGAAACTGATAGAAACCACAGGTACTCTTACTTCCAATGCTTTCCAGTTAAGAGCAAGAAACGTGTGAGCTTTGGGAACGATGTAGTTTCTTATGAGCTGAAAATGGACTGCGTGTATCTGAAATGAAATCTTGCATGTAGGAAGACACAGAGCCTGGTATTTAACTCCATTTCTGAAGGGAAACACACAGCACAGTTCTCATCCATGAAACACACTTTGCATTATAGCATGAAGCACGCCCTTGCTTTCAAGAGTCTCATATACAGCAGGTAATGTGAGTGTGCTCAGAACAAAAGAACGGTTTTTCCTACACATACTGACCATATCAAGTTCAACTCTGCCTCTGAAACTGATAGAAACCACAGGTCCTCTAACAACCAATGCTTCTCAGTTAAAGCAAGAAACATGTGAGCTTTGTGAACGAATTAGCTTCGTTTGAGCGGAAAAGTGACTGCGTTTACCTGAAACGAAATCTTGCTTGTAGGAAGACACAGAGCCTGGGATTTAACTCCATTTCTGAAGTGAAACACACAGCACAGTTCTCATCTATGAAACACACCTTGCTTTAGAGCAAGAAGCATGCCTTTGCTTTCTAGACTCTCTAATAAAGCAGGGAACGTGAGTGTGCTCAGAACAAAAGAACTGTGTTTTCTAACCATACGGACCATATCTAATTCAACTCGGCAGGTGAAACTGTTAGAAACCACACGTCCTTTAACATCCAATGATTTTCAGTTAAGAGCAAGAAACTTGTGAGCTTTGTGAAAGAAGTAGCTTCGTTTGAGCTGAAGTGACTGGGTTTACCTGAAAAGAAGTCTTGCTTGTAGGTAGACACAGAGCCTGGGATTTAACTCCATTTCTGAAGGGAAACACACGGCACAGTTCTCATCCATGAAACACACTCTGCTTTAGAGCAAGAAGCACGGCCTTGCTTTCTAGAATCTCTAATACAGCAGGCAACGTGAGTGTGCTCAGAACAAAAGAACGGTGTTTCCTACAAATACAGACCATATCTAGTTCAACTCTGCTTCTGAAACTGATAGAAACCACAGGTACTCTTACATCCAATGCTTTCCAGTTAAGAGAGAGAAACGTGTGAGCTTTGGGAACGATGTAGTTTCATATGAGCTGAAAATGGACTGCATTTACCTGAAATGAAGTCGTGCATGTAGGAAGACAAAGAGCATGGGATTTAACTCCATTTCTGAAGGGAAACACACAGCACAGTTCTCATCCATGAAATACACTCTGCTTTAGAGCAAGAAGCACGGCCTTGCTTTCTAGAATCTCTAATACAGCAGGAAACGTGAGTGTGCTCAGAACAAAAGAACGGTGTTTCCTACAAATACAGACCATATCTAGTTCAACTCGGCTTCTGAAACTGATAGAAACCACAGGTACTCTTACTGCCAATGCTTTCCAGTTAAGAGCGAGAACCGTGTGAGCTTTGGGAACAATGTAGTTTCATATGAGCTGAAAATGAAAGGCGTTTACCTGAAATGAAGTCTTGCATGTAGGAAGACACAGAGCCTGGGATTTAACTCAACTTCTGAAGGGAAACACACAGCACAGTTCTCATCCATGAAACACACTCTGCTTTAGAGCAAGAAGTACGCTATGGCTATCTAGAGTCTCTAATAAAGCAGGAAACGTTAGTGTGCTCAGACCAAAAGAACGGAGTTTTCTACACATACAGACCATATCTGGTTCAACTCTGCTTCTGAAACTGATAGAAACCACAGGTACTCTTACATCCAATGCTTTCCAGTTAAGAGAGAGAAACGTGTGAGCTTTGGGAACGATGTAGTTTCATATGAGCTGAAAATGGACTGCATTTACCTGAAATGAAGTCGTGCATGTAGGAAGACAAAGAGCATGGGATTTAACTCCATTTCTGAAGGGAAACACACAGCACAGTTCTCATCCATGAAATACACTCTGCTTTAGAGCAAGAAGCACGGCCTTGCTTTCTAGAGTCTCTAATACAGCAGGAAACGTGAGTGTGCTCAGAACAAAAGAACGGTGTTTCCTGCACATATGGAACATATCTAGTTCAACTCTTCTTCTGAAACTGATAGAAACCACAGGTACTCTTACATCCAATGCTTTCCAGTTAAGAGAGAGAAACGTGTGAGCTTTGGGAACGATGTAGTTTCATATGCGCTGAAAATGGACTGCATTTACCTGAAATGAAGTCGTGCATGTAGGAAGACAAAGAGCATGGGATTTAACTCCATTTCTGAAGGGAAACACACAGCACAGTTCTCATCCATGAAATACACTCTGCTTTAGAGCAAGAAGCACGGCCTTGCTTTCTAGAATCTCTAATACAGCAGGAAACGTGAGTGTGCTCAGAACAAAAGAACGGTGTTTCCTACAAATACAGACTATATCTAGTTCAACTCGGCTTCTGAAACTGATAGAAACCACAGGTACTCTTACTGCCAATGCTTTCCAGTTAAGAGCGAGAACCGTGTGAGCTTTGGGAACAATGTAGTTTCATATGAGCTGAAAATGAACGGCATTTACCTGAAATGAAGTCTTGCATGTAGGAAGACACAGAGCCTGGGATTTAACTCAACTTCTGAAGGGAAACACACAGCACAGTTCTCATCCATGAAACACACTCTGCTTTAGAGCAAGAAGTACGCTATGGCTATCTAGAGTCTCTAATAAAGCAGGAAACGTTAGTGTGCTCAGACCAAAAGAACGGAGTTTTCTACACATACAGACCATATCTGGTTCAACTCTGCTTCTGAAACTGATAGAAACCACAGGTACTCTTACATCCAATGCTTTCCAGTTAAGAGAGAGAAACGTGTGAGCTTTGGGAACGATGTAGTTTCATATGAGCTGAAAATGGACTGCATTTACCTGAAATGAAGTCGTGCATGTAGGAAGACACAGAGCCTGGGATTTAACTCCATTTCTGAAGGGAAACACACAGCACAGTTCTCATCCATGAAACACACTCTGCTTTAGAGCAAGAAGCACGGCCTTGCTTTTTAGAGTCTCTAATACATCAGGAAACATGAGTGTGCTCAGAACAAAAGAACATTGTTTTCTAGACATACAGAACACATATAGTTCAACTCTGCTTTGTAAACTGATACAAACCACAGATCCTCTAACACACAATGCTTTTCAGTTAAATGCGAGAAACGTGAGAACTTCCTGAACAATGTACCTTCGTTTGAGCTGAAATGTGACTGCATTTATATGAAACGAAGTCTTGCTTGTAATAGGACACAGAGCCTGAGATTAAACTGCATTTCTGAAGGGAAACACACAGCACAGTTCTCATCCATGAAACACACCTTGCTTTAGAGCAAGAAACATGCCTTTGCTTTCTAGAATCTCAAATAAAGCAGGGAACGTGAGTGTGCTCAGAAGAAAAAAACTGTGTTTCCTACACATAGGGACCATATCTAATTCAACTCTGCAGGTGAAACTGATAGAAACCACACTTCCTCTAACATCCAATGATTTTCAGTTAAGAGCAAGAAACTTGTGAGCTTCGTGAAAGAAGTAGCTTCGTTTGAGTTGAAGTGCCTGGGTTTACCTGAAAAGAATTCTTGCTTGTAGGAAGACACAGAGCATGGGATTTATCTCCATTTGTGAAGGGAAACACACAGCACAGTTCTCATCCATGAAATACACTCTGCTTCAGAGCAAGAAGCACGGCCTTGCTTTCTAGAGTCTCTAATACATCAGGAAACGTGAGTGTGCTCAGAACAAAAGAACGGAGTTTCCTACAAATACAGAACATATCTAGTTCAACTCTGCTTCTGAAACTGATAGAAACCACAGGTACTCTTACTTACAATGCTTTCCAGTTAAGAGCAAGAAACGTGTGAGCTTTGGGAACGATGTAGTTTCTTATGAGCTGAAAATGGACTGCGTGTATCTGAAATGAAATCTTGCATGTAGGAAGACACAGAGCCTGGGATTTAACTCCATTTCTGAAGGGAAACACACAGCACAGTTCTCATCCATGAAACACACTTTGCATTATAGCATGAAGCACGCCCTTGCTTTCAAGAGTCTCATATACAGCAGGTAATGTGAGTGTGCTCAGAACAAAAGAACGGTTTTTCCTACACATACTGACCATATCAAGTTCAACTCTGCTTCTGAAACTGATAGAAACCACAGGTCCTCTAACAACCAATGCTTCTCAGTTAAAGCAAGAAACATGTGAGCTTTGTGAACGAATTAGCTTCGTTTGAGCGGAAAAGTGACTGCGTTTACCTGAAACGAAATCTTGCTTGTAGGAAGACACAGAGCCTGGGATTTAACTCCATTTCTGAAGTGAAACACACAGCACAGTTCTCATCTATGAAACACACCTTGCTTTAGAGCAAGAAGCATGCCTTTGCTTTCTAGACTCTCTAATAAAGCAGGGAACGTGAGTGTGCTCAGAACAAAAGAACTGTGTTTTCTAACCATACGGACCATATCTAATTCAACTCGGCAGGTGAAACTGTTAGAAACCACACGTCCTTTAACATCCAATGATTTTCAGTTAAGAGCAAGAAACTTGTGAGCTTTGTGAAAGAAGTAGCTTCGTTTGAGCTGAAGTGACTGGGTTTACCTGAAAAGAAGTCTTGCTTGTAGGTAGACACAGAGCCTGGGATTTAACTCCATTTCTGAAGGGAAACACACGGCACAGTTCTCATCCATGAAACACACTCTGCTTTAGAGCAAGAAGCACGGCCTTGCTTTCTAGAATCTCTAATACAGCAGGCAACGTGAGTGTGCTCAGAACAAAAGAACGGTGTTTCCTACAAATACAGACCATATCTAGTTCAACTCTGCTTCTGAAACTGATAGAAACCACAGGTACTCTTACTTCCAATGCTTTCCAGTTAAGAGCGAGAAACGTGTGATCTTTGGGAACAATGTAGTTTCATATGAGCTGAAAATGGACTGCGTTTACCTGAAATGAAGTCTTGCATGTAGGAAGACACAGAGCCTGGGATTTAACTCAACCTCTGAAGGAAAACACACAGCACAGTTCTCATCCATGAAACACACTCTGCTTTAGAGCAAGAAGTACGCTATGTCTTTCTAGAGTCTCTAATAAAGCAGGAAACGTGAGTGTGCTCAGACCAAAAGAACGGAGTTTTCTACACATACAGACCATATCTGGTTCAACTCTGCTTCTGAAACTGATAGAAACCACAGGTACTCTTACATCCAATGCTTTCCAGTTAAGAGAGAGAAACGTGTGAGCTTTGGGAACGATGTAGTTTCATATGAGCTGAAAATGGACTGCATTTACCTGAAATGAAGTCGTGCATGTAGGAAGACACAGAGCCTGGGATTTAACTCCATTTCTGAAGGGAAACACACAGCACAGTTCTCATCCATGAAACACACTCTGCTTTAGAGCAAGAAGCACGGCCTTGCTTTTTAGAGTCTCCAATACAGCAGGAAACGTGAGTGTGCTCAGAACAAAAGAACATTGTTTTCTAGACATACAGACGACATATAGTTCAACTCTGCTTTGAAAACTGATACAAACCACAGATCCTCTAACATCCAATGCTTTTCAGTTAAATGCGAGAAACGTGTGAACTTCGTGAGCGATGTAGCTTCATTTGAACTGAAAAGTGTCTGTGTTTACCTGAAAAGAAGTCTTGCTTGTTGGAGGACACAGAGCCTGAGATTGAACTCCATTTCTGAAGGGAAACCCACAGCACAGTTCTCATCCATGAAACTCACTTTGCTTTATACCAAGAAGCACACCCTTGCTTTCAAGAGTCTCTTATACAGCAGGAAACTTGAGTGTTTTCAGAACAAAAGAATGGTTTTTCCTACACATACGGACCATATCTAGTTCAACTCTGCTTCGATAACTGATACAAACCACAGGTCTGCTCATATCCAGTGCTTTTCTGTTAAGTGCGAGAAACGTGTGCGCTTCGTGAACAATGTAGCTTCCCTTGAGCTGAAAAGTGACTTTGTTTACCTGAAACGAAGTCTTCCTTGTAGGAGGACACACAGCCTGGTATTTAACTCCATTTCTGAAGGGAAACACACAGCACAGTTCTCTTCCATGAAACACACCTAGCTTTAGAGCAAGAAGCATGCCCTTGCTTTCTAGAGTCTCTAATACAGCAGGAAACGTGAGTTTGCTCTGAACAAAATAACGGTGTTTCCTACCATAAGTAGTTCAACTCTGTTTAAGGAACTGATACAAACCACTGCTCATCTTACATAAATGCTCTTTAGTTATTAGTGAGAAAAGTGTTGGGTTCATGAACTGTGTAAATACATTAGACCCGAAAATTCACCAGGTTTACCAGAAATGAACTCTTGCATGTAGGAAGACACAGATCCAGAGGTTTAACTCTGCTTCTGCAGGGAAATTCACACCAGTGTTCTCATCCATGAAACACAGGGTGTTTTAATGCAAGTAGCATGCTCTTCTTTACAGCCTCTCCAATACATCAAGAATCATGAGCATGCCCAGAAAAAAAGAACTGAGTTTCCTAATCATACGGACCATATCTAGTTCAACTCTTCTTCTGAAACTGATAGACACAGATCCTGTAGTTTAACTCCGTTTCTGAAGGGAAATTCAGACCAGGGTTCTCTTCCATGGAACAAACTCTGTTTTCACGCAAGAAGCAAGCAATTCTTTCCAGCGTCTCCAATACAGCAAGTACCATGAGCATGCCCAGAAAAATAGAACTGTGTTTCCTACTCATTCGGACCATATTTAGTTCAACTCTGCTTATGAAACTGATACAAACCACAGCTCCACTTACATAAAGGATCTTTAGTTAATAATGAGAATCGCGTTGCGGTCTTGAACTGTGTAAAATCATTTGAGTCCAAAATTCACTTGGTTTACCAGAAATGATCGCTTGCATGCATGAAGACACAGATCCTGTGGTTTAACACCGTTTCTGAAGGGAAATTCAGACCAGGGTTCTCATCCATGGAACAAACTCTGTTTTCACGCAAGAAGCAAGCAATTCTTTCCAGCATCTCCAGTACAGCAAGAACCATGACATGCCTCGAAAAATAGAACTGTGTTTCCTACTCATATGGACCATATGTATTTCAACTCTGTTCTTGAAACTGATTCAAACCACAGATCCACTTACGTAAAGGCTCTTTAGTTAGTAGTGAGTATCGCGTTCAGATCGGGAACTGTGTAAAATCACTTGAGCCCAAAATTCCCTGGGTTTACCAGAAATGAACTCTTGCTTGTAGGAAGACAGAGATCCTGGTGTTTAACTCCGTTTCTTAAGGGAAATTCAGACCAGTGTTCTCATCCATGAAACACACTCTGTTTTCACGCAAGAAGCATCCTCTTCTTTCCAGCATCTCCAATACAGCAAGAACCATGAGCATGCCCAGAAAAAAAGAACTGTGTTTCCTACTCATACAGACCATATGTAGTTCAAATCTTCTTATGAAACTGATACAAAACATAGCTCCTCTTACATAAATGCTCTTTAGTTAATAGTGAGAATCGCGTTGGGTTTCTGAACTGTGTAAAATCATTAGAGCCCAAAATTCTGTTTGTTTACCAGAAATGAACTCTTGCTTGTAGGAAGACACAGATTCTGGGGTTTAACTCCGTTTCTGAAGGGAAATTGAGACCAGTGTTCTCACCATGAAACACACTCTGTTTTAACGCAAGAAGCAAGGTCTTCTTTCCATTGTCCCCAATACAGCAAGTACCATGAGCATGCCCTGAAAAAAAGTACTGTGTTTCCTACTCATTCGGACCATATTTAGTTCAACTCTGCTTATGAAACTGATACAAACCACAGCTCCACTTACATAAAGGCTTTTTAGTTAATAGTGAGAATCGCGTTGCGGTCTTGGACTGTGTAAAACCATTTGAGCCCAAAATTCACTTGGTTTACCAGAAATGAAATCTTCCTTGTAGGAAGACACAGATCCTGTGGTTTAACTCAGGTTCTGAAGGAAAATTCAGACCAGGGTTCTCATCCATGGAACATACTCTGTTATCACACAATAAGCAGGCAATTCTTTCTAGCATCTCCAATATTGCAAGAACCATGAGCATGCCCAGAAAAATAGAACTGGGTTTCCTACTCATACGGACCATATGTAGTTTAACTCTGCTTATGAAACTGATATAAACCACAGCTCCACTTACCTAAATGCTCTTTAGTTAATAGTGAGGATCGCGTTGGTTTCTTGAACTCTGTAAAATCAGTTGAGCCCAAAATTCACTGGTTTTACCAGAAATGAACTTTTCCTTGTGGAAGTCCCAGACCCTGGGGTTTTTCTCCATTTTTTTAAGGGAAATTCACACCAGCGATCTCATCCATGGAACACACTCTGTTTTAACGGAAGAAGCAAGCTCTACTTTCCATCATCTCCAATACAGCAAGAACCATGAGCATGCCCATAGAAAAAGAACTCTGTTTCCTACTCACATGGACCATATGTATTTCAACTCTGCTTATGAAACTGATAGAAACCACAGCTCCTCTTACATAAATGCTCTTTAGTTAGTAGTGAGTATCGCGTTCAGATCGGGAACTGTGTAAAATCACTTGAGCCCAAAATTCCCTGGGTTTACCAGAAATGAACTCTTGCTTGTAGGAAGACAGAGATCCTGGTGTTTAACTCCGTTTCTTAAGGGAAATTCAGACCAGTGTTCTCATCCATGAAACACACTCTGTTTTCACGCAAGAAGCATCCTCTTCTTTCCAGCATCTCCAATACAGCAAGAACCATGAGCATGCCCAGAAAAAAAGAACTGTGTTTCCTACTCATACAGACCATATGTAGTTCAAATCTGCTTATGAAACTGATAAAAACCATAGCTACTCTTACATAAATGCTCTTTAGTTAATAGTGAGAATTGTGTTGGGTTTCTGAACTGTATAAAATCATTTTAGCCCAAAATTCACTTGGTTTACCAGAAATGAAATCTTGCTTGTAGGAAGACACAGATCCTGTGGTTTAACTCCATTTCTGAAGGGAAATTCAGACCAGGGATCTCATCCATTGAACACACTCTGTTATCACGCAAGAAGCAGGCAATTCTTTCTAGCATCTCCAATACTGCAAGAACTATGAGCATGCCGAGAAAAATAGAACTGTGTTTCCTACTCATACGGACCATATGTAGTTCAACTCTGCTTAAGAAACTGATACAAACCACAGCTCCACTTACCTAAATGCTCTTTAGTTAATAGTGCGGATCGCGTTGGGTTCTTGAACTGTGCAAAATCATTTGAGCCCAAATTCACTGGGTTTACCAGAAAAGAACTCTTGCTTGTAGGAAGACACAGATCCTGGGTTTAAGTCCGTTTCTGAAGGGAAACACAGACCAGTGTTCTCATCCATGAAACACACTCTGTTTTTACGCGAGAAGCATCCTCTTCTTTCCAGCAATTCCAATACAGCAAGAACCATTAGCATGCCCAGATAGAAAGAACTGTATTTCCTTCTCATATGCACCATATATAGTTCAACTCTACTTATGAAACTGATACAAACAACAGCTCCTCTTACATAAATGCTCTTTAGTAAATAGTTAGAATCGCGTTTATTCGTGAACAGTGTAAAATCATTTGAGCCCAAAATTCACTGGGTTTACAAGAAATGAACTCTTGCTTGCATGAAGAAACAGATCCTGTGGTATCACTCTCTTTCTGAAGGGAAATTTAGACCGGGGTTCTCATCCATGAAACACTCTCTGTTTTAACACAAGAAGCAAGCTCTTCTTTCCAGTGTCTCCAATACAGCAAGAACCATTAGCATGACCAGAAAAAAAGAACTGTATTTCCTTCCATACACACCATATGTAGTTCAACTCTGCTTACGAAACTGATACAAACCACATCTCCTCTTACATAAATGCTCTTTAGTTAATAGTGAGAATTGCGTTGGGTCCATGAACTGTGTAAAATCATTTGAGCTCAAAATTCACTGGGTTTTCCAGAAATGAACTCTTGCTTGTAGGAAGACACATATCCTTGGGTTTAACTCCGCTTCTTAAGTGAAATTCAGACCAGTGTTCTCATCCATGGAACACACTCTGTTTTCACGCAAAAGCAAGCAATTCTTTCCAGCATCTCCAATACAGCAAGAACCATGAGCATGCCCAGAAATATAGAACTGTGTTTCCTACTCATACAGACCATATGTAGTTCAACTCTGCTCTTGAAACTGAGACAATCCACAGCTCCACTTACATAAAGGCTCTTTAGTTAATAGTGAGAATCGCGTTTGGTTCGTGAACTGTGTAAAATCATTTCAGCCCAAAATTAACTGGATTTACCAGAAATGATCTCTTGCTTGTAGGAAGACACAGATCCTGGGGTTTAACTCTGTTTCTGAAGGGAAATTCAGACCAGTGTTCTCATCCATGAAACACACTCTGTTTTCACGCAAGAAGCAAGCTCTTCTTTCCAGCATTTCCAATACAGCAAGTACCATGAGCATGCCCTGAAAAAAAGAACTTGTTTCCTACTCATACGGACCATATGTAGTTCAACTCTGTTCATGAAACTGATACAAACCACAGCTCCTCTTAAATAAATGCTCTTTAGTTAATAGAGAGAATCTCGTTGGGTTCGTGAACTGTGTAAAATCCTTTGAGCCCAAAATTTACTGGGTTTACCAGATATGAACTCTTGCTTGTAGGAAGACTCATATCCTGGGGTTCAACTCCGTTTCTGCAGGGAAATTCAGACCATTGTTCTCTTCCATGAAACACAGTCTGTTTTCACACAAAAATCATCCACTTCTTTCCAGCATCTCAAATACAGCAAGAAACATGAGCATTTCCATAAAAAAAGAACTGTGTTTGCAACTCATACAGACCATATGTAGTTCAAATCTGCTTATGACACTGATACAAACCATAGCTCCTCTTACATAAATGCTCTTCAGTTAATAGTGAGTATCGCGTTGGGTTTCTGAACTGTGTAAAATCATTTGAGCCCAAAATTCTCTTTGTTTACCAGAAATGAACTCTTGCTTGTAGGAAGACACAGATCGTGTGGTTTAACTCCGTTTCTGAAGCGAAATTCAGAAAAGGGTTCTCATGCATGGAACACACTCTGTTTTCACGCAAGAAGCAAGCAATTCTTTCCAGCATCTCCAATACTGCAAGAACCATGAGCATGCCCAGAAAAAATAGAACTGTGTTTCCTACTCATACGGACCATATGTAGTTCAACTCTGTTTATGAAACTGATACAAACAACAGCTCCTCTTACTTAAATGATCTTTAGTTAATAGTGAGAATCGCGTTCGTTCTTGAACTCTGTCAAATCAGTTGAGCCCAAAATTCTCTTGTTTAACCAGAAATGAACTCTGGCTTGTGGGAAGACACAGACCTTGGGGTTTAACTCCATTTCTGAAGGGAAATTCAGACCAGAGTTCTCATCCATGAAACACACTCTGTTTTAACGCAAAAAGCAAGCTCTTCTTTCCACCGTCTCCAATACAGCAAGTACCATGAGCATTCCCTGAAAAAAAGAACTGTCTTTCCTACTCATACGGACCATATGTAGTTCAACTTTGCTTATGAAACTGATACAAACCACAGCTCCACTTACATAAATTCTCTTTAGTTAATAGTGAGAATCGTGTTGGGTTCTTAAACTGTGTAAAATCATTTGAGCCCAAAATACACTTGGTTTACCAGAAATAAACTCCTGCTTGTAGGAAGACACAGAACCTGGGGTTTAACTCCGTTTCTGAAGGAAAATTCAGACCATTGTCCTTATCCATGAAACACAGTCTGTTTTCACGTAAGAAGTAATCTCTTCTTTCCAGCGTCTCCAATACAGGAAGAACCATGAGCAGGCACAGAAAAAAAGAACTGTGTTTCCTACTCATACGGACCATATGTAGTTCAACTCTGCTTATGAAACTGATACAAACCACAACTCCACTTACATAAATTCTCTTTAGTTAATAGTGAGAATCGTGTTGGGTTCTTGAACTGTGTAAAATCATTTGAGCCCAAAATACACTTGGTTTACCAGAAATAAACTCTTGTTGTAGGAACACCCAGATCCTGTGGTTTTACTGCGATTCTGAAGGGAAATTCAGACCAGTGTTCTCATCCATGAAACACATGCTGTTTTAACGCAAGAAGCATTTTCCTCTGTCCAGCATCTCCAATATAGCAAGAACCATGAGAATGCCAAATAGAAAAAAAGAATTGTATTTCCTCCTCATACGGACCATATGCAGTTCAACTCTGCTTATGTAACTGATACAAAGCACACTCCCCTTACATAAATGGTCTTTAGTTAATAGTGAGAATCGCGACGGGATTCTGAACTGTGTAAAATCATTTAAGCCCAAAATTCTCTTTGTTTACCAGAAATGAACTCTTTCTTATAGGAAGACACAGATCCTGGGGTTTAACTCTGTTTCTGAAGGGAAATTCAGACCAGTGTCCTTTCCATGAAACACTCTCTGTTTTCACACAAGAAGCAAGCTCTTCTTTCCAGCGAGTCCATACAGCAATAACCATGAGCAAGCCCCAAAAAATAGAACTGTGTTTACTACTCATACGGACCATATGTAGTTCAACCCTGCTTATCAAACTGATACACACCACAGCTCCTCTTACATAAGTGCTCTTTAATTAATAGTGAGAATCGCGTTGGGTTTGTGAACTGTGTAAAATCATTTGAGCCAATAATTCACTGGGTTAACCAGAAATGAACTCTTGCTTGTAGGAACACCTAGATTCTGTGGTTTTACTCTGATTCTGAAGGGAAATTCAGTCCAGTGTTCTCATCCATGAAACAAATGCTGTTTTAAGGCAAGAAGCAAGCTCTTCTTTCCACCGTCTCCATTACAGCAAGATCCATGAACATGCCCTCAAAAAAAAAAAACTGTGTTTCCTACTCATACGGACCATATGTGAATCAACTCTGCTCATGAAACTGATACAAACCACAGCTCCTCATACATAAATGCTCTTTAGTTAATAGTGAGAATCACGATAGGATTCTGAACTGTGTAAAATCATTTGAGCCCAAATTTCACAGAGTTTACCAGAAATGAACTCTGGCTTGTGGGAAGACACAGACCCTGGGGGTTAACTCTGTTTATGAAGGGAAATTCAGACCAGAGTTCTCACCCATGAAACACACTCTGTTTTCACGCAAGAACGAAGCACTTCTTTCCAGCGTCTCCAATGCAGCAAGAACCATGAGCATGCCCAGAAAAAAAGAACTGTGTTTCCTACTCATAGGGACCATATGTAAATCAACTCTGCTAATGAAACTGATACAAACCACTACTCCCCTTACATAAATGCTCTTTAGTTAATAGTGAGAATCGCGTTGGGTTTCAGAACTGTGTAAAATCATTTGAGCCCAAAATTCTCTTTGTTTACCAGAAATGAACTCTTGCTTCTAGGAAGACACAGATCCTGGGGTGTAACTCCGTTTCTTAAGCGAAATTCAGACCAGTGTCCTTATCCATGAAACACACTCTGTTTTCACAAAAGAAGCAAGCTCTTCTTTCCAGGGTCTCCAGTACAGCAAATACCATGAGCATGCCCAGAAAAAAAATGAACTGTGTTTCCTACTCATAGTGACCATATGTAGTTCAACTCTGCTTATCAAACTGATACAACCACAGCTCCTATTACATAAATGCTCTTTAGTTAATAGTGAGAATAGCGTTGGGTCGTGAATTGCGAAAAATCATTTGAGCCCAAAATTCCCTTGGTTTACCAGAAATGAACTCTTGCTTCTAGGAACACACAGATCCTGGGGTTTAACTACGTTTCTGAATGGAAATTCAGACCAGTGTTCTCATCCATGAAACACGTGCTGTTTTAAAGCAAGAACCATCCTCTTCTTTCCAGACTCTCCAATACAGCAAGGACCATGAGCATGCCCAGAAAAAAAGAACTGTGTTTCCTACTCACAGGGACCATATGTAAATCAACTCTGCTAATGAAACTGATACAAACCACTACTCCTCTTACATAAATGCTCTTTAGTTAATAGTAAGAATCGCGTTGGGTTTCAGAACTGTGTAAAATCATTTGAGCCCAAAATTCTCTTTGTTTACCAGAAATGAATTCTTGCTTCTAGGAAGACACAGATCCTGGGTTGTAACTCCGTTTCTTAAGGGAAATTCAGACCAGTGCCCTTATCCATGATACACACTTTGTTTTCACACAAGAAGCAAGCTCTTCTTTCCAGCGTCTCCAATACAGCAAGTACCATGAGCATGCCCAGAAAAAAAGAACTGTGTTTCCTACTCATACGGACCATATGTAGTTCAACTCTGCTTATCAAACTGATACAACCACAGTTCCTATTACATAAATGCTCTTTAGTTAATTGTGAGAATCGCGTTGCGTTTGTGAACTGTGTAAAATCATTTGAGCCCATAATTCACTTGGTTACCAGAAATGAACTTTTGCTTTAGTAACACCTAGAACCAGTGGTTTTACTCCGATTTTGAAGGGAAATTCAGTCCAGTGTTCTCATCCATGAAACACATGCTGTTTTAACGTAAGAAACATCCTCTTCATTCCAGCGTCTCCAATGAAGCAAGAACCATGAGAATACCCAGGAAAAAAAAGAAGAATTGTGTTTCCTACTCATATTGACCATATGCAATTCAACTCTGCTTATGATACTGATACAAACCACAGCTCCTCTTACATAAATGCTCTTGAGTTAATAGTGAGAATCGCATTGTGTTCCAGAGAACTGTGTAAAATCATTTGAGCCCAAAAATCATATTGTTTACCAGAAATGAACTCTTGCTTGTAGGAAGACACAGATCCTGTGGTTTAACTCCGTTTCTGAAGGGAAATTCAGACCAGAGTTCTCATCCATGTAACACACTCTGTTTTAACGCAAGAAGTAAGCTCTTCTTTCTAGCGTCTCCAATATAGCAAGTACCATGAGCATGCCCTGAGAAAAAGAACTGTTTCCTAGCATACGGACCATATGTAGTTCAACTCTGCTTATTAAACTGATACCAACCACACCTCTACTTACATAATTGCTCTTTCGGTAATAGTGAGATTCGCGTTGGGTTCTTGAACTGTGTAAAATCATTTCTGCCCAAAAATCAATTTGTTTACTACAATGAACTCTTGCTTGTAGGAAGACACAGATCCTGGGGTTTAAATCTGTTTCTGAAGCGAAATTCAGACCAGTGTTCTCATCCATGAAACTCACTCTGTTTTAAGGCAAGAAGCATCCTCTTCTTTCCTGCGTCTCCAATACAGCAAGAACAATGAGCATGCCCAGAAAAAAAGAACTGTGTTTCGTACTCATACAGGCCATATGTAGTTCAACTCTGCTTATTAAACTGATACAAACCACAGCTCCACTTACATAAATGCTCTTCAGTTATTAGGGAGAATCGTGTTGGGTTATTGAACTGTGTAATATCATTTGAGCCCAAAATTCCCTTGGTTTACCAGAAATGAACTCTTGTTTCTAGGAAGACACAGATCCTGGGGTTTTTCTCCGTTTCTGAAGGGAAATTCAGACCAGTGTTCACATCCATGAAACACACTTTGTTTTAACGCAAGAAGCAAGCTCTTCTTTCCACCTTCTCCAATACTGCAAGAACCATGAGCATGCCCAGCAATAATGTACTGTGTTTCTTACTCATACGAACCATATGTAGTTCAACTCTGCTTATGAAACTGATACAAACCACAGCTTCTAGTACATAAATGCACTTTAGTTAATAGTGAGAATCACGTTGGGTTCGAGATCTGTGTAAAATCATTTGAGCCCAAAATTCACTGGTTTTATTCAAAATGAACTCTTTCTTGTAGGAAGACAAAGATCCTGGGTTTAACTCCATTTCTCAAGGTTAATTCAGAACAGTGTTCTCATCCATGAAACACACTCTGTTTTAAAGCAAGAAGCATCCTCTTATTTCCAGCGTCTCCAATACAGCAAGAACAATGAGCATGCCCAGAAAAAAAGAACTGTGTTTCCTGCTCATACAGAACATATGTAGTTCAACACTGCTTATGAAACTAATACAAACCACAGCTCCTCTTACATAAAGGCTCTTTAGTTACTAGTGAGAACCGTGTATTGTTGGTGTACTGTGTAAAATAAATTGAGCCCAAAATTCACTTGCTTTAACGGATATGAACTCCTGCTTCTAGGAAGACACAGATCCTGCAGTTTAATTCCGTTTTTGAAGGGAAATTCGACCAGTGTTCTCATCCATGAAACACATGCTGTTTTAACGCAAGAACCATCCTCTTATTTCCAGACTCTCCAGTACAGCAAGAAACATGAGCATGCTCAGAAAATAAGAACTGTGTTTCCTACTCATACGGACCATAGGTAGTTCAACTCTGCTTAAGAAACTGATACAAACAGCAGCTCCTATTGCATAAATGCTCTTTTTTTCATAGTGAGAAATGCGATGGGTTTCTGAACTGTGTAAAATAATTGGAGCCCAAAATTTACGTTGTTTACCAGAAATGAACTCTTGCTTGTAGGAAGACACAGATCCTGGGGTTGAACTCCATTTTTGAAGGGAAATTCAGACCCGAGCTCTCATCCATGAAACACACTCTGTTTTAAGGCAAGAATCAAGCTCTTCTTTCCTGCGTCTCCAATACAGCAAGAAACATGAGCTTGCACAGAAAAAAAGAACTGTGTTTCCTACTCATACAGACCATATGTAGTTCAACTCTGCTTATGAAACTGATACAAACCACAGTTTCTCTTACATAAATGCTCTTTAGTTAATAGTGAGAATCACGTTGGTCTATAGAACTGTGTAAAATCAATTGAGCCCAAAATTCACTTGGTTTACCAGAAATGAACTCTTGCTTGCAGGAAGACACAGACCCTGGGGTTTAACTCCATTTCTGAAGGGAAATTCAGACCAGTGTTCTCATTCATGAAACGCACTCTGTTTTCACGCAAGAAGCAAGCTCTTCTTTCCAGCCTCTCCAATACAGCAAGAACCATGAGCATGCACAGAAAAAAAGAACTGTGTTTACTACTCATACGGATCATATGTAGTTCAACTCTGCTTATGTAACTGACACAAACCACAGCTCCTCTTACATAAAGGCTGTTTAGTTACTAGTGATAATCATGTACAGTTGGTGTACTGTGTAAAATCATTTGAGCTCAAAATTCACTTGGTTTACCAGAAATGAACTCCTGCATGTAGGAAAACACAGATCCTTGGGTTTAACTCCGTTTCTGAAAGGAAATTCAGACCAGTGTTTTCATCCATGAAACACATGCTGTTTTACCACAAGAAGTAGCCTCTTCTTTCCAGAGTCTCCAATACAGCAAGAACCATGAGAATGCCCAGAAAAAAAGAATTGTGTATCCTACTCATACGGATCATATGCAGTTCAACTCTGCTTATGAAACTGATACAAACCACAGCTCCTCTTATAAATGCTCTTTAGTTAATAGTGAGAATCGCGTTGGGTTTCAGAACTGTGTAAAATCATTTGAGCCCAAAATTCTCTTTGTTTACCAGAAATGAACTCCTGCTTGTAGTAACACCTAGAACCAGTGGTTTTACTCCGATTTTGAAGGGAAATTCAGTCCAGTGTTCTCATCCATGAAACACATGCTGTTTTAACGTAAGAAGCATCCTCTTCTTTCCAGCGTCTCGAATGCAGCAAGAACCATAGGAATGCCCAGGAAAAAAAAAGAATTGTGTTTCCTACTCATATTGACCATATGGAATTCAACTCTGCTTATGATACTGATACAAACCACAGCTCCTCTTACATAAATGCTCTTCAGTTAATAGTGAGAATCGCATTGTGTTCCAGAACTGTGTAAAATCATTTGAGCCCCAAAATCGTTTTGTTTACCAGAAATGAACTCTTGCTTGTAGGAAGACACAGATCCTGTGGTTTAACTCCTTTTCTGAAGGGAAATTCAGACCCGTGTTCTCATCCAGGAAACACACTCTGTTTTAACACAAGAAGCAAGCTCTTCTTTCCAGCATCTCCAATACAGCAAGATCCATGAACATGCCCTCAAAAAACCAAATGTTTCCTACTCATACGGACCATATGTGATTCAACTCTGCTCATGAAACTGATATAAACCACAGCTCCTCATACATAAATGCTCTTTAGTTAATAATGAGAATCGCGATGGGATTCTGAACTGTGTAAAATCATTTGAGCCCAAATTTCACTGAGTTTACCAGAAATGAACTCTTGCTTGTGGGAAGACACAGACCCTGGGGTTTAACTCCTTTTCTGAAGGGAAATTCAGACCACAGTTCTCATCCATGTAACACACTCTGTTTTCACGCAAGAACCATCCTCTTCTTTCCAGACTCTCCAATACAACAAGGACCATGAGCATGCCCAGAAAAAAAGAACTGTGTTTCCTACTCATACAGACCACATGTAGTTCAACTCTGCTTATGAAACTGATACAAACCACAACTCTACTTACATAAATGCTCTTTTGTTAATGGTGAGAATCGCCGTGGGTTACTGAACTGTGTAAAATCATATGAGCCCAAAATTCACATTGTTTACCAAAAATGATCTCTTGCTTGTAGGAATACACAGACCCTGGGGATTAACTCCGTTTCTGAAGGGAAATTAAGACCAGTGTTCTCATCCATGAACCACACTCTGTTTTAACGCAAAAAGCAAGCTCTTCTTTCCAGCTTCTTCAATACAGCAAGAACCAGGAGCATGCAAAGAAAAAAAGAACTGTGTTTCCTACTCATACGGACCATATGTAGTTCAACTCTGCTTATGGAACTGATACAAACCACAGCTCCTCTTACATAAATGCTCTTTAGTTAATTGAGAGAATCGCGTTTGGTTCGAGAACTGTGTAAAAATATTTGAGCCCAATATTCACTGGTTTTACCAAAAATCAACTCTTGCTTGTAGGAAGACACAGATCCTGGGGTTTAACGCCATTTCTGAAGGGAAATTCAGACCAGTGTTCTCATCCTTGAAACACACGCTGTTTTAACGCAAGAACCATCCTCTTCTTTCCAGACTCTCCAATACAGCAAGAACCATGATCATGCCCAGAAAAACAGAACTGAGTTTTCCTACTCATATGGACCATATGTAGTTCAACTCTGCTTACCAAACTGATACAAACCACAGCTCCTTTTGCATAAATGCCCTTTAGTTAATAGTGAAAGTCACATTGGGTTCGTGAACTGCGAAAAATCATTTGAGCCCAAAATTCACACGTTTACCAGAAAGGAACTCTTGCTAGTAGGAAGACACAGAGCCTGGGGTTTAACTCCATTACTGAAGGGAAATTCAGACCAGAGATCTGATCCATGAAACAAACTCTGTTTTAAGGCAAGAAGCATCCTCTTATTTTCAGTGTCTCCAATCCAGCAAGAACAATGAGCATGCCCAGAAAAAAAGAACTGTGTTTCCTACTCATACAGACAACATGTAGTTCAACTCTGCTTATGAAACTGATACAAACTACAGCTCCTCTTACATAAAGGCTCTTTAGTTACTACTGATAATCGTGTATTGTTGGTGTACTGTGTAAAATCACTTGAGCCCAAAATTCACTAGGCTTACCAGAAATGAACTCCTGCTTGTAGTAAGAAACAGATCCTGGGGTTTAACTCCGTTACTGAAGGGAAATTCAGACCAGTGTTCTCATCCATGAAACACACTCTGATTTAATGCAAGATGCAAGCTCTTCTTTCTAGCATCTCCAATATAGCAAGTACCATGAGCATTCCCTGAAAAAAAGAACTGGGTTTCCTACTCATGCGGATCATATGTAGTTCAACTCTGCTTATGAAACAGATACAAACCACAGCTCCACTTACATAAATGCTATTTAGGTAATAGTGAGAATCGCGTTGGGTTCATGAACTGTGTAAAATCATTTGAGCCCAAAATTCACTTGGTTTACCAGAAATGAACTCTTGCTTGTAGGAAGACACAGATCCAGGGGTTTAACTCCGTTTCTGAAGGGAAATTCAGACCAGTGTTCTCATCCATGAAACATATGCTGTTTTAATGCAAGAAGCATGCTCTTGTTTCCAGTGTCTCCAATACTGCAAGAACCATAAGCTTGCACAGAAAAAAAGAACTGTGTTTCCTATTCATACGGACCATATGTAGTTCAACTCTGCTTATGGAACTGATACAAACCACAGCTCCTCTTACATAAGTACTCTTTAGGTAATAGTGAGAATCGCCTTGGGTTCATGAACTGTGTAAAATCATTTGAGCCCAACATTCTCTTGGTTTACCAGAAATGAACTCCTGCATGTAGGAAGACACAGATCCTGGAGTTCAACTCGGTTTCTGATGGGAAATTCAGACCAGTGTTTTCATCCATGAAACACATGCTGTTTTAACGAAAGAAGTAGACTCTTCTGTCCAGAGTCTCCAATACAGCAAGAAGCATGAGAATGCCCAGAAAAAAATAAATGTGTATCCTACTCATACGGATCATATGCAGTTCAACTCTGCTTATGAAACTGATACAAACCACAGCTCCTCTTACATAAATGCTCTTCAGTTAATAGTGAGAATCGCGATGGGTTTCTGAACTTTGTAAAATCATTTGAGCCCAAAAATCTCTTTGTTTACCAGAAAAGAATCCTTGCTTGTAGGAAGACACAGATCCTGGGGTTTAACTCCGTTTCTGAAGGGAAATTCAGACCAGTGTTCTCATCCATGAAACCCACTCTGTTTTAATGCAAGATGCAATCTCTTCTTTCCAACGTCTCCAATACATCAAGTACCATGAGAATTCCCTGAAAAAAAGAACTCTTTTTCCTACTCATACGGACCATATGTAGTTCAACTCTGCTTATGAAACAGATACAAACCACAGCTCCACTTACATCAATGCTCTTTAGTTAATAATGAGAATCTGTTGATTCTAGAACATTGTAAAATCATTTGAGCCCAACATTCTCTTGGTTTACCAGAAATGAACTCTTGCTTGTAGGAAGACACAGACCATGGGGTTTAACTCAGTTTCTGTAGGGAAACACAGACCAGTGTTCTCATCCATGAAACACACTCTGTATTAACGCAAGAAGCAAGCTCTTCTTTCCAGAGTCTCCAATACAGCAAGAACCATGAGAATGCCCAGAAAAAAAGAACTGTGTTTCCTGCTCATACAAATCTTTTGCAGTTTAACTCTGCTTATGAAAATAATACAAACCACAGAGCCTGGGATTTCACTCCATTTCTGAAGAGAAATACATAGCACAGTTCTCATCCATGAAAAAAACTCTGCTTTATAGGAAGAAGCACGATCTTCCTTTCTAGAGTGTCCAATACATCAGGAAACTTGTGTGTGCTCAGAAGGAAGGAATGGTGTTTCCTACACATTCAGACCACATGTAGTTCAACACTGCTTCTGAAACTAACACAAACCTCAGGTCCTGTAACATCCAATGCTTGTAGGTTAAGAAGAAAAATGTGTGAGCTTCGTGAACGAGGTAGGACCTTTGAGATGAAATTGGCTATCCAAACCAGAAATGAAGTCTTGATTGTAGGAAGACAAAGAGGCTGTGATTTAACTCCATTTCTGCATGGAAACACAGAGCACAGTTCTCATCCATGAAACACACTCTGCTTTAGAGCAAGAAGCACGCTCTTACTTTCTAGAGTCTCCAATACAGTAGGAAACGTGAGTGTGGTCAGAACAAAAGAACTGTGTTTCCTACACATATGGACCATATCTTGTTCAACTCTGCTCATGTAACTGATATAAACCACAGGTCCTCTAACATCCAATGATTTTCAGTTAGGAGACAGAAATGTGTGAGCTTCGTGAACAATGTAGCTTCCTTTGAACTAAAAAGTGTGTGTGTTTACATGAAACGAAGGCTTGCTTGTAGGAAGACAGAGAGTCTGGAATTTAACTCCATTTCTGAAGGGAAACACACAGCACAGTTCTCATCCATGAAACACACTCTGCTTTAGAGCAAGAAGCACACTCTTGCTTTCTAGTTTCTCCAATACAGCAGGAAACGTGAGTGTGCCAAGAACAAAAGACCTTTGTGTCCTACACATACGGACTTTGTCTAGTCCAACTCTGCTTATGAAAACGATACAAACCACAGGTCCTCTAACATCCCATGCTTTTCATTTAAGAGCAAGAAACTTTTGAGCTTTGTGAACGATGTAGTTTTCTTTGAGTTGAAAAATGACTGTTTACCTGAAACGAATTCTTGCTTGTAGGAAGACACACGCCTGGCATTTAACTCCATTTCTGAAGGGAAACACACGGCACAGTTCTCATTAATGAAACACACTCTGCTTTAGAGCAAGAAGCACGCTCTTGCTTTCTAGAGTCTCTAATACAGAGGGAAACGTGACTGTGCTCAGAACAAAAGAACTGTGTTTCCTACACACACAGACCATATCTAGTTCAACTCTGTTTCTGAAACTGATACAAACCACAGGTCGTCTAACATCCAATGCTTTTCAGTTAAGAGCGAGACACGGGTGAGCTTTGTGAACAATGTAGCTTCGTTTGAGGTGAAAAGTGACTGCGTTTACCTGAAACGAAGTCTTGCTTGTAGGGAGACATACTTCTGGCATTTAACTCCGTTTCTGAAGGGAAACACACAGCACAGTCCTCATCCATGAAACACATTCTGCTTTAGAGCAAGAAGCACGCTCTTGCTTTCTAGAGTCTCTAATACAGAGGGAAACGTGAGTGTGCTCAGAACAAAAGAACTGTGTTTCCTACACACACAGACCATATCTAATTCAACTCTGTTTCTGAAACTGATACAAACCACAGGTCCTCTAACATCCAATGCTTTTCAGTTAAGAGCGAGAAACGTGTGAGCTTTGTGAACAATGTAGCTTCGTTTGAGCTCAAAAGTGACTGCGTTTACCTGAAACGAAGTCTTGCATGTAGGAAGGCACAGAGCCTGGCATTTAACTCCGTTTCTGAAGGGAAACACACGGCACAGTTCTCATCCATGAAACACAATCTGCTTTAGAGCAAGAAGCACGCTCTTGCTTTCTAGAGTCTCTAATACAGAGGGAAACGTGAGTGTGCTCAGAACAAAAGAACTGTGTTTCCTACACACACAGACCATATCTAGTTCAACTCTGTTTCTGAAACTGATACAAACCACAGGTCCTCTAACATCCAATGCTTTTCAGGTAAGAGCCAGAAACGTGTGAGCTTCGTGAACAATGTATCTTCGTTTGAGCTGAAAAGTGACTGCATTTATGTCAAACGAAGTCTTGCTTGAATAAAGACACAGAGCCTGGCATTTAACTCCGATTCTGAAGGGAAACACACGGCACAGTTCTCATCCATGAAACACACTCTGCGTTAGAGCAAGATGCACGCTATTGCTTTCTAGAGTCTCTAATACAGAGGGAAACGTGAGTGTGATCATAACAAAAGAACTGTGTTTCCTACACACGAACCATATCTAGTTCAACTATGTTTCTGAAACTGATACAAACCACAGGTCCTCTAATATCCAATGCTTTTCATTTAAGAGCGAGAAACGTGTGAGCTTCGTGAACAATGTAGCTTCGTTTGAGCTGAAAAGTGACTGCGTTTACCTGAAACGATTCTTGGTTGTAGGAAGACACAGAGCCTGGCATTTAACTCCGTTTCTGAAGGGAAACACACGGCACAGTTCTCATCCATGAAACACACTCTGCTTTAGAGCAAGAAGCACGCTCTTGCTTTCTAGAGTCTCTAATACAGAGGGAAATGTGAGTGTGCTCAGAACAAAAGAACTGTGTTTCCTACACACACGGACCATATCTAGTTCAACTCTGTTTCTAAAATTGATACAAACCACAGGTCGTAAAACATCCAATGCTTTTCAGTTAAGAGCGAGAAACGTGTGAGCTTCGTGAACAATGTAGCTTCGTTTGAGCTGAAAAGTGACTGTGTTTACCTGAAAAGAAGTCTTGTTTTAGGAAGACACACGTCTGGCATTTAACTCCATTTCTGAAGGGAAACACACGGCACAGTTCTCATCCATGAAACACACTCTGCTTTAGAGCAAGAAGGATGCTCTTGCTTTCTAGAGTCTCTAATACAGAGGGAAACGTGAGTGTGCTCAGAACAAAAGAACTGTGTTTCCTACACACACAGACCATATCTAATTCAACTCTGTTTCTGAACCTGATACAAACCACAGGTCCTCTAACATCCAATGCTTTTCAGTTAAGAGCGAGAAACGTGTGAGCTTTGTGAACAATGTAGCTTCGTTTGAGCTCAAAAGTGACTGCGTTTACCTGAAACGAAGTCTTGCATGTAGGAAGGCACAGAGCCTGGCATTTAACTCCGTTTCTGAAGGGAAACACACGGCACAGTTCTCATCCATGAAACACAATCTGCTTTAGAGCAAGAAGCACGCTCTTGCTTTCTAGAGTCTCTAATACAGAGGGAAACGTGAGTGTGCTCAGAACAAAAGAACTGTGTTTCCTACACACACAGACCATATCTAGTTCAACTCTGTTTCTGAAACTGATACAAACCACAGGTCCTCTAACATCCAATGCTTTTCAGGTAAGAGCCAGAAACGTGTGAGCTTCGTGAACAATGTATCTTCGTTTGAGCTGAAAAGTGACTGCATTTACGTCAAACGAAGTCTTGCTTGAATAAAGACACAGAGCCTGGCATTTAACTCCGATTCTGAAGGGAAACACACGGCACAGTTCTCATCCATGAAACACACTCTGCGTTAGAGCAAGATGCACGCTATTGCTTTCTAGAGTCTCTAATACAGAGGGAAACGTGAGTGTGATCATAACAAAAGAACTGTGTTTCCTACACACGAACCATATCTAGTTCAAATATGTTTCTGAAACTGATACAAACCACAGGTCCTCTAATATCCAATGCTTTTCATTTAAGAGCGAGAAACGTGTGAGCTTCGTGAACAATGTAGCTTCGTTTGAGCTGAAAAGTGACTGCGTTTACCTGAAACGATTCTTGGTTGTAGGAAGACACAGAGCCTGGCATTTAACTCCGTTTCTGAAGGGAAACACACGGCACAGTTCTCATCCATGAAACACACTCTGCTTTAGAGCAAGAAGCACGCTCTTGCTTTCTAGAGTCTCTAATACAGAGGGAAATGTGAGTGTGCTCAGAACAAAAGAACTGTGTTTCCTACACACACGGACCATATCTAGTTCAACTCTGTTTCTAAAATTGATACAAACCACAGGTCGTAAAACATCCAATGCTTTTCAGTTAAGAGCGAGAAACGTGTGAGCTTCGTGAACAATGTAGCTTCGTTTGAGCTGAAAAGTGACTGTGTTTACCTGAAAAGAAGTCTTGTTTTAGGAAGACACACGTCTGGCATTTAACTCCATTTCTGAAGGGAAACACACGGCACAGTTCTCATCCATGAAACACACTCTGCTTTAGAGCAAGAAGGATGCTCTTGCTTTCTAGAGTCTCTAATACAGAGGGAAACGTGAGTGTGCTCAGAACAAAAGAACTGTGTTTCCTACACACACGGACCATATCTCGTTCAACTCTGTTTCTGAAACTGATACAAACCACAGGTCCTCTAACATCCAATGTTTTTCAGTTAAGAGCGAGAAACATTTGATCTTCGTGAACAATGTAGCTTCGTTGGAGGTGAAAAGTGACTGCGTTTACCTGAAACGAAGTCTTGCTAGTAGGAATTCACACTTCTGGCATTTAACTCCGTTTCTGAAGGGAAACACACGGCACAGGTCTCATCCATGAAACACACTCTGCTTTAGAGCAAGAAGCACGCTCTTGCTTTCTAGAGTCTCTAATACAGAGGGAAACGTGAGTGTGCTCAGAACAAAGAACTGTGTTTCCTACACACGGACCATATCAAGTTCAACTCTGTTTCTGAAACTGATACAAACCACAGGTTGTCTAACATCCAATGCTTTTAAGGTAAGAGCGAGAAACGTGTGAGCTTCGTGAACAATGTTGCTTCCTTTGAGCTCAAAAGTGTCTGCGTTAACCTGAAACGAAGTCTTGCTTGTAGGAAGACATGTGCCTGGCAATTAACTCTGTTTCTGAAGGGAAACACACGGCACAGTTCTCATCCACGAAACACACTCTGCTTTAGAGCATAAGCACGCTCTTGCTTTCTAGAGTCTCTAATACAGAGGAAAACGTGAGTGTGCTCAGAACAAAAGAACTGTGTTTCCTACACACACAGACCATATCTAGTTCAACTCTGTTTCTGAAACTGATACAAACCACAGGTCCTCTAACATCCAATGCTTTTCAGGTAAGAGCCAGAACCGTGTGAGCTTCGTGAACAATGTAGCTTCGTTTCAGCTGAAAAGTGACTGCGTTTACCTGAAACGAAGTCTTCCTTGAAGAAAGACACAGAGCCTGGCATTTAACTCCGATTCTGAAGGGAAACACACGACACAGTTCTCATCCATGAAACACATTCTGCATTAGAGCAAGAAGCACGCTCTTGCTTTCTAGAGTCTCTAATACAGAGGGAAACGTGAGTGTGCTCAGAACAAAAGAACTGTGTTTCCTACACACGGACCATATTTAGTTCAACTCTGTTTCTGAAACTGATACAAACCACAGGTCCTCTAACATCCAATGTTTTCAGTTAAGAGCGAGAAACGTGTGAGCTTCGTGAACAATGTAGCTTTGTTTGAGATGAAAAGTGACTGTGTTTACCTGAAAAGAAGTCTTGATTGTAGGAAGACACACGTCTGGCATTTAACTCCGTTTCTGAAGGGAAACACACGGCACAGTTCTCATCCATGAAACACACTCTGCTTTAGAGCAAGAAGCACGCTCTTGCTTTCTAGAGTCTCTAATACAGAGGGAAACGTGAGTGTGCTCAGAACAAAAGAACTGTGTTTCCTACACACACGGACCATATCTAGTTCAACTCTGTTTCTAAAATTGATACAAACCACAGGTCGTAAAACATCCAATGCTTTTCAGTTAAGAGCGAGAAACGTGTGAGCTTCGTGAACAATGTAGCTTCGTTTGAGCTGAAAAGTGACTGTGTTTACCTGAAAAGAAGTCTTGTTTTAGGAAGACACACGTCTGGCATTTAACTCCATTTCTGAAGGGAAACACACGGCACAGTTCTCATCCATGAAACACACTCTGCTTTAGAGCAAGAAGGATGCTCTTGCTTTCTAGAGTCTCTAATACAGAGGGAAACGTGAGTGTGCTCAGAACAAAAGAACTGTGTTTCCTACACACACAGACCATATCTAATTCAACTCTGTTTCTGAACCTGATACAAACCACAGGTCCTCTAACATCCAATGCTTTTCAGTTAAGAGCGAGAAACGTGTGAGCTTTGTGAACAATGTAGCTTCGTTTGAGCTCAAAAGTGACTGCGTTTACCTGAAACGAAGTCTTGCATGTAGGAAGGCACAGAGCCTGGCATTTAACTCCGTTTCTGAAGGGAAACACACGGCACAGTTCTCATCCATGAAACACAATCTGCTTTAGAGCAAGAAGCACGCTCTTGCTTTCTAGAGTCTCTAATACAGAGGGAAACGTGAGTGTGCTCAGAACAAAAGAACTGTGTTTCCTACACACACAGACCATATCTAGTTCAACTCTGTTTCTGAAACTGATACAAACCACAGGTCCTCTAACATCCAATGCTTTTCAGGTAAGAGCCAGAAACGTGTGAGCTTCGTGAACAATGTATCTTCGTTTGAGCTGAAAAGTGACTGCATTTACGTCAAACGAAGTCTTGCTTGAATAAAGACACAGAGCCTGGCATTTAACTCCGATTCTGAAGGGAAACACACGGCACAGTTCTCATCCATGAAACACACTCTGCGTTAGAGCAAGATGCACGCTATTGCTTTCTAGAGTCTCTAATACAGAGGGAAACGTGAGTGTGATCATAACAAAAGAACTGTGTTTCCTACACACGAACCATATCTAGTTCAAATATGTTTCTGAAACTGATACAAACCACAGGTCCTCTAATATCCAATGCTTTTCATTTAAGAGCGAGAAACGTGTGAGCTTCGTGAACAATGTAGCTTCGTTTGAGCTGAAAAGTGACTGCGTTTACCTGAAACGATTCTTGGTTGTAGGAAGACACAGAGCCTGGCATTTAACTCCGTTTCTGAAGGGAAACACACGGCACAGTTCTCATCCATGAAACACACTCTGCTTTAGAGCAAGAAGCACGCTCTTGCTTTCTAGAGTCTCTAATACAGAGGGAAATGTGAGTGTGCTCAGAACAAAAGAACTGTGTTTCCTACACACACGGACCATATCTAGTTCAACTCTGTTTCTAAAATTGATACAAACCACAGGTCGTAAAACATCCAATGCTTTTCAGTTAAGAGCGAGAAACGTGTGAGCTTCGTGAACAATGTAGCTTCGTTTGAGCTGAAAAGTGACTGTGTTTACCTGAAAAGAAGTCTTGTTTTAGGAAGACACACGTCTGGCATTTAACTCCATTTCTGAAGGGAAACACACGGCACAGTTCTCATCCATGAAACACACTCTGCTTTAGAGCAAGAAGGATGCTCTTGCTTTCTAGAGTCTCTAATACAGAGGGAAACGTGAGTGTGCTCAGAACAAAAGAACTGTGTTTCCTACACACACGGACCATATCTCGTTCAACTCTGTTTCTGAAACTGATACAAACCACAGGTCCTCTAACATCCAATGTTTTTCAGTTAAGAGCGAGAAACATTTGATCTTCGTGAACAATGTAGCTTCGTTGGAGGTGAAAAGTGACTGCGTTTACCTGAAACGAAGTCTTGCTAGTAGGAATTCACACTTCTGGCATTTAACTCCGTTTCTGAAGGGAAACACACGGCACAGGTCTCATCCATGAAACACACTCTGCTTTAGAGCAAGAAGCACGCTCTTGCTTTCTAGAGTCTCTAATACAGAGGGAAACGTGAGTGTGCTCAGAACAAAGAACTGTGTTTCCTACACACGGACCATATCAAGTTCAACTCTGTTTCTGAAACTGATACAAACCACAGGTTGTCTAACATCCAATGCTTTTAAGGTAAGAGCGAGAAACGTGTGAGCTTCGTGAACAATGTTGCTTCCTTTGAGCTCAAAAGTGTCTGCGTTAACCTGAAACGAAGTCTTGCTTGTAGGAAGACATGTGCCTGGCAATTAACTCTGTTTCTGAAGGGAAACACACGGCACAGTTCTCATCCACGAAACACACTCTGCTTTAGAGCATAAGCACGCTCTTGCTTTCTAGAGTCTCTAATACAGAGGAAAACGTGAGTGTGCTCAGAACAAAAGAACTGTGTTTCCTACACACACAGACCATATCTAGTTCAACTCTGTTTCTGAAACTGATACAAACCACAGGTCCTCTAACATCCAATGCTTTTCAGGTAAGAGCCAGAACCGTGTGAGCTTCGTGAACAATGTAGCTTCGTTTCAGCTGAAAAGTGACTGCGTTTACCTGAAACGAAGTCTTCCTTGAAGAAAGACACAGAGCCTGGCATTTAACTCCGATTCTGAAGGGAAACACACGACACAGTTCTCATCCATGAAACACATTCTGCATTAGAGCAAGAAGCACGCTCTTGCTTTCTAGAGTCTCTAATACAGAGGGAAACGTGAGTGTGCTCAGAACAAAAGAACTGTGTTTCCTACACACGGACCATATTTAGTTCAACTCTGTTTCTGAAACTGATACAAACCACAGGTCCTCTAACATCCAATGTTTTCAGTTAAGAGCGAGAAACGTGTGAGCTTCGTGAACAATGTAGCTTTGTTTGAGATGAAAAGTGACTGTGTTTACCTGAAAAGAAGTCTTGATTGTAGGAAGACACACGTCTGGCATTTAACTCCGTTTCTGAAGGGAAACACACGGCACAGTTCTCATCCATGAAACACACTCTGCTTTAGAGCAAGAAGCACGCTCTTGCTTTCTAGAGTCTCTAATACAGAGGGAAACGTGAGTGTGCTCAGAACAAAAGAACTGTGTTTCCTACACACACGGACCATATCTAGTTCAACTCTGATTCTGAAACTGATACAAACCACAGGTCGTCTAACATCCAGTGCTTTTCAGTTAAGAGCGAGAAACGTGTGAGCTTTGTGAACAATGTAGCTTCGTTTGAGCTGAAAAGTGACTGCGTTTACCTGAAACGAAGTCTTGTTTATAGGAAGGCACAGAGCCTGGCATTTAACTCCGATTCTGAAGGGAAACACACGGCACAGTTCTCATCCATGAAACACACTCTGCTTTAGAGCAAGAAGTATGCTCTTGCTTTCTAGAGTCTCTAATACAGAGGGAAACGTGAGTGTGCTCAGAACAAATGAACTGTGTTTCCTACACACACGGACCATATCTAGTTCAACTCTGTTTCTGAAACTGATACAAACCACAGGTCCTCTAACATCCAATGCTTTTCAGTTAAGAGCGAGAAACGTGTGAGCTTCGTGAACAATGTTGCTTCGTTTGAGCTCAAAAGTGACTGCGTTTACCTGAAACGAAGTCTTGCTTGTAGGAAGACATGTGCCTGGCAATTAACTCTGTTTCTGAAGGGAAACACACGGCACAGTTCTCATCCACGAAACACACTCTGCTTTAGAGCATAAGCACCCTCTTGCTTTCTAGAGTCTCTAATACAGAGGAAAACGTGAGTGTGCTCAGAAAAAAAGAACTGTGTTTCCTACACACACAGACCATATCTAGTTCAACTCTGTTTCTGAAACTGATACAAACCACAGGTCCTCTAACATCCAATGCTTTTCAGTTAAGAGCGAGAAACGTGTGAGCTTCGTGAACAATGTAGCTTCGTTTCAGCTGAAAAGTGACTGCGTTTACCTGAAACGAAGTCTTCCTTGAAGAAAGACACAGAGCCTGGCATTTAACTCCGATTCTGAAGGGAAACACACGGCACAGTTCTCATCCATGAAACACACTCTGCATTAGAGCAAGAAGCACGCTCTTGCTTTCTAGAGTCTCTAATACAGAGGGAAACGTGAGTGTGCTCAGAACAAAAGAACTGTGTTTCCTACACACGGACCATATTTAGTTCAACTCTGTTTCAGAATCTGATACAAACCACAGGTCCTGTAACATCCAATGCTTTTCAGTTAAGAGCGAGAAACGTGTGAGCTTCGTGAACAATGTAGCTTCCTTTGAGATGAAAAGTGACTGCGTTTACCTGAAATGATTCTTTCTTGTAGGAAGACACAGGGACTGGCATTTAACTCAGTTTCTGAATGGAAACACACGGCACAGTTCTCGTCCATGAAACACACTCTGCTTTAGAGCAAGAAGCACGCTCTTGCTTTCTAGAATCTCTAATACAGAGGGAAACGTGAATGTGCTCAGAACAAAAGAACTGTGTTTCCTACACACATGGACCATATCTAGTTCAACTCTGTTTCTAAAATTGATACAAACCACAGGTCGTCTAACATCCAATGCTTTTAAGTTAAGAGCGAGAAACGTGTGAGCTTCTTGAACAATGTAGCTTTGTTTGAGCTGAAAAGTGACTGTGTTTACCTGAAAATTAGTCTTGATTGTAGGAAGACACACGTCTGGCATTTAACTCCGTTTCTGAAGGAAAACACATGGCACAGTTCTCATCCATGAAACACACTCTGCTTTAGAGCAAGAAGCACGCTCTTGCTTTCTAGAGTCTCTAATAGAGAGGGAAACGTGAGTGTGATCAGAACAAAAGAAAGGTGTTTCCTACACACACGGACCATATCAAGTTCAACACTGTTTCTGAAACTGATACAAACCACAGGTCCTCTAACATCCAATGCTTTTCAGTTAAGAGCGAGAAACGGGTGAGCTTCGTGAACAATGTAGCTTCGTTTGAGGTGAAAAGTGACTGCGTTTACCTGAAACGAAGTCTTGCTTGTAGGAAGACACACTGCTGGCATTTAACTCCGTTTCTGAAGGGAAACACACGGCACAGTCCTCATCCATGAAACACATTCTGCTTTAGAGTAAGAAGCACGCTCTTGCTTTCGAGAGTCTCTAATACAGAGGGAAACGTGAGTGTGCTCAGAACAAAAGAACTGTGTTTCCTACACACACAGACCATATCTAATTCAACTCTGTTTCTGAACCTGATACAAACCACAGGTCCTCTAACATCCAATGCTTTTCAGTTAAGAGCGAGAAACGTGTGAGCTTTGTGAACAATGTAGCTTCGTTTGAGCTGAAAAGTGACTTCGTTTACCTGAAACGAAGTCTTGCTTGTAGGAAAGCACAGAGCCTGGCATTTAACTCCGTTTCTGAAGGGAAACACACGGCACAGTTATCATCGATGAAACATAATCTGCTTTAGAGCAAGAAGCACGCTCTTGCTTTCTAGAGTCTCTAATACAGAGGGAAACGTGAGTGTGCTCATAACAAAAGAACTGTGTTTCCTACACACGGACCATGTCTAGTTCAACTCTGTTTCTGAAACTGATACAAACCACAGGTCCTCTAACATCCAATGCTTTTCAGGTAAGAGCCAGAAACGTGTGAGCTTTGTGAACAATATATCTTCGTTTGAGCTGAAAAGTGACTGCATTTACCTCAAACGAAGTCTTGCTTGAAGAAAGACAACGAGCCTGGCATTTAACTCCGATTCTGAAGGGAAACACACGGCACAGTTCTCATCCATGAAACACACTCTCCATTAGAGCAAGATGCACGCTCTTGCTTTCTAGAGTCTCTAATGCAGAGGGAAATGTGAGTGTGCTCAGAACAAAAGAACTGTGTTTCCTACACACACGGACCATATCTAGTTCAACTCTGTTTCTGAAACTGATACAAACCACAGGTCGTCTAACATCCAGTGCTTTTCAGTTAAGAACGAGAAACGTGTGAGCTTTGTGAACAATGTAGCTTCGTTTGAGCTGAAAAGTGACTGCGTTTACCTGAAACGAAGTCTTGCTTGTAGAAAGGCACAGAGCCTGGCATTTAACTCTGTTTCTGAAGGGAAACACACGGCACAGTTCTCATCCACGAAACACACTCTGCTTTAGAGCATAAGCACGCTCTTGCTTTCTAGAGTCTCTAATACAGAGGAAAACGTGAGTGTGCTCAGAAAAAAAGAACTGTGTTTCCTACACACACAGACCATATCTAGTTCAACTCTGTTTCTGAAACTGATACAAACCACAGGTCCTCTAACATCCAATGCTTTTCAGTTAAGAGCGAGAAACGTGTGAGCTTCGTGAACAATGTAGATTTGTTTGAGCTGAAAAGTGACTGCGTTTACCTGAAACGAAGTCTTCCTTGAAGCAAGACACAGAGCCTGGCATTTAACTCCGATTCTGAAGGGAAACACACGGCACAGTTCTCATCCATGAAACACACTCTGCATTAGAGCAAGAAGCACGCTCTTGCTTTCTAGACTCTCTAATACAGAGGGAATCGTGAGTGTGCTCAGAACAAAAGAACTGTGTTTCCTACACACGGACCATATTTAGTTCAACTCTGTTTCAGAATCTGATACAAACCACAGGTCCTGTAACATCCAATGCTTTTCAGTTAAGAGCGAGAAACGTGTGAGCTTCGTGAACAATGTAGCTTCCTTTGAGATGAAAAGTGACTGCGTTTACCTGAAACGATTCTTGCTTGTAGGAAGACACAGAGCCTGGCATTTAACTCCGTTTCTGAAGGTAAACACACGGCACAGTTCTCATCAATGAAACACACTCTGCTTTAGAGCAGGAAGCACGCTCTTGCTTTCTAGAGTCTCTAATACAGAGGGAAACGTGAGTGTGCTCAGAACAAAAGAACTGTGTTTCCTACACACACGGGCCATATCTAGTTCAACTCTGTTTCTGAAACTGATGCAAAACACAGGTCCTCTAACAGCCAATGCTTTTCAGTTAAGAGCAAGAAACGTGTGAGCTTCGTGAACAATGTAGCTCCGTTTGAGATGAAAAGTGACTGCGTTTACCTGAAACGATTCTTGCTTGTAGGAAGACACAGGGACTGGCATTTAACTCAGTTTCTGAATGGAAACGCACGGCACAGTTCTCGTCCATGAAACACACTCTGCTTTAGAGCAAGAAGCACGCTCTTGCTTTCTAGAATCTCTAATACAGAGGGAAACGTGAATGTGCTCAGAACAAAAGAACTGTGTTTCCTACACACATGGACCATATCTAGTTCAACTCTGTTTCTAAAATTGATACAAACCACAGGTCGTCTAACATCCAATGCTTTTAAGTTAAGAGCGAGAAACGTGTGAGCTTCTTGAACAATGTAGCTTTGTTTGAGCTGAAAAGTGACTGTGTTTACCTGAAAATTAGTCTTGATTGTAGGAAGACACACGTCTGGCATTTAACTCCGTTTCTGAAGGAAAACACACGGCACAGTTCTCATCCATGAAACACACTCTGCTTTAGAGCAAGAAGCACGCTCTTGCTTTCTAGAGTCTCTAATAGAGAGGGAAACGTGAGTGTGCTCAGAACAAATGAACTGTGTTTCCTACACACACGGACCATATCAAGTTCAACTCTGTTTCTGAAACTGATACAAACCACAGGTCCTCTAACATCCAATGCTTTTCAGTTAAGAGCGAGAAACGGGTGAGCTTCGTGAACAATGTAGCTTCGTTTGAGGTGAAAAGTGACTGCGTTTACCTGAAACGAAGTCTTGCTTGTAGGAAGACATACTTCTGGCATTTAACTCCGTTTCTGAAGGGAAACACACGGCACAGTCCTCATCCATGAAACACATTCTGCTTTAGAGCAAGAAGCACGCTCTTGCTTTCTAGAGTCTCTAATACAGAGGGAAACGTGAGTGTGCTCAGAACAAAAGAACTGTGTTTCCTACACACACAGACCATATCTAATTCAACTCTGTTTCTGAAACTGATACAAACCACAGGTCCTCTAACATACAATGCTTTTCAGTTAAGAGCGAGAAACGTGTGAGCTTTGTGAACAATGTAGCTTCGTTTGAGCTGAAAAGTGACTGCGTTTACCTGAAACGAAGTCTTGCTTGTAGGAAGGCACAGAGCCTGGCATTTAACTCCGTTTCTGAAGGGAAACACACGGCACAGTTCTCATCGATGAAACATAATCTGCTTTAGAGCAAGAAGCACGCTCTTGCATTCTAGAGTCTCTAATACAGAGGGAAACGTGAGTGTGCTCATAACAAAAGAACTGTGTTTCCTACACACGGACCATGTCTAGTTCAACTCTGTTTCTGAAACTGATACAAACCACAGGTCCTCTAACATCCAATGCTTTTCAGGTAAGAGCCAGAAACGTGTGAGCTTCGTGAACAATATATCTTCGTTTGAGCTGAAAAGTGACTGCATTTACCTCAAACGAAGTCTTGCTTGAAGAAAGACACAGAGCCTGGCATTTAACTCCGATTCTGAAGGGAAACACACGGCACAGTTCTCATCCATGAAACACACTCTCCATTAGAGCAAGATGCACGCTCTTGCTTTCTAGAGTCTCTAATACAGAGGGAAACGTGAGTGTGCTCAGAACAAAAGAACTGTGTTTCCTACACACACGGACCATATCTAGTTCACCTCTGTTTCTGAAACTGATACAAACCACAGGTCGTCTAACATCCAGTGCTTTTCAGTTAAGAACGAGAAACGTGTGAGCTTTGTGAACAATGTAGCTTCGTTTGAGCTGAAAAGTGACTGTGTTTACCTGAAACGAAGTCTTGCTTGTAGAAAGGCACAGAGCCTGGCATTTAACTCTGTTTCTGAAGGGAAACACACGGCACAGTTCTCATCCATGAAACACACTCTGCTTTAGAGCAAGAAGCATGCTCTTGCTTTCTAGAGTCTCTAATACAGAGGGAAACGTGAGTGTGCTCAGAACAAAAGCACTGTGTTTCCTACACACACGGACCATATCTAGTTCAACTCTGTTTCTGAAACTGATACAAACCACAGGTCCTCTAACATCCAATGTTTTTCAGTTAAGAGCGAGAAACATTTGATCTTCGTGAACAATGTAGCTTCGTTGGAGGTGAAAAGTGACTGCGTTTACCTGAAACGAAGTCTTGATTGTAGGAAGACACACGTCTGGCATTTAACTCCGTTTCTGAAGGGAAACACACGGCACAGTTCTCTTCCATGAAACACACTCTGCTTTAGAGCAAGAAGGATGCTCTTGCTTTCTAGAGTCTCTAATACAGAGGGAAACGTGAGTGTGCTCAGAACAAAAGAAATGTGTTTCCTACACACACGGACCATATCAAGTTCAACTCTGTTTCTGAAACTGATACAAACCACAGGTCCTCTAACATCCAATGCTTTTCAGTTAAGAGCGAGAAACGGGTGAGCTTCGTGAACAATGTAGCTTCGTTTGAGGTGAAAAGTGACTGCGTTTACCTGAAACGAAGTCTTGCTTGTAGGAAGGCACCGAGCCTGGCATTTAACTCCGTTTCTGAAGGGAAACACATGGCACAGTTCTCATCCATGAAACATAATCTGCTTTAGAGCAAGAAGCACGCTCTTGCTTTCTAGAGTCTCTAATACAGAGGGAAACGTGAGTGTGCTCATAAAAAAAGAACTGTGTTTCCTACACACGGACCATGTCTAGTTCAACTCTGTTTCTGAAACTGATACAAACCACAGGTCCTCTAACATCCAATGCTTTTCAGGTAAGAGCCAGAAACGTGTGAGCTTCGTGAACAATGTATCTTCGTTTGAGCTGAAAAGTGACTGCATTTACCTCAAACGAAGTCTTGCTTGAAGAAAGACACAGAGCCTGGCATTTAACTCCGATTCTGTAGGGAAACACACGGCACAGTTCTCATCCATGAAACACACTCTCCATTAGAGCAAGATGCACGCTCTTGCTTTCTAGAGTCTCTAATACAGAGGGAAACGTGAGTGTGCTCAGAACAAAAGAACTGTGTTTCCTACACACACGGACCATATCTAGTTCAACTCTGTTTCTGAAACTGATACAAACCACAGGTCGTCTAACATCCAATGCTTTTCAGTTAAGAGCGAGAAACGTGTGAGCTTCGTGAACAATGTAGCTTCGTTTGAGCTGAAAAGTGACTGCGTTTACCTGAAACGATTCTTGCTTGTAGGAAGACACAGAGCCTGGCATTTAACTCCGTTTCTGAAGGGAAACACACGGCACAGTTCTCATCCATGAAACACACTCTGCTTTAGAGCAAGAAGCACGCTCTTGCTTTCTAGAGTCTCTAATACAGAGGGAAACGTGAATGTGCTCAGAACAATAGAACTGTGTTTCCTACACACACGGACCATATCTAGTTCAACTCTGTTTCTAAAATTGATACAAACCACAGGTCATCTAACATCCAATGCTTTTCAGTTAAGAGCGAGAAACATGTGAGCTTCGTGAACAATGTAGCTTCGTTTGAGCTGAAAAGTGACTGTGTTTACCTGAAAAGAAGTCTTGTTGTAGGAAGACACACGTCTGGCATTTAACTCCATTTCTGAAGAGAAACACACGGCACAGTTCTCTTCCATGAAACACACTCTGCTTTAGAGCAAGAAGGATGCTCTTGCTTTCTAGAGTCTCTAATACAGAGGGAAACGTGAGTGTGCTCAGAACAAAAGAACTGTGTTTCCTACACACACGGACCATATCTAGTTCAACTCTGTTTCTGAAACTGATACAAACCACAGGTCCTCTAACATCCAATGCTTTTCAGTTAAGAGCGAGAAACATTTGAGCTTCATGAACAATGTATCTTCGTTTGAGCTGAAAAGTGACTGCATTTACCTCAAACGAAGTCTTGCTTGAAGAAAGACACAGAGCCTGGCATTTAACTCCGATTCTGAAGGGAAACACACGGCACAGTTCTCATCCATGAAACACACTCTCCATTAGAGCAAGATGCACGCTCTTGCTTTCTAGAGTCTCTAATACAGAGGGAAACGTGAGTGTGCTCAGAACAAAAGAACTGTGTTTCCTACACACACGGACCATATCTAGTTCAACTCTGTTTCTGAAACTGATACAAACCACAGGTCCTCTAACATCCAATGCTTTTCAGTTAAGAGCGAGAAACGTTTTAGCTTCGTGAACAATGTAGCTTCGTTTGACCTGAAAAGTGACTGTGTTTACCTGAAAAGAAGTCTTGATTGTAGGAAGACACACGTCTGGCATTTAACTCCGTTTCTGAAGGGAAACACACGGCACAGTTCTCATCCAAGAAACACACTCTGCTTTAGAGCAAGAAGCACGCTCTTGCTTTCTAGATTCTCTAATACAGAGGGAAACGTGAGTGTGCTCAGAACAAAAGAACTGTGTTTCCTACACACACGGACCATATCTAGTTCAACTCTGTTTCTGAAACTGATACAAACGACAGGTCGTCTAACATCCAGTGCTTTTCAGTTAAGAACGAGAAACGTGTGAGCTTTGTGAACAATGTAGCTTCGTTTGAGCTGAAAAGTGACTGCGTTTATCTGAAACGAAGTCTTGCTTGTAGGAAGACACAGGGACTGGCATTTAACTCAGTTTCTGAATGGAAAAATACGGCACAGTTCTCGTCCATGAAACACACTCTGCTTTAGAGCAAGAAGCACGCTCTTGCTTTCTAGAATCTCTAATACAGAGGGAAACGTGAATGTGCTCAGAACAAAAGAACTGTGTTTCCTACACACATGGACCATATCTAGTTCAACTCTGTTTCTAAAATTGATACAAACCACAGGTCGTCTAACATCCAATGCTTTTAAGTTAAGAGCGAGAAACGTGTGAGCTTCTTGAACAATGTAGCTTTGTTTGAGCTGAAAAGTGACTGTGTTTACCTGAAAATTAGTCTTGATTGTAGGAAGACACACGTCTGGCATTTAACTCCGTTTCTGAAGGGAAACACACGGCACAGTTCTCATCCATGAAACACACTCTGCTTTAGAGCAAGAAGCACGCTCTTGCTTTCTAGAGTCTCTAATAGAGAGGGAAACGTGAGTGTGCTCAGAACAAAAGAAAGGTGTTTCCTACACACACGGACCATATCAAGTTCAACTCTGTTTCTGAAACTGATACAAACCACAGGTCCTCTAACATCCAATGCTTTTCAGTTAAGAGCGAGAAACGGGTGAGCTTCGTGAACAATGTAGCTTCATTTGAGGTGAAAAGTGACTGCGTTTACCTGAAACGAAGTCTTGCTTGTAGGAAGACATACTTCTGGCATTTAACTCCATTTCTGAAGGGAAACACACGGCACAGTTCTCATCCATGAAACACACTCTGCTTTAGAGCAAGAAGCACGCTCTTGCTTTCTAGAGTCTCTAATACAGAGGGAAACGTGAGTGTGCTCAGAACAAAAGAACTGTGTTTCCTACACACACGGACCATATCTAGTTCAACTCTGTTTCTGAAACTGATACAAACCACAGGTCCTCTAACATCCAATGCTTTTCAGTTAAGAGCGAGAAACGTGTGAGCTTTGTGAACAATGTAGCTTCGTTTGAGCTGAAAAGTGACTGCATTTACCTGAAACGAAGTCTTGCTTGTAGGAAGGCACAGAGCCTGGCAATTAACTCTGTTTCTGAAGGGAAACACACGGCACAGTTCTCATCCACGAAACACACTCTGCTTTAGAGCATAAGCACGCTCTTGCTTTCTAGAGTCTCTAATACAGAGGGAAACGTGAGTGTGCTCAGAAAAAAAGAACTGTGTTTCCTACACACACAGACCATATCTAGTTCAACTCTGTTTCTGAAACTGATACAAACCACAGGTCCTCTAACATCCAATGCTTTTCAGGTAAGAGCCAGAAACGTGTGAGCTTCGTGAACAATATATCTTCGTTTGAGCTGAAAAGTGACTGCATTTACCTCAAACGAAGTCTTCCTTGAAGAAAGACACAGAGCCTGGCATTTAACTCCGATTCTGAAGGGTAACACACGGCACAGTTCTCATCCATGAAACACACTCTGCATTAGAGCAAGAAGCACGCTCTTGCTTTCTAGAGTCTCTAATACAGAGGGAAACGTGAGTGTGCTCAGAACAAAAGAACTGTGTTTCCTACACACACGGACCATATCTAGTTCAACTCTGTTTCAGAAACTGATACAAACCACAGGTCCTCTAACATCCAGTGCTTTTCAGTTAAGAGCGAGAAACGTGTGAGCTTTGTGAACAATGTAGCTTCCTTTGAGATGAAAAGTGACTGCGTTTACCTGAAACGATTCTTGCTTGTAGGAAGACACAGAGCCTGGCATTTAACTCCGTTTCTGAAGGGAAACACACGGCACAGTTCTCATCAATGAAACACACTCTGCTTTAGAGCAAGAAGCACGCTCTTGCTTTCTAGAGTCTCTAATACAGAGGGAAACGTGAGTGTGCTCAGAACAAAAGAACTGTGTTTCCTACACACACGGGCCATATCTAGTTCAACTCTGTTTCTGAAACTGATACAAAACACAGGTCCTCTAACAGCCAATGCTTTTCAGTTAAGAGCAAGAAACGTGTGAGCTTCGTGAACAATGTAGCTCCGTTTGAGATGAAAAGTGACTGCGTTTACCTGAAACGATTCTTGCTTGTAGGAAGACACAGGGACTGGCATTTAACTCCGTTTCTGAATGGAAAAATACGGCACAGTTCTCGTCCATGAAACACACTCTGCTTTAGAGCAAGAAGCACGCTCTTGCTTTCTAGAATCTCTAATACAGAGGGAAACGTGAATGTGCTCAGAACAAAAGAACTGTGTTTCCTACACACATGGACCATATCTAGTTCAACTCTGTTTCTAAAATTGATACAAACCACAGGTCGTCTAACATCCAATGCTTTTCACTTAAGAGCGAGAAACGTGTGAGCTTCGTGAACAATGTAGCTTCGTTTGAGGTGAAAAGTGACTGCGTTTACCTGAAACGAAGTCTTGCTTGTAGGAAGACATACTTCTGGCATTTAACTCCATTTCTGAAGGGAAACACACGGCACAGTTCTCATCCATGAAACACACTCTGCTATAGAGCAAGAAGCACGCTCTTGCTTTCTAGAGTCTCTAATACAGAGGGAAACGTGAGTGTGCTCAGAACAAAAGAACTGTGTTTCCTACACACACGGACCATATCTAGTTCAACTCTGTTTCTGAAACTGATACAAACCACAGGTCCTCTAACATCCAATGCTTTTCAGTTAAGAGCGAGAAACGTGTGAGCTTTGTGAACAATGTAGCTTCGTTTGAGCTGAAAAGTGACTGCGTTTACCTGAAACGAAGTCTTGCTTGTAGGAAGGCACAGAGCCTGGCAATTAACTCTGTTTCTGAAGGGAAACACACGGCACAGTTCTCATCCACGAAACACACTCTGCTTTAGAGCATAAGCACGCTCTTGCTTTCTAGAGTCTCTAATACAGAGGGAAACGTGAGTGTGCTCAGAAAAAAAGAACTGTGTTTCCTACACACACAGACCATATCTAGTTCAACTCTGTTTCTGAAACTGATACAAACCACAGGTCCTCTAACATCCAATGCTTTTCAGGTAAGAGCCAGAAACGTGTGAGCTTCGTGGACAATATATCTTCGTTTGAGCTGAAAAGTGACTGCATTTACCTCAAACGAAGTCTTCCTTGAAGAAAGACACAGAGCCTGGCATTTAACTCCGATTCTGAAGGGAAACACACGGCACAGTTCTCATCCATGAAACACACTCTGCATTAGAGCAAGAAGCACGCTCTTGCTTTCTAGAGTCTCTAATACAGAGGGAAACGTGAGTGTGCTCAGAACAAAAGAACTGTGTTTCCTACACACACGGACCATATCTAGTTCAACTCTGTTTCAGAACTGATACAAACCACAGGTCCTCTAACATCCAGTGCTTTTCAGTTAAGAGCGAGAAACGTGTGAGCTTTGTGAACAATGTAGCTTCCTTTGAGATGAAAAGTGACTGCGTTTACCTGAAACGATTCTTGCTTGTAGGAAGACACAGAGCCTGGCATTTAACTCCGTTTCTGAAGGGAAACACACGGCACAGTTCTCATCAATGAAACACACTCTGCTTTACTTTCTAGAGTCTCTAATACAGAGGGAAACGTGAGTGTGCTCAGAACAAAGGAACTGTGTTTCCTACACACACGGGCCATATCTAGTTCAACTCTGTTTCTGAAACTGATACAAAACACAGGTCCTCTAACAGCCAATGCTTTTCAGTTAAGAGCAAGAAACGTGTGAGCTTCGTGAACAATGTAGCTCCGTTTGAGATGAAAAGTGACTGCGTTTACCTGAAACGATTCTTGCTTGTAGGAAGACACAGGGACTGGCATTTAACTCCGTTTCTGAATGGAAAAATACGGCACAGTTCTCGTCCATGAAACACACTCTGCTTTAGAGCAAGAAGCACGCTCTTGCTTTCTAGAGTCTCTAATACAGAGGGAAACGTGAGTGTGCTCAGAACAAAAGAACTGTGTTTCCTACACACACAGACCATATCTAATTCAACTCTGTTTCTGAAACTGATACAAAACACAGGTCCTCTAACATCCAATGCTTTTCAGTTAAGAGCGAGAAACGTGTGAGCTTTGTGAACAATGTAGCTTCGTTTGAGCTGAAAAGTGACTGCGTTTACCTGAAACGAAGTCTTGCTTGTAGGAAGGCACAGAGCCTGGCATTTAACTCCGCTTCTGAAGGGAAACACACGGCACAGTTCTCATCGATGAAACATAATCTGCTTTAGAGCAAGAAGCACGCTGTTGCTTTCTAGAGTCTCTAATACAGAGGGAAACGTGAGTGTGCTCATAACAAAAGAACTGTGTTTCCTACACACGGACCATGTCTAGTTCAACTCTGTTTCTGAAACTGATACAAACCACAGGTCCTCTAACATCCAATGCTTTTCAGGTAAGAGCGAGAAACGTGTGAGCTTTGTGAACAATGTAGCTTCGTTTGAGCTGAAAAGTGACTGCGTTTACCTGAAACGAAGTCTTGCTTGTAGGAAGGCACCGAGCCTGGCATTTAACTCCGTTTCTGATGGGAAACACATGGCTCAGTTCTCATCCATGAAACATAATCTGCTTTAGAGCAAGAAGCACGCTCTTGCTTTCTAGAGTCTCTAATACAGAGGGAAACGTGAGTGTGCTCATAACAAAAGAACTGTATTTCCTACACACGGACCATGTCTAGTTCAACTCTGTTTCTGAAACTGATACAAACCACAGGTCCTCTAACATCCAATGCTTTTCAGGTAAGAGCCAGAAACGTGTGAGCTTCGTGAACAATGTATCTTCCTTTGAGCTGAAAAGTGACTGCATTTACCTCAAACGAAGTCTTGCTTGAAGAAAGACACAGAGCCTGGCATTTAACTCCGATTCTGTAGGGAAACACACGGCACAGTTCTCATCCATGAAACACACTCTCCATTAGAGCAAGATGCACGCTCTTGCTTTCTAGAGTCTCTAATACAGAGGGAAACGTGAGTGTGCTCAGAACAAAAGAACTGTGTTTCCTACACACGAACCATATCTAGTTCAACTCTGTTTCTGAAACTGATACAAACCACAGGTCGTCTAACATCCAATGCTTTTCAGTTAAGAGCGAGAAACGTGTGAGCTTCGTGAACAATGTAGCTTCGTTTGAGCTGAAAAGTGACTGCGTTTACCGGAAACGATTCTTGCTTGTAGGAAGACACAGAGCCTGGCATTTAACTCCAGTTCTGAAGGGAAACACACGGCACAGTTCTCATCCATGAAACACACTCTGCTTTAGAGCAAGAAGCACGCTCTTGCTTTCTAGAGTCTCTAATACAGAGGGAAACGTGAATGTGCTCAGAACAATAGAACTGTGTTTCCTACACACACGGACCATATCTAGTTCAACTCTGTTTCTAAAATTGATACAAACCACAGGTCATCTAACATCCAATGCTTTTCAGTTAAGAGGGAGAAACGTGTGAGCTTCGTGAACAATGTAGCTTCGTTTGAGCTGAAAAGTGACTGTGTTTACCTGAAAAGAAGTCTTGTTGTAGGAAGACACACGTCTGGCATTTAACTCCATTTATGAAGAGAAACACACGGCACAGTTCTCTTCCATGAAACATACTCTGCTTTAGAGCAAGAAGGATGCTCTTGCTTTCTAGAGTCTCTAATACAGAGGGAAACGTGAGTGTGCTCAGAACAAAAGAACTGTGTTTCCTACACACACGGACCATATCTAGTTCAACTCTGTTTCTGAAACTGATACAAACCACAGGTCCTCTAACATCCAATGCTTTTCAGTTAAGAGCGAGAAACATTTGAGCTTCATGAACAATGTATCTTCGTTTGAGCTGAAAAGTGACTGCATTTACCTCAAATGAAGTCTTGCTTGAAGAAAGACACAGAGCCTGGCATTTAACTCCGATTCTGAAGGGAAACACACGGCACAGTTCTCATCCATGAAACACACTCTCCATTAGAGCAAGATGCACGCTCTTGCTTTCTAGAGTCTCTAATACAGAGGGAAACGTGAGTGTGCTCAGAACAAAAGAACTGTGTTTCCTACACACACGGACCATATCTAGTTCAACTCTGTTTCTGAAACTGATACAAACCACAGGTCCTCTAACATCCAATGCTTTTCAGTTAAGAGCGAGAAACGTTTGAGCTTCGTGAACAATGTAGCTTCGTTTGACCTGAAAAGTGACTGTGTTTACCTGAAAAGAAGTCTTGATTGTAGGAAGACACACGTCTGGCATTTAACTCCGTTTCTGAAGGGAAACACACGGCACAGTTCTCATCCACGAAACACACTCTGCTTTAGAGCAAGAAGCACGCTCTTGCTTTCTAGAGTCTCTAATACAGAGGGAAACGTGAGTGTGCTCAGAACAAAAGAACTGTGTTTCCTACACACACGGACCATATCTAGTTCAACTCTGTTTCTGAAACTGATACAAACGACAGGTCGTCTAACATCCAGTGCTTTTCAGTTAAGAACGAGAAACGTGTGAGCTTTGTGAACAATGTAGCTTCGTTTGAGGTGAAAAGTGACTGCGTTTACCTGAAACGAAGTCTTGCTTGTAGGAAGACATTCTTCTGGCATTTAACTCCGTTTCTGAAGGGAAACACACGGCACAGTTCTCGTCCATGAAACACACTCTGCTTTAGAGCAAGAAGCACGCTCTTGCTTTCTAGAATCTCTAATACAGAGGGAAACGTGAATGTGCTCAGAACAAAAGAACTGTGTTTCCTACACACATGGACCATATCTAGTTCAATCTGTTTCTAAAATTGATACAAACCACAGGTCGTCTAACATCCAATGCTTTTAAGTTAAGAGCGAGAAACGTGTGAGCTGCTTGAACAATGTAGCTTTGTTTGAGCTGAAAAGTGACTGTGTTTACCTGAAAATTAGTCTTGATTGTAGGAAGACACACGTCTGGCATTTAACTCCGTTTCTGAAGGAAAACACACGGCACAGTTCTCATCCATGAAACACACTCTGCTTTAGAGCAAGAAGCACGCTCTTGCTTTCTAGAGTCTCTAATAGAGAGGGAAACGTGAGTGTGCTCAGAACAAAAGAAAGGTGTTTCCTACACACACGGACCATATCAAGTTCAACTCTGTTTCTGAAACTGATACAAATCACAGGTCCTCTAACATCCCATGCTTTTCAGTTAAGAGCGAGAAACGGGTGAGCTTCGTGAACAATGTAGCTTCGTTTGAGGTGAAAAGTGACTGCGTTTACCTGAAACGAAGTCTTGCTTGTAGGAAGACATACTTCTGGCATTTAACTCCGTTTCTGAATGGAAACACACGGCACAGTCCTCATCCATGAAACACATTCTGCTTTAGAGCAAGAAGCACGCTCTTGCTTTCTAGAGTCTCTAATACAGAGGGAAACGTGAGTGTGCTCAGAACAAAAGAACTGTGTTTCCTACACACACAGACCATATCTAATTCAACTCTGTTTCTGAAACTGATACAAAACACAGGTCGTCTAACATTCAATGCTTTTCAGTTAAGAGCGAGAAACGTGTGAGCTTTGTGAACAATGTAGCTTCGTTTGAGCTGAAAAGTGACTGCGTTTACCTGAAACGAAGTCTTGCTTGTAGGAAGGCACAGAGCCTGGCATTTAACTCCGCTTCTGAAGGGAAACACACGGCACAGTTCTCATCGATGAAACATAATCTGCTTTAGAGCAAGAAGCACGCTCTTGCTTTCTAGAGTCTCTAATACAGAGGGAAACGTGAGTGTGCTCATAACAAAAGAACTGTGTTTCCTACACACGGACCATGTCTAGTTCAACTCTGTTTCTGAAACTGATACAAACCACAGGTCCTCTAACATCCAATGCTTTTCAGGTAAGAGCCAGAAACGTGTGAGCTTCGTGAACAATATATCTTCGTTTGAGCTGAAAAGTGACTGCATTTACCTCAAACGAAGTCTTGCTTGAAGAAAGACACAGAGCCTGGCATTTAACTCCGATTCTGAAGGGAAACACACGGCACAGTTCTCATCCATGAAACACACTCTCCATTAGAGCAAGATGCACGCTCTTGCTTTCTAGAGTCTCTAATACAGAGGGAAACGTGAGTGTGCTCAGAACAAAAGAACTGTGTTTCCTACACACACGGACCATATCTAGTTCAACTCTGTTTCTGAAACTGATACAAACCACAGGTCGTCTAACATCCAGTGCTTTTCAGTTAAGAACGAGAAACGTGTGAGCTTTGTGAACAATGTAGCTTCGTTTGAGCTGAAAAGTGACTGCGTTTACCTGAAACGAAGTCTTGCTTGTAGGAAGGCACAGAGCCTGGCATTTAACTCTGTTTCTGAAGGGAAACACACGGCACAGTTCTCATCCATGAAACACAATCTGCTTTAGAGCAAGAAGCACGCTCTTGCTTTCTAGAGTCTCTAATTCAGAGGGAAACGTGAGTGTGCTCATAACAAAAGAACTGTGTTTCCTACACACGAACCATATCTAGTTCAACTATGTTTCTGAAAATGATACAAACCACAGGTCGTCTAACATCCAATGCTTTTCAGTTAAGAGCGAGAAACGTGTGAGCTTCGTGAACAATGTAGCTTCGTTTCAGCTGAAAAGTGACTGCGTTTACCTGAAACGATTCTTGCTTGTAGGAAGACACAGAGCCTGGCATTTAACTCCGTTTCTGAAGGGAAACACACGGCACAGTTCTCATCCATGAAACACACTCTGCTTTAGAGCAAGAAACACGCTCTTGCTTTCTAGAGTCTCTAATACAGAGGGAAACGTGAGTGTGCTCAGAACAAAAGAAATGTGTTTCCTACACACACGGACCATATCAAGTTCAACTCTGTTTCTGAAACTGATACAAACCACAGGTCCTCTAACATCCAATGCTTTTCAGTTAAGAGCGAGAAACGGGTGAGCTTCGTGAACAATGTAGCTTCGTTTGAGGTGAAAAGTGACTGCGTTTACCTGAAACGAAGTCTTGCTTGTAGGAAGACATTCTTCTGGCATTTAACTCCGTTTCTGAAGGGAAACACACGGCACAGTCCTCATCCATGAAACACATTCTGCTTCAGAGCAAGGAGCACGCTCTTGCTTTCTAGAGTCTCTAATACAGAGGGAAACGTGAGTGTGCTCAGAACAAAAGAACTGTGTTTCCTACACACACAGACCATATCTAATTCAACTCTGTTTCTGAAACTGATACAAACCACAGGTCCTCTAACATCCAATGCTTTTCAGTTAAGAGCGAGAAACGTGTGAGCTTTGTGAACAATGTAGCTTCGTTTGAGCTGAAAAGTGACTGCGTTTACCTGAAACGAAGTCTTGCTTGTAGGAAGGCACCGAGCCTGGCATTTAACTCCGTTTCTGAAGGGAAACACATGGCACAGTTCTCATCCATGAAACATAATCTGCTTTAGAGCAAGAAGCACGCTCTTGCTTTCTAGAGTCTCTAATACAGAGGGAAACGTGAGTGTGCTCATAACAAAAGAACTGTGTTTCCTACACACGGACCATGTCTAGTTCAACTCTGTTTCTGAAACTGATACAAACCACAGGTCCTCTAACATCCAATGCTTTTCAGGTAAGAGCCAGAAACGTGTGAGCTTCGTGAACAATGTATCTTCGTTTGAGCTGAAAAGTGACTGCATTTACCTCAAACGAAGTCTTGCTTGAAGAAAGACACAGAGCCTGGCATTTAACTCCGATTCTGTAGGGAAACACACGGCACAGTTCTCATCCATGAAACACACTCTCCATTAGAGCAAGATGCACGCTCTTGCTTTCTAGAGTCTCTAATACAGAGGGAAACGTGAGTGTGCTCAGAACAAAAGAACTGTGTTTCCTACACACACGGACCATATCTAGTTCAACTCTGTTTCTGAAACTGATACAAACCACAGGTCCTCTAACATCCAATGCTTTTCAGTTAAGAGCGAGAAACGTTTGAGCTTCGTGAACAATGTAGCTTCGTTTGACCTGAAAAGTGACTGCGTTTACCTGAAACGAAGTCTTGCTTTAGGAAGGCACAGAGCCTGGCATTTAACTCTGTTTCTGAAGGGAAACACACGGCACAGTTCTCATCCATGAAACACAATCTGCTTTAGAGCAAGAAGCACGCTCTTGCTTTCTAGAGTCTCTAATTCAGAGGGAAACGTGAGTGTGCTCATAACAAAAGAACTGTGTTTCCTACACACGAACCATATCTAGTTCAACTCTGTTTCTGAAACTGATACAAACCACAGGTCGTCTAACATCCAATGCTTTTCAGTTAAGAGCGAGAAACGTGTGAGCTTCGTGAACAATGTAGCTTCGTTTGAGCTGAAAAGTGACTGCGTTTACCTGAAACGATTCTTGCTTGTAGGAAGACACAGAGCCTGGCATTTAACTCCGTTTCTGAAGGGAAACACACGGCACAGTTCTCATCCATGAAACACACTCTGCTTTAGAGCAAGAAGCATGCTCTTGCTTTCTAGAGTCTCTAATACAGAGGGAAACGTGAATGTGCTCAGAACAATAGAACTGTGTTTCCTACACACACGGACCATATCTAGTTCAACTCTGTTTCTAAAATTGATACAAACCACAGGTCATCTAACATCCAATGCTTTTCAGTTAAGAGCGAGAAACGTGTGAGCTTCATGAACAATGTAGCTTCGTTTGAGCTGAAAAGTGACTGTGTTTACCTGAAAAGAAGTCTTGTTGTAGGAAGACACACGTCTGGCATTTAACTCCATTTCTGAAGAGAAACACATGGCACAGTTCTCTTCCATGAAATACACTCTGCTTTAGAGCAAGAAGGATGCTCTTGCTTTCTAGAGTCTCTAATACAGAGGGAAACGTGAGTGTGCTCAGAACAAAAGAACTGTGTTTCCTACACACACGGACCATATCTAGTTCAACTCTGTTTCTGAAACTGATACAAACCACAGGTCCTCTAACATCCAATGCTTTTCAGTTAAGAGCGAGAAACATTTGAGCTTCATGAACAATGTATCTTCGTTTGAGCTGAAAAGTGACTGCATTTACCTCAAACGAAGTCTTGCTTGAAGAAAGACACAGAGCCTGGCATTTAACTCCGATTCTGAAGGGAAACACACGGCACAGTTCTCATCCATGAAACACACTCTCCATTAGAGCAAGATGCACGCTCTTGCTTTCTAGAGTCTCTAATACAGAGGGAAACGTGAGTGTGCTCAGAACAAAAGAACTGTGTTTCCTACACACACGGACCATATCTAGTTCAACTCTGTTTCTGAAACTGATACAAACCACAGGTCCTCTAACATCCAATGCTTTTCAGTTGAGAGCGAGAAACGTTTGAGCTTCGTGAACAATGTAGCTTCGTTTGACCTGAAAAGTGACTGTGTTTACCTGAAAAGAAGTCTTGATTGTAGGAAGACACACGTCTGGCATTTAACTCCGTTTCTGAAGGGAAACACACGGCACAGTTCTCATCCACGAAACACACTCTGCTTTAGAGCAAGAAGCACGCTCTTGCTTTCTAGAGTCTCTAATACAGAGGGAAACGTGAGTGTGCTCAGAACAATAGAACTGTGTTTCCTACACACACGGACCATATCTAGTTCAACTCTGTTTCTGAAACTGATACAAACGAAAGGTCGTCTAACATCCAGTGCTTTTCAGTTAAGAACGAGAAACGTGTGAGCTTTGTGAACAATGTAGCTTCGTTTGAGCTGAAAAGTGACTGCGTTTACCTGAAACGAAGTCTTGCTTGTAGGAAGGCACAGAGCCTGGCATTTAACTCTGTTTCTGAAGGGAAACACACGGCACAGTTCTCATCCATGAAACACAATCTGCTTTAGAGCAAGAAGCACGCTCTTGCTTTCTAGATTCTCTAATTCAGAGGGAAACATGAGTGTGCTCATAACAAAAGAACTGTGTTTCCTACACACGAACCATATCTAGTTCAACTCTGTTTCTGAAACTGATACAAACCACAGGTTGTCTAACATCCAATGCTTTTCAGTTAAGAGCGAGAAACGTGTGAGCTTCGTGAACAATGTAGCTTCGTTTGAGCTGAAAAGTGACTGCGTTTACCTGAAACGATTCTTGCTTGTAGGAAGACACAGAGCCTGGCATTTAACTCCGTTTCTGAAGGGAAACACACGGCACAGTTCTCATCCATGAAACACACTCTGCTTTAGAGCAAGAAGCACGCTCTTGCTTTCTAGAGTCTCTAATACAGAGGGAAACGTGAGTGTGCTCAGAACAAAAGAACTGTGTTTCCTACACACGAACCATATCTAGTTCAACTCTGTTTCTGAAACTGATACAAACCACAAGTCGTCTAACATCCAATGCTTTTCAGTTAAGAGCGAGAAACGTGTGAGCTTCGTGAACAATGTAGCTTCGTTTGAGCTGAAAAGTGACTGTGTTTACCTGAAAAGAAGTCTTGTTGTAGGAAGACACACGTCTGGCATTTAACTCCATTTCTGAAGGGAAACACACGGCACAGTTCTCTTCCATGAAACACACTCTGCTTTAGAGCAAGAAGGATGCTCTTGCTTTCTAGAATCTCTAATACAGAGGGAAACGTGAGTGTGCTCAGAACAAAAGAACTGTGTTTCCTACACACACAGACCATATCTAGTTCAACTCTGTTTCTGAAACTTATACAAACCACAGGTCCTCTAACATCCAATGCTTTTCAGTTAAGAGCGAGAAACATTTGAGCTTCGTGAACAATGTAGCTTCGTTTGAGGTGAAAAGTGACTGCGTTTACCTGAAACGAAGTCTTGCTTGTAGGAAGACACACTTCTGGCATTTAACTCCGTTTCTGAAGGGAAACACACGGCACAGGTCTCATCCATGAAACACACTCTGCTTTAGAGCAAGAAGCACGCTCTTGCTTTCTAGAGTCTCTAATACAGAGGGAAACGTGAGTGTGCTCCGAAAAAAAGAACTGTGTTTCCTACACACACGGACCATATCTAGTTCAACTCTGTTTCTGAAACTGATACAAACGACAGGTCGTCTAACATCCAGTGCTTTTCAGTTAAGAACGAGAAACGTGTGAGCTTTGTGAACAATGTAGCTTCGTTTGAGGTGAAAAGTGACTGCGTTTACCTGAAACGAAGTCTTGCTTGTAGGAAGACATTCTTCTGGCATTTAACTCCGTTTCTGAAGGGAAACACACGGCACAGTTCTCGTCCATGAAACACACTCTGCTTTAGAGCAAGAAGCACGCTCTTGCTTTCTAGAATCTCTAATACAGAGGGAAACGTGAATGTGCTCAGAACAAAAGAACTGTGTTTCCTACACACATGGACCATATCTAGTTCAATCTGTTTCTAAAATTGATACAAACCACAGGTCGTCTAACATCCAATGCTTTTAAGTTAAGAGCGAGAAACGTGTGAGCTTCTTTAACAATGTAGCTTTGTTTGAGCTGAAAAGTGACTGTGTTTACCTGAAAATTAGTCTTGATTGTAGGAAGACACACGTCTGGCATTTAACTCCGTTTCTGAAGGAAAACACACGGCACAGTTCTCATCCATGAAACACACTCTGCTTTAGAGCAAGAAGCACGCTCTTGCTTTCTAGAGTCTCTAATAGAGAGGGAAACGTGAGTGTGCTCAGAACAAAAGAAAGGTGTTTCCTACACACACGGACCATATCAAGTTCAACTCTGTTTCTGAAACTGATACAAACCACTGGTCCTCTAACATCCAATGCTTTTCAGTTAAGAGCGAGAAACGGGTGAGCTTCGTGAACAATGTAGCTTCGTTTGAGGTGAAAAGTGACTGCGTTTACCTGAAACGAAGTCTTGCTTGTAGGAAGACATACTTCTGGCATTTAACTCCGTTTCTGAATGGAAACACACGGCACAGTCCTCATCCATGAAACACATTCTGCTTTAGAGCAAGAAGCACGCTCTTGCTTTCTAGAGTCTCTAATACAGAGGGAAACGTGAGTGTGCTCAGAACAAAAGAACTGTGTTTCCTACACACACAGACCATATCTAATTCAACTCTGTTTCTGAAACTGATACAAACCACAGGTCCTCTAACATCCAATGCTTTTCAGTTAAGAGCGAGAAACGTGTGAGCTTTGTGAACAATGTAGCTTCGTTTGAGGTGAAAAGTGACTGCGTTTACCTGAAACGAAGTCTTGCTTGTAGGAAGGCACCGAGCCTGGCATTTAACTCCGTTTCTGAAGGGAAACACATGGCACAGTTCTCATCCATGAAACATAATCTGCTTTAGAGCAAGAAGCACGCTCTTGCTTTCTAGAGTCTCTAATACAGAGGGAAACGTGAGTGTGCTCATAACAAAAGAACTGTGTTTCCTACACACGGACCATGTCTAGTTCAACTCTGTTTCTGAAACTGATACAAACCACAGGTCCTCTAACATCCAATGCTTTTCAGGTAAGAGCCAGAAACGTGTGAGCTTCGTGAACAATGTATCTTCGTTTGAGCTGAAAAGTGACTGCATTTACCTCAAACGAAGTCTTGCTTGAAGAAAGACACAGAGCCTGGCATTTAACTCCGATTCTGTAGGGAAACACACGGCACAGTTCTCAACCATGAAACACACTCTCCATTAGAGCAAGATGCACGCTCTTGCTTTCTAGAGTCTCTAATACAGAGGGAAACGTGAGTGTGCTCAGAACAAAAGAACTGTGTTTCCTACACACACGGACCATATCTAGTTCAACTCTGTTTCTGAAACTGATACAAACCACAGGTCCTCTAACATCCAATGCTTTTCAGTTAAGAGCGAGAAACGTTTGAGCTTCGTGAACAATGTAGCTTCGTTTGACCTGAAAAGTGACTGCGTTTATCTGAAACGAAGTCTTGCTTTAGGAAGGCACAGAGCCTGGCATTTAACTCTGTTTCTGAAGGGAAACACACGGCACAGTTCTCATCCATGAAACACAATCTGCTTTAGAGCAAGAAGCACGCTCTTGCTTTCTAGAGTCTCTAATTCAGAGGGAAACGTGAGTGTGCTCATAACAAAAGAACTGTGTTTCCTACACACGAACCATATCTAGTTCAACTCTGTTTCTGAAACTGATACAAACCACAGGTCGTCTAACATCCAATGCTTTTCAGTTAAGAGCGAGAAACGTGTGAGCTTCGTGAACAATGTAGCTTCGTTTGAGCTGAAAAGTGACTGCGTTTACCTGAAACGATTCTTGCTTGTAGGAAGACACAGAGCCTGGCATTTAACTCCGTTTCTGAAGGGAAACACACGGCACAGTTCTCATCCATGAAACACACTCTGCTTTAGAGCAAGAAGCATGCTCTTGCTTTCTAGAGTCTCTAATACAGAGGGAAACGTGAATGTGCTCAGAACAATAGAACTGTGTTTCCTACACACACGGACCATATCTAGTTCAACTCTGTTTCTAAAATTGATACAAACCACAGGTCATCTAACATCCAATGCTTTTCAGTTAAGAGCGAGAAACGTGTGAGCTTCGTGAACAATGTAGCTTCGTTTGAGCTGAAAAGTGACTGTGTTTACCTGAAAAGAAGTCTTGTTGTAGGAAGACACACGTCTGGCATTTAACTCCATTTCTGAAGAGAAACACACGGCACAGTTCTCTTCCATGAAACACACTCTGCTTTAGAGCAAGAAGGATGCTCTTGCTTTCTAGAGTCTCTAATACAGAGGGAAACGTGAGTGTGCTCAGAACAAAAGAACTGTGTTTCCTACACACACGGACCATATCTAGTTCAACTCTGTTTCTGAAACTGATACAAACCACAGGTCCTCTAACATCCAATGCTTTTCAGTTAAGAGCGAGAAACATTTGAGCTTCATGAACAATGTATCTTCGTTTGAGCTGAAAAGTGACTGCATTTACCTCAAACGAAGTCTTGCTTGAAGAAAGACACAGAGCCTGGCATTTAACTCCGATTCTGAAGGGAAACACACGGCACAGTTCTCATCCATGAAACACACTCTCCATTAGAGCAAGATGCACGCTCTTGCTTTCTAGAGTCTCTAATACAGAGGGAAACGTGAGTGTGCTCAGAACAAACGAACTGTGTTTCCTACACACACGGACCATATCTAGTTCAACTCTGTTTCTGAAACTGATACAAACCACAGGTCCTCTAACATCCAATGCTTTTCAGTTAAGAGCGAGAAACGTTTGAGCTTCGTGAACAATGTAGCTTCGTTTGACCTGAAAAGTGACTGTGTTTACCTGAAAAGAAGTCTTGATTGTAGGAAGACACACGTCTGGCATTTAACTCCGTTTCTGAAGGGAAACACACGGCACAGTTCTCATCCACGAAACACACTCTGCTTTAGAGCAAGAAGCACGCTCTTGCTTTCTAGAGTCTCTAATACAGAGGGAAACGTGAGTGTGCTCAGAACAATAGAACTGTGTTTCCTACACACACGGACCATATCTAGTTCAACTCTGTTTCTGAAACTGATACAAACGAAAGGTCGTCTAACATCCAGTGCTTTTCAGTTAAGAACGAGAAACGTGTGAGCTTTGTGAACAATGTAGCTTCGTTTGAGCTGAAAAGTGACTGCGTTTACCTGAAACGAAGTCTTGCTTGTAGGAAGGCACAGAGCCTGGCATTTAACTCTGTTTCTGAAGGGAAACACACGGCACAGTTCTCATCCATGAAACACAATCTGCTTTAGAGCAAGAAGCACGCTCTTGCTTTCTAGAGTCTCTAATTCAGAGGGAAACATGAGTGTGCTCATAACAAAAGAACTGTGTTTCCTACACACGAACCATATCTAGTTCAACTCTGTTTCTGAAACTGATACAAACCACAGGTTGTCTAACATCCAATGCTTTTCAGTTAAGAGCGAGAAACGTGTGAGCTTCGTGAACAATGTAGCTTCGTTTGAGCTGAAAAGTGACTGCGTTTACCTGAAACGATTCTTGCTTGTAGGAAGACACAGAGCCTGGCATTTAACTCTGTTTCTGAAGGGAAACACACGGCACAGTTCTCATCCATGAAACACACTCTGCTTTAGAGCAAGAAGCACGCTCTTGCTTTCTAGAGTCTCTAATACAGAGGGAAACGTGAGTGTGCTCAGAACAAAAGAACTGTGTTTCCTACACACGAACCATATCTAGTTCAACTCTGTTTCTGAAACTGATACAAACCACAAGTCGTCTAACATCCAATGCTTTTCAGTTAAGAGCGAGAAACGTGTGAGCTTCGTGAACAATGTAGCTTCGTTTGAGCTGAAAAGTGACTGTGTTTACCTGAAAAGAAGTCTTGTTGTAGGAAGACACACGTCTGGCATTTAACTCCATTTCTGAAGGGAAACACACGGCACAGTTCTCTTCCATGAAACACACTCTGCTTTAGAGCAAGAAGGATGCTCTTGCTTTCTAGAATCTCTAATACAGAGGGAAACGTGAGTGTGCTCAGAACAAAAGAACTGTGTTTCCTACACACACAGACCATATCTAGTTCAACTCTGTTTCTGAAACTTATACAAACCACAGGTCCTCTAACATCCAATGCTTTTCAGTTAAGAGCGAGAAACATTTGAGCTTCGTGAACAATGTAGCTTCGTTTGAGGTGAAAAGTGACTGCGTTTACCTGAAACGAAGTCTTGCTTGTAGGAAGACACACTTCTGGCATTTAACTCCGTTTCTGAAGGGAAACACACGGCACAGGTCTCATCCATGAAACACACTCTGCTTTAGAGCAAGAAGCACGCTCTTGCTTTCTAGAGTCTCTAATACAGAGGGAAACGTGAGTGTGCTCAGAACAAAAGAACTGTGTTTCCTACACACACGGACCATATCTAGTTCAACTCTGTTTCTGAAACTGATACAAACCACAGGTCCTCTAACATCCAATGCTTTTCAGTTAAGAGCGAGAAACGTGTGAGCTTCGTGAACAATGTAGCTTTGTTTGAGCTGAAAAGTGACTGTGTTTACCTGAAAATTAGTCTTGATTGTAGGAAGACACACGTCTGGCATTTAACTCCGTTTCTGAAGGGAAACACACGGCACAGTTCTCATCCACGAAACACACTCTGCTTTAGAGCAAGAAGCACGCTCTTGCTTTCTAGAGTCTCTAATACAGAGGGAAACGTGAGTGTGCTCCGAACAAAAGAACTGTGTTTCCTACACACACGGACCATATCTAGTTCAACTCTGTTTCTGAAACTGATACAAACGACAGGTCGTCTAACATCCAGTGCTTTTCAGTTAAGAACGAGAAACGTGTGAGCTTTGTGAACAATGTAGCTTCGTTTGAGGTGAAAAGTGACTGCGTTTACCTGAAACGAAGTCTTGCTTGTAGGAAGACATTCTTCTGGCATTTAACTCCGTTTCTGAAGGGAAACACACGGCACAGTTCTCGTCCATGAAACACACTCTGCTTTAGAGCAAGAAGCACGCTCTTGCTTTCTAGAATCTCTAATACAGAGGGAAACGTGAATGTGCTCAGAACAAAAGAACTGTGTTTCCTACACACATGGACCATATCTAGTTCAATCTGTTTCTAAAATTGATACAAACCACAGGTCATCTAACATCCAATGCTTTTAAGTTAAGAGCGAGAAACGTGTGAGCTTCTTGAACAATGTAGCTTTGTTTGAGCTGAAAAGTGACTGTGTTTACCTGAAAATTAGTCTTGATTGTAGGAAGACACACGTCTGGCATTTAACTCCGTTTCTGAAGGAAAACACACGGCACAGTTCTCATCCATGAAACACACTCTGCTTTAGAGCAAGAAGCACGCTCTTGCTTTCTAGAGTCTCTAATAGAGAGGGAAACGTGAGTGTGCTCAGAACAAAAGAAAGGTGTTTCCTACACACACGGACCATATCAAGTTCAACTCTGTTTCTGAAACTGATACAAACCACAGGTCCTCTAACATCCAATGCTTTTCAGTTAAGAGCGAGAAACGGGTGAGCTTCGTGAACAATGTAGCTTCGTTTGAGGTGAAAAGTGACTGCGTTTACCTGAAACGAAGTCTTGCTTGTAGGAAGACATACTTCTGGCATTTAACTCCGTTTCTGAATGGAAACACACGGCACAGTCCTCATCCATGAAACACATTCTGCTTTAGAGCAAGAAGCACGCTCTTGCTTTCTAGAGTCTCTAATACAGAGGGAAACGTGAGTGTGCTCAGAACAAAAGAACTGTGTTTCCTACACACACAGACCATATCTAATTCAACTCTGTTTCTGAAACTGATACAAAACACAGGTCCTCTAACATCCAATGCTTTTCAGTTAAGAGCGAGAAACGTGTGAGCTTTGTGAACAATGTAGCTTCGTTTGAGCTGAAAAGTGACTGCGTTTACCTGAAACGAAGTCTTGCTTGTAGGAAGGCACAGAGCCTGGCATTTAACTCCGCTTCTGAAGGGAAACACACGGCACAGTTCTCATCTATGAAACATAATCTGCTTTAGAGCAAGAAGCACGCTCTTGCTTTCTAGAGTCTCTAATACAGAGGGAAACGTGAGTGTGCTCATAACAAAAGAACTGTGTTTCCTACACACGGACCATGTCTAGTTCAACTCTGTTTCTGAAACTGATACAAACCACAGGTCCTCTAACATCCAATGCTTTTCAGGTAAGAGCCAGAAACGTGTGAGTATCGTGAAAAATATATCTTCGTTTGAGCTGAAAAGTGACTGCATTTACCTCAAAGGAAGTCTTGCTTGAAGAAAGACACAGAGCCTGGCAATTAACTCCGATTCTGAAGGGAAACACACGGCACAGTTCTCATCCATGAAACACACTCTCCATTAGAGCAAGATGCACGCTCTTGCTTTCTAGAGTCTCTAATACAGAGGGAAACGTGAGTGTGCTCAGAACAAAAGAACTGTGTTTCCTACACACACGGACCATATCTAGTTCAACTCTGTTTCTGAAACTGATACAAACCACAGGTCGTCTAACATCCAGTGCTTTTCAGTTAAGAACGAGAAACGTGTGAGCTTTGTGAACAATGTAGCTTCGTTTGAGCTGAAAAGTGACTGCGTTTACCTGAAACGAAGTCTTGCTTGTAGGAAGGCACAGAGCCTGGCATTTAACTCCGTTTCTGAAGGGAAACACACGGCACAGTTCTCATCCATGAAACACACTCTGCTTTAGAGCAAGAAACACGCTCTTGCTTTCTAGAGTCTCTAATACAGAGGGAAACGTGAGTGTGCTCAGAACAAAAGAACTGTGTTTCCTACACACACGGACCATATCTAGTTCAACTCTGTTTCTAAAATTGATACAAACCACAGGTCGTCTAACATCCAATGCTTTTCAGTTAAGAGCGAGAAACGTGTGAGCTTCGTGAACAATGTAGATTCGTTTCAGCTGAAAAGTGACTGTGTTTACCTGAAAAGAAGTCTTGTTGTAGGATGACACACGTCTAGCATTTAACTCCATTTCTGAAGGGAAACACATGGCACAGTTCTCTTCCATGAAACACACTCTGCTTTAGAGCAAGAAGGATGCTCTTGCTTTCTAGAGTCTCTAATACAGAGGGAAACGGGTGTGTGCTCAGAACAAAAGAACTGTGTTTCCTACACACACGGACCATATCTAGTTCAACTCTGTTTCTGAAACTGATACAAACCACAGGTCCTCTAACTTCCAATGCTTTTCAGTTAAGAGCGAGAAACATTTGAGCTTCGTGAACAATGTAGCTTCGTTTGAGGTGAAAAGTGACTGCGTTTACCTGAAACGAAGTCTTGCTTGTAGGAAGACATTCTTCTGGCATTTAACTCCGTTTCTGAAGGGAAACACACGGCACAGTCCTCATCCATGAAACACATTCTGCTTTAGAGCAAGAAGCACGCTCTTGCTTTCTAGAGTCTCTAATACAGAGGGAAACGTGAGTGTGCTCAGAACAAAAGAACTGTGTTTCCTACACACACAGACCATATCTAATTCAACTCTGTTTCTGAAACTGATACAAACCACAGGTCCTCTAACATCCAATGCTTTTCAGTTAAGAGCGAGAAACGTGTGAGCTTTGTGAACAATGTAGCTTCGTTTGAGCTGAAAAGTGACTGCGTTTACCTGAAACGAAGTCTTGCTTGTAGGAAGGCACAGAGCCTGGCATTTAACTCCGTTTCTGAAGAGAAACACATGGCACAGTTCTCATCCATGAAACATAATCTGCTTTAGAGCAAGAAGCACGCTCTTGCTTTCTAGAGTCTCTAATACAGAGGGAAACGTGAGTGTGCTCATAACAAAAGAACTGTGTTTCCTACACACGGACCATGTCTAGTTCAACTCTGTTTCTGAAACTGATACAAACCACAGGTCCTCTAACATCCAATGCTTTTCAGGTAAGAGCCAGAAACGTGTGAGCTTCGTGAACAATGTATCTTCGTTTGAGCTGAAAAGTGACTGCATTTACCTCAAACGAAGTCTTGCTTGAAGAAAGACACAGAGCCTGGCATTTAACTCCGATTCTGTAGGGAAACACACGGCACAGTTCTCATCCATGAAACACACTCTCCATTAGAGCAAGATGCACGCTCTTGCTTTCTAGAGTCTCTAATACAGAGGGAAACGTGAGTGTGCTCAGAACAAAAGAACTGTGTTTCCTACACACACGGACCATATCTAGTTCAACTCTGTTTCTGAAACTGATACAAACCACAGGTCCTCTAACATCCAATGCTTTTCAGTTAAGAGCGAGAAACGTTTGAGCTTCGTGAACAATGTAGCTTCGTTTGACCTGAAAAGTGACTGCGTTTACCTGAAACGAAGTCTTGCTTTAGGAAGGCACAGAGCCTGGCATTTAACTCTGTTTCTGAAGGGAAACACACGGCACAGTTCTCATCCATGAAACACAATCTGCTTTAGAGCAAGAAGCACGCTCTTGCTTTCTAGAGTCTCTAATTCAGAGGGAAACGTGAGAGTGCTCATAACAAAAGAACTGTGTTTCCTACACACGAACCATATCTAGTTCAACTCTGTTTCTGAAACTGATACAAACCACAGGTCGTCTAACATCCAATGCTTTTCAGTTAAGAGCGAGAAACGTGTGAGCTTCGTGAACAATGTAGCTTCGTTTGAGCTGAAAAGTGACTGCGTTTACCTGAAACGATTCTTGCTTGTAGGAAGACACAGAGCCTGGCATTTAACTCCGTTTCTGAAGGGAAACACAAGGCACAGTTCTCATCCATGAAACAGACTCTGCTTTAGAGCAAGAAGCATGCTCTTGCTTTCTAGAGTCTCTAATACAGAGGGAAACGTGAATGTGCTCAGAACAATAGAACTGTGTTTCCTACACACACGGACCATATCTAGTTCAACTCTGTTTCTAAAATTGATACAAACCACAGGTCGTCTAACATCCAATGCTTTTCAGTTAAGAGCGAGAAACGTGTGAGCTTCGTGAACAATGTAGCTTCGTTTGAGCTGAAAAGTGACTGTGTTTACCTGAAAAGAAGTCTTGTTGTAGGAAGACACACGTCTGGCTTTTAACTCCATTTCTGAAGAGAAACACACGGCACAGTTCTCTTCCATGAAACACACTCTGCTTTAGAGCAAGAAGGATGCTCTTGCTTTCTAGAGTCTCTATTACAGAGGGAAACGTGAGTGTGCTCAGAACAAAAGAACTGTGTTTCCTACACACACGGACCATATCTAGTTCAACTCTGTTTCTGAAACTGATACAAACCACAGGTCCTCTAACATCCAATGCTTTTCAGTTAAGAGCGAGAAACATTTGAGCTTCATGAACAATGTATCTTCGTTTGAGCTGAAAAGTGACTGCATTTACCTCAAACGAAGTCTTGCTTGAAGAAAGACACAGAGCCTGGCATTTAGTTCCGATTCTGAAGGGAAACACACGGCACAGTTCTCATCCATGAAACACACTCTCCATTAGAGCAAGATGCACGCTCTTGCTTTCTAGAGTCTCTAATACAGAGGGAAACGTGAGTGTGCTCAGAACAAAAGAACTGTGTTTCCTACACACACGGACCATATCTAGTTCAACTCTGTTTCTGAAACTGATACAAACCACAGGTCCTCTAACATCCAATGCTTTTCAGTTAAGAGCGAGAAACGTTTGAGCTTCGTGAACAATGTAGCTTCGTTTGACCTGAAAAGTGACTGTGTTTACCTGAAAAGAAGTCTTGATTGTAGGAAGACACACGTCTGGCATTTAACTCCGTTTCTGAAGGGAAACACACGGCACAGTTCTCATCCACGAAACACACTCTGCTTTAGAGCAAGAAGCACGCTCTTGCTTTCTAGAGTCTCTAATACAGAGGGAAACGTGAGTGTGCTCAGAACAAAAGAACTGTGTTTCCTACACACACGGACCATATCTAGTTCAACTCTGTTTCTGAAACTGATACAAACGAAAGGTCGTCTAACATCCAGTGCTTTTCAGTTCAGAACGAGAAACGTGTGAGCTTTGTGAACAATGTAGCTTCGTTTGAGCTGAAAAGTGACTGCGTTTACCTGAAACGAAGTCTTGCTTGTAGGAAGGCACAGAGCCTGGCATTTAACTCTGTTTCTGAAGGAAAACACACGGCACAGTTCTCATCCATGAAACACAATCTGCTTTAGAGCAAGATGCACGCTCTTGCTTTCTAGAGTCTCTAATTCAGAGGGAAACATGAGTGTGCTCATAACAAAAGAACTGTGTTTCCTACACACGAACCATATCTAGTTCAACTCTGTTTCTGAAACTGATACAAACCACAGGTTGTCTAACATCCAATGCTTTTCAGTTAAGAGCGAGAAACGTGTGAGCTTCGTGAACAATGTAGCTTCGTTTGAGCTGAAAAGTGACTGCGTTTACCTGAAACGATTCTTGCTTGTAGGAAGACACAGAGCCTGGCATTTAACTCCGTTTCTGAAGGGAAACACACGGCACAGTTCTCATCCATGAAACACACTCTGCTTTAGAGCAAGAAGCACGCTCTTGCTTTCTAGAGTCTCTAATACAGAGGGAAACGTGAGTGTGCTCAGAACAAAAGAACTGTGTTTCCTACACACGAACCATATCTAGTTCAACTCTGTTTCTGAAACTGATACAAACCACAAGTCGTCTAACATCCAATGCTTTTCATTTAAGAGCGAGAAACGTGTGAGCTTCGTGAACAATGTAGCTTCGTTTGAGCTGAAAAGTGACTGTGTTTACCTGAAAAGAAGTCTTGTTGTAGGAAGACACACGTCTGGCATTTAACTCCATTTCTGAAGGGAAACACACGGCACAGTTCTCTTCCATGAAACACACTCTGCTTTAGAGCAAGAAGGATGCTCTTGCTTTCTAGAATCTCTAATACAGAGGGAAACGTGAGTGTGCTCAGAACAAAAGAACTGTGTTTCCTACACACACAGACCATATCTAGTTCAACTCTGTTTCTGAAACTTATACAAACCACAGGTCCTCTAACATCCAATGCTTTTCAGTTAAGAGCGAGAAACATTTGAGCTTCGTGAACAATGTAGCTTCGTTTGAGGTGAAAAGTGACTGCGTTTACCTGAAACGAAGTCTTGCTTGTAGGAAGACACACTTCTGGCATTTAACTCCGTTTCTGAAGGGAAACACACGGCACAGGTCTCATCCATGAAACACACTCTGCTTTAAAGCAAGAAGCATGCTCTTGCTTTCTAGAGTCTCTAATACAGAGGGAAACGTGAGTGTGCTCAGAACAAAAGAACTGTGTTTCCTACACACACGGACCATATCTAGTTCAACTCTGTTTCTGAAACTGATACAAACCACAGGTCCTCTAACATCCAATGCTTTTCAGTTAAGAGCGAGAAACGTGTGAGCTTCGTGAACAATGTAGCTTTGTTTGAGCTGAAAAGTGACTGTGTTTACCTGAAAATTAGTCTTGATTGTAGGAAGACACACGTCTGGCATTTAACTCCGTTTCTGAAGGAAAACACACGGCACAGTTCTCATCCATGAAACACACTCTGCTTTAGAGGAAGAAGGATGCTCTTGCTTTCTAGAGTCTCTAATAGAGAGGGAAACGTGAGTGTGCTCAGAACAAAAGAAATGTGTTTCCTACACACACGGACCATATCAAGTTCAACTCTGTTTCTGAAACTGATACAATCCACAGGTCAACTAACATGCAATGCTTTTCAGTTAAGAGCGAGAAACGTGTGGGCTTCGTGAACAATGTAGCTTCGTTTGAGTTGAAAAGTGACTGCGTTTACATGAAAGGAAGTCTTGCTTGAAGAAAGACACAGAGCCTGGCATTTAACTCCGTTTCTGAATGGAAACACACGGCACAGTTCTCGTCCATGAAACACACTCTGCTTTAGAGCAAGAAGCACGCTCTTGCTTTCTAGAGTCTCTAATACAGAGGGAAACGTGAATGTGCTCAGAACAAAAGAACTGTGTTTCCTACACACACGGACATATATCTAGTTCAACTCTGTTTCTAAAATTGATACAAACCACAGGTCGTCTAACATCCAATGCTTTTCAGTTAAGAGCGAGAAACGTGTGAGCTTCGTGAACAATGTAGATTTGTTTGAGTTGAAAATTGACTGTGTTTACCTGAAAATTAGTCTTGATTGTAGGAAGACACACGTCTGGCATTTAACTCCGTTTCTGAAGGAAAACACACGGCACAGTTCTCATCCATGAAACACACTCTGCTTTAGAGCAGGAAGGATGCTCTTGCTTTCTAGAGTCTCTAATAGAGAGGGAAACGTGAGTGTGCTCAGAACAAAAGAAATGTGTTTCCTACTCACACGGACCATATCAAGTTCAACTCTGTTTCTGAAACTGATACAAACCACAGGTCGTCTAACATCCAGTGCTTTTCAGTTAAGAGCAAGAAACGTGTGAGTTTTGTGAACAACGTAGCTTCGTTTGAGCTGAAAAGTGACTGCGTTTACCTGAAACGAAGTCTTGCTTGTAGGAAGGCACAGAGCCTGGCAGTTAACTACGTTTCTGAAGGGAAACACACGGCACAGTTCTCATCCATGAAACACAATCTGCTTTAGAGCAAGAAGCACGCTCTTGCTTTCTAGAGTCTCTAATTCAGAGGGAAACGTGAGTGTGCTCATCAAAAAGAACTGTGTTTCCTACACACGAACCATATCTAGTTCAACTCTGTTTCTGAAACTGATACAAACCACAGGTCCTCTAACATCCAATGCTTTTCAGTTAAGAGCGAGAAACGTGTGAGCTTCGTGAACAATGTAGCTTCGTTTGAGCTGAAAAGTGACTGCGTTTACCTGAAATGATTCTTGCTTGTAGGAAGACACAGAGACTGGCATTTAACTCCGTTTCTGAAGGGAAACACACGGCACAGTTCTCATCCATGAAACACACTCTGCTTTAGAGCAAGATGCACGCTCTTGCTTTCTAGAGTCTCTAATAGAGAGGGAAACGTGAGTGTGCTCAGAACAAAAGAACTGTGTTTCCTACACACGGACCATATCTAGTTCAACTCTGTTTCTAAAATTGATACAAACCACAGGTCGTCTAACATCCAATGCTTTTCAGTTAAGAGCGAGAAACGTGTGAGCTTCGTGAACAATGTAGCTTCGTTTGAGCTGAAAAGTGACTGTGTTTACCTGAAAAGAAGTCTTGTTGTAGGAAGACACACGTCTGGCATTTAACTCCATTTCTGAAGGGAAACACACGGCACAGTTCTCTTCCATGAAACACACTCTGCTTTAGAGCAAGAAGGATGCTCTTGCTTTCTAGAGTCTCTAATACAGAGGGAAACGTGAGTGTGCTCAGAACAAAAGAACCGTGTTTCCTACACACACGGACCATATCTAGTTCAACTCTGTTTCTGAAACTGATACAAACCACAGGTCCTCTAACATCCAATGCTTTTCAGTTAAGAGCGAGAAACATTTGAGCTTCATGAACAATGTATCTTCGTTTGAGCTGAAAAGTGACTGCATTTACCTCAAACGAAGTCTTGCTTGAAGAAAGACACAGAGCCTGGCATTTAACTCCGATTCTGAAGGGAAACACACGGCACAGTTCTCATCCATGAAACACACTCTCCATTAGAGCAAGATGCACGCTCTTGCTTTCTAGAGTCTCTAATACAGAGGGAAACGTGAGTGTGCTCAGAACAAACGAACTGTGTTTCCTACACACACGGACCATATCTAGTTCAACTCTGTTTCTGAAACTGATACAAACCACAGGTCCTCTAACATCCAATGCTTTTCAGTTAAGAGCGAGAAACGTTTGAGCTTCGTGAACAATGTAGCTTCGTTTGACCTGAAAAGTGACTGTGTTTACCTGAAAAGAAGTCTTGATTGTAGGAAGACACACGTCTGGCATTTAACTCCGTTTCTGAAGGGAAACACACGGCACAGTTCTCATCCACGAAACACACTCTGCTTTAGAGCAAGAAGCACGCTCTTGCTTTCTAGAGTCTCTAATACAGAGGGAAACGTGAGTGTGCTCAGAACAATAGAACTGTGTTTCCTACACACACGGACCATATCTAGTTCAACTCTGTTTCTGAAACTGATACAAACCACAGGTCCTCTAACTTCCAATGCTTTTCAGTTAAGAGCGAGAAACATTTGAGCTTCGTGAACAATGTAGCTTCGTTTGAGGTGAAAAGTGACTGCGTTTACCTGAAACGAAGTCTTGCTTGTAGGAAGACATTCTTCTGGCATTTAACTCCGTTTCTGAAGGGAAACACACGGCACAGTCCTCATCCATGAAACACATTCTGCTTTAGAGCAAGAAGCACGCTCTTGCTTTCTAGAGTCTCTAATACAGAGGGAAACGTGAGTGTGCTCAGAACAAAAGAACTGTGTTTCCTACACACACAGACCATATCTAATTCAACTCTGTTTCTGAAACTGATACAAACCACAGGTCCTCTAACATCCAATGCTTTTCAGTTAAGAGCGAGAAACGTGTGAGCTTTGTGAACAATGTAGCTTCGTTTGAGCTGAAAAGTGACTGCGTTTACCTGAAACGAAGTCTTGCTTGTAGGAAGGCACAGAGCCTGGCATTTAACTCCGTTTCTGAAGAGAAACACATGGCACAGTTCTCATCCATGAAACATAATCTGCTTTAGAGCAAGAAGCACGCTCTTGCTTTCTTGAGTCTCTAATACAGAGGGAAACGTGAGTGTGCTCATAACAAAAGAACTGTGTTTCCTACACACGGACCATGTCTAGTTCAACTCTGTTTCTGAAACTGATACAAACCACAGGTCCTCTAACATCCAATGCTTTTCAGGTAAGAGCCAGAAACGTGTGAGCTTCGTGAACAATGTATCTTCGTTTGAGCTGAAAAGTGACTGCATTTACCTCAAACGAAGTCTTGCTTGAAGAAAGACACAGAGCCTGGCATTTAACTCCGATTCTGTAGGGAAACACACGGCACAGTTCTCATCCATGAAACACACTCTCCATTAGAGCAAGATGCACGCTCTTGCTTTCTAGAGTCTCTAATACAGAGGGAAACGTGAGTGTGCTCAGAACAAAAGAACTGTGTTTCCTACACACACGGACCATATCTAGTTCAACTCTGTTTCTGAAACTGATACAAACCACAGGTCCTCTAACATCCAATGCTTTTCAGTTAAGAGCGAGAAACGTTTGAGCTTCGTGAACAATGTAGCTTCGTTTGACCTGAAAAGTGACTGCGTTTACCTGAAACGAAGTCTTGCTTTAGGAAGGCACAGAGCCTGGCATTTAACTCTGTTTCTGAAGGGAAACACACGGCACAGTTCTCATCCATGAAACACAATCTGCTTTAGAGCAAGAAGCACGCTCTTGCTTTCTAGAGTCTCTAATTCAGAGGGAAACGTGAGAGTGCTCATAACAAAAGAACTGTGTTTCCTACACACGAACCATATCTAGTTCAACTCTGTTTCTGAAACTGATACAAACCACAGGTCGTCTAACATCCAATGCTTTTCAGTTAAGAGCGAGAAACGTGTGAGCTTCGTGAACAATGTAGCTTCGTTTGAGCTGAAAAGTGACTGCGTTTACCTGAAACGATTCTTGCTTGTAGGAAGACACAGAGCCTGGCATTTAACTCCGTTTCTGAAGGGAAACACAAGGCACAGTTCTCATCCATGAAACAGACTCTGCTTTAGAGCAAGAAGCATGCTCTTGCTTTCTAGAGTCTCTAATACAGAGGGAAACGTGAATGTGCTCAGAACAATAGAACTGTGTTTCCTACACACACGGACCATATCTAGTTCAACTCTGTTTCTAAAATTGATACAAACCACAGGTCGTCTAACATCCAATGCTTTTCAGTTAAGAGCGAGAAACGTGTGAGCTTCGTGAACAATGTAGCTTCGTTTGAGCTGAAAAGTGACTGTGTTTACCTGAAAAGAAGTCTTGTTGTAGGAAGACACACGTCTGGCTTTTAACTCCATTTCTGAAGAGAAACACACGGCACAGTTCTCTTCCATGAAACACACTCTGCTTTAGAGCAAGAAGGATGCTCTTGCTTTCTAGAGTCTCTATTACAGAGGGAAACGTGAGTGTGCTCAGAACAAAAGAACTGTGTTTCCTACACACACGGACCATATCTAGTTCAACTCTGTTTCTGAAACTGATACAAACCACAGGTCCTCTAACATCCAATGCTTTTCAGTTAAGAGCGAGAAACATTTGAGCTTCATGAACAATGTATCTTCGTTTGAGCTGAAAAGTGACTGCATTTACCTCAAACGAAGTCTTGCTTGAAGAAAGACACAGAGCCTGGCATTTAGTTCCGATTCTGAAGGGAAACACACGGCACAGTTCTCATCCATGAAACACACTCTCCATTAGAGCAAGATGCACGCTCTTGCTTTCTAGAGTCTCTAATACAGAGGGAAACGTGAGTGTGCTCAGAACAAAAGAACTGTGTTTCCTACACACGGACCATATCTAGTTCAACTCTGTTTCTGAAACTGATACAAACCACAGGTCCTCTAACATCCAATGCTTTTCAGTTAAGAGCGAGAAACGTTTGAGCTTCGTGAACAATGTAGCTTCGTTTGACCTGAAAAGTGACTGTGTTTACCTGAAAAGAAGTCTTGATTGTAGGAAGACACACGTCTGGCATTTAACTCCGTTTCTGAAGGGAAACACACGGCACAGTTCTCATCCACGAAACACACTCTGCTTTAGAGCAAGAAGCACGCTCTTGCTTTCTAGAGTCTCTAATACAGAGGGAAACGTGAGTGTGCTCAGAACAAAAGAACTGTGTTTCCTACACACACGGACCATATCTAGTTCAACTCTGTTTCTGAAACTGATACAAACGAAAGGTCGTCTAACATCCAGTGCTTTTCAGTTCAGAACGAGAAACGTGTGAGCTTTGTGAACAATGTAGCTTCGTTTGAGCTGAAAAGTGACTGCGTTTACCTGAAACGAAGTCTTGCTTGTAGGAAGGCACAGAGCCTGGCATTTAACTCTGTTTCTGAAGGAAAACACACGGCACAGTTCTCATCCATGAAACACAATCTGCTTTAGAGCAAGAAGCACGCTCTTGCTTTCTAGAGTCTCTAATTCAGAGGGAAACATGAGTGTGCTCATAACAAAAGAACTGTGTTTCCTACACACGAACCATATCTAGTTCAACTCTGTTTCTGAAACTGATACAAACCACAGGTTGTCTAACATCCAATGCTTTTCAGTTAAGAGCGAGAAACGTGTGAGCTTCGTGAACAATGTAGCTTCGTTTGAGCTGAAAAGTGACTGCGTTTACCTGAAACGATTCTTGCTTGTAGGAAGACACAGAGCCTGGCATTTAACTCCGTTTCTGAAGGGAAACACACGGCACAGTTCTCATCCATGAAACACACTCTGCTTTAGAGCAAGAAGCACGCTCTTGCTTTCTAGAGTCTCTAATACAGAGGGAAACGTGAGTGTGCTCAGAACAAAAGAACTGTGTTTCCTACACACGAACCATATCTAGTTCAACTCTGTTTCTGAAACTGATACAAACCACAAGTCGTCTAACATCCAATGCTTTTCAGTTAAGAGCGAGAAACGTGTGAGCTTCGTGAACAATGTAGCTTCGTTTGAGCTGAAAAGTGACTGTGTTTACCTGAAAAGAAGTCTTGTTGTAGGAAGACACACGTCTGGCATTTAACTCCATTTCTGAAGGGAAACACACGGCACAGTTCTCTTCCATGAAACACACTCTGCTTTAGAGCAAGAAGGATGCTCTTGCTTTCTAGAATCTCTAATACAGAGGGAAACGTGAGTGTGCTCAGAACAAAAGAACTGTGTTTCCTACACACACAGACCATATCTAGTTCAACTCTGTTTCTGAAACTTATACAAACCACAGGTCCTCTAACATCCAATGCTTTTCAGTTAAGAGCGAGAAACATTTGAGCTTCGTGAACAATGTAGCTTCGTTTGAGGTGAAAAGTGACTGCGTTTACCTGAAACGAAGTCTTGCTTGTAGGAAGACACACTTCTGGCATTTAACTCCGTTTCTGAAGGGAAACACACGGCACAGGTCTCATCCATGAAACACACTCTGCTTTAGAGCAAGAAGCATGCTCTTGCTTTCTAGAGTCTCTAATACAGAGGGAAACGTGAGTGTGCTCAGAACAAAAGAACTGTGTTTCCTACACACACGGACCATATCTAGTTCAACTCTGTTTCTGAAACTGATACAAACCACAGGTCCTCTAACATCCAATGCTTTTCAGTTAAGAGCGAGAAACGTGTGAGCTTCGTGAACAATGTAGCTTTGTTTGAGCTGAAAAGTGACTGTGTTTACCTGAAAATTAGTCTTGATTGTAGGAAGACACACGTCTGGCATTTAACTCCGTTTCTGAAGGAAAACACACGGCACAGTTCTCATCCATGAAACACACTCTGCTTTAGAGGAAGAAGGATGCTCTTGCTTTCTAGAGTCTCTAATAGAGAGGGAAACGTGAGTGTGCTCAGAACAAAAGAAATGTGTTTCCTACACACACGGACCATATCAAGTTCAACTCTGTTTCTGAAACTGATACAATCCACAGGTCAACTAACATGCAATGCTTTTCAGTTAAGAGCGAGAAACGTGTGGGCTTCGTGAACAATGTAGCTTCGTTTGAGTTGAAAAGTGACTGCGTTTACATGAAAGGAAGTCTTGCTTGAAGAAAGACACAGAGCCTGGCATTTAACTCCGTTTCTGAATGGAAACACACGGCACAGTTCTCGTCCATGAAACACACTCTGCTTTAGAGCAAGAAGCACGCTCTTGCTTTCTAGAGTCTCTAATACAGAGGGAAACGTGAATGTGCTCAGAACAAAAGAACTGTGTTTCCTACACACACGGACATATATCTAGTTCAACTCTGTTTCTAAAATTGATACAAACCACAGGTCGTCTAACATCCAATGCTTTTCAGTTAAGAGCGAGAAACGTGTGAGCTTCGTGAACAATGTAGATTTGTTTGAGTTGAAAATTGACTGTGTTTACCTGAAAATTAGTCTTGATTGTAGGAAGACACACGTCTGGCATTTAACTCCGTTTCTGAAGGAAAACACACGGCACAGTTCTCATCCATGAAACACACTCTGCTTTAGAGCAGGAAGGATGCTCTTGCTTTCTAGAGTCTCTAATAGAGAGGGAAACGTGAGTGTGCTCAGAACAAAAGAAATGTGTTTCCTACTCACACGGACCATATCAAGTTCAACTCTGTTTCTGAAACTGATACAAACCACAGGTCGTCTAACATCCAGTGCTTTTCAGTTAAGAGCAAGAAACGTGTGAGTTTTGTGAACAACGTAGCTTCGTTTGAGCTGAAAAGTGACTGCGTTTACCTGAAACGAAGTCTTGCTTGTAGGAAGGCACAGAGCCTGGCAGTTAACTACGTTTCTGAAGGGAAACACACGGCACAGTTCTCATCCATGAAACACAATCTGCTTTAGAGCAAGAAGCACGCTCTTGCTTTCTAGAGTCTCTAATTCAGAGGGAATCGTGAGTGTGCTCATCAAAAAGAACTGTGTTTCCTACACACGAACCATATCTAGTTCAACTCTGTTTCTGAAACTGATACAAACCACAGGTCCTCTAACATCCAATGCTTTTCAGTTAAGAGCGAGAAACGTGTGAGCTTCGTGAACAATGTAGCTTCGTTTGAGCTGAAAAGTGACTGCGTTTACCTGAAATGATTCTTGCTTGTAGGAAGACACAGAGACTGGCATTTAACTCCGTTTCTGAAGGGAAACACACGGCACAGTTCTCATCCATGAAACACACTCTGCTTTAGAGCAAGATGCACGCTCTTGCTTTCTAGAGTCTCTAATAGAGAGGGAAACGTGAGTGTGCTCAGAACAAAAGAACTGTGTTTCCTACACACGGACCATATCTAGTTCAACTCTGTTTCTAAAATTGATACAAACCACAGGTCGTCTAACATCCAATGCTTTTCAGTTAAGAGCGAGAAACGTGTGAGCTTCGTGAACAATGTAGCTTCGTTTGAGCTGAAAAGTGACTGTGTTTACCTGAAAAGAAGTCTTGTTGTAGGAAGACACACGTCTGGCATTTAACTCCATTTCTGAAGGGAAACACACGGCACAGTTCTCTTCCATGAAACACACTCTGCTTTAGAGCAAGAAGGATGCTCTTGCTTTCTAGAGTCTCTAATACAGAGGGAAACGTGAGTGTGCTCAGAACAAAAGAACCGTGTTTCCTACACACACGGACCATATCTAGTTCAACTCTGTTTCTGAAACTGATACAAACCACAGGTCCTCTAACATCCAGTGCTTTTCAGTTAAGAGCGAGAAACATTTGAGCTTAGTGAACAATGTAGCTTCGTTTGAGGTGAAAAGTGACTGCGTTTACCTGAAACGAATTCTTGCTTGTAGGAAGACACACTTCTGGCATTTAACTCCGTTTCTGAAGGGAAACACACGGCACAGGTCTCATCCATGAAACACACTCTGCTTTAGAGAAAGAAGCACGCTCTTGCTTTGTAGAGTCTCTAATACAGAGGGAAACGTGAGTGTGCTCAGAACAAAAGAAATGTGTTTCCTACACACACGGACCATATCAAGTTCAACTCTGTTTCTGAAACTGATAGAAACCACAGGTCCACTAACATGCAATGCTTTTCAGTTAAGAGCGAGAAACGTGTGGGCTTCGTGAACAATGTAGCTTCGTTTGAGTTGAAAAGTGACTGCGTTTACATGAAACGAAGTCTTGCTTGAAGAAAGACACAGAGCCTGGCATTTAACTCCACTTCTGAAGCGAAACACACGGCACAGTCCTCATCCATGAAACGCACTCTGCTTTAGAGCAAGAAGCACGCTCTTGCTTTCTAGATTCTCTTATACAGAGGGAAACGTGAGTGTGCTCAGAACAAAAAACTGTGTTTTCTACACACGGACCATATCTAGTTCAACTCTGTTTCTGAAACTGATATAAACCACAGGTCGTCTAACATCCAATGCTTTTCAGTTAAGAGGGAGAAACGTGTGAGCTTTGTGAACAATGTAGCTTCGTTTGAGCTGAAAAGTGACTGTGTTTACCTGAAAAGAAGTCTTGATTGTAGGAAGACACACATGTGGCATTTAACTCCGTTTCTGAAGGGAAACACACGGCACAGTTCTCTTCCATGAAACACACTCTGCTTTAGAGCAAGAAGGATGCTCTTGCTTTCTAGAGTCTCTAATACATAGGGAAACGTGAGTGTGCTCAGAACAAAAGAACTGTGTTTCCTACAAACACGAACCATATCTAGTTCAACTCTGTTTCTGAAACTGATACAAACCACAGGTCCTCTAACATCCAATGCTTTTCAGTTAAGAGCGAGAAACATTTGAGCTTCGTGAACAATGTAGCTTCGTTTGAGGTGAAAAGTGACTGCGTTTACCTGAAACGAAGTCTTGCTTGTAGGAAGACACACTTCTGGCATTTAACTCCGTTTCTGAAGGGAAACACACGGCACAGTTCTCATCCATGAAACACAATCTGCTTTAGAGCAGGAAGCACGCTCTTGCTTTCTAGAGTCTCTAATACAGAGGGAAACGTTAGTGTGCTCAGATCAAAAGAACTGTGTTTCCTACACACACGGACCATATCTAGTTCAACTCTGTTTCTAAAATTGATACAAACCACAGGTCGTCTAACATCCAATGCTTTTCAGTTAAGAGCGAGAAACGTGTGAGCTTCGTGAACAATGTAGCTTCGTTTGAGCTGAAAAGTGACTGTGTTTACCTGAAAAGAAGTCTTGTTGTAGGAAGACACACGTCTGGCATTTAACTCCATTTCTGAAGGGAAACACACGGCACAGTTCTCTTCCATGAAACACACTCTGCTTTAGAGCAAGAAGGATGCTCTTGTTTTCTAGAGTCTCTAATACAGAGGGAAACGTGAGTGTGCTCAGAACAAAAGAACTGTGTTTCCTACACACACGGACCATATCTAGTTCAACTCTGTTTCTGAAACTGATACAAACCACAGGTCCTCTAACATCCAGTGCTTTTCAGTTAAGAGCGAGAAACATTTGAGCTTCGTGAACAATGTAGCTTCGTTTGAGGTGAAAAGTGACTGCGTTTACCTGAAACGAATTCTTGCTTGTAGGAAGACACACTTCTGGCATTTAACTCCGTTTCTGAAGGGAAACACACGGCACAGGTCTCATCCATGAAACACACTCTGCTTTAGAGCAAGAAGCACGCTCTTGCTTTCTAGAGTCTCTAATACAGAGGGAAACGTGAGTGTGCTCAGAACAAAAGAACTGTGTTTCCTACACACACGGACCATATCTAGTTCAACTCTGTTTCTGAAACTGATACAAACCACAGGTCCTCTAACATCCAATGCTTTTCAGTTAAGAGCGAGAAACGTGTGAGCTTCGTGAACAATGTAGCTTTGTTTGAGCTGAAAAGTGACTGTGTTTACCTGAAAATTAGTCTTGATTGTAAGAAGACACACGTCTGGCATTTAACTCCGTTTCTGAAGGAAAACACACGGCACAGTTCTCATCCATGAAACACACTGTGCTTTAGAGCAAGAAGGATGCTCTTGCTTTCTAGAGTCTCTAATAGAGAGGGAAACGTGAGTGTGCTCAGAACAAAAGAAATGTGTTTCCTACACACACGGACCATATCAAGTTCAACTCTGTTTCTGAAACTGATACAAACCACAGGTCCACTAACATGCAATGCTTTTCAGTTAAGAGCGAGAAACGTGTGGGCTTCGTGAACAATGTAGCTTCGTTTGAGGTGAAAAGTGACTGCGTTTACATGAAACGAAGTCTTGCTTGAAGAAAGACACAGATCCTGGCATTTAACTCCGTTTCTGAAGGGAAACACACGGCACAGTTCTCGTCCAAGAAACACACTCTGCTTTAGAGCAAGAAGCACGCTCTTGCTTTCTAGAGTCTCTAATACAGAGGGAAACGTGAATGTGCTCAGAACAAAAGAAGTGTGTTTCCTACACACATGGACCATATCTAGTTCAACTCTGTTTCTAAAATTGATACAAACCAGAGGTCGTCTAACATCCAATGCTTTTCAGTTAAGAGCGAGAAACGTGTGAGCTTCGTGAACAATGTAGATTTGTTTGAGCTGAAAATTGACTGTGTTTACCTGAAAATTAGTCTTGATTGTAGGAAGACACACGTCTGGCATTTAACTCCGTTTCTGAAGGAAAACACACGGCACAGTTCTCATCCATGAAACACACTGTGCTTTAGAGCAAGAAGGATGCTCTTGCTTTCTAGAGTCTCTAATAGAGAGGGAAACGTGAGTGTGCTCAGAACAAAAGAAATGTGTTTCCTACACACACGGACCATATCAAGTTCAACTCTGTTTCTGAAACTGATACAAACCACAGGTCCACTAACATGCAATGCTTTTCAGTTAAGAGCGAGAAACGTGTGGGCTTCGTGAACAATGTAGCTTCGTTTGAGGTGAAAAGTGACTGCGTTTACATGAAACGAAGTCTTGCTTGAAGAAAGACACAGATCCTGCCATTTAACTCCGTTTCTGAAGGGAAACACACGGCACAGTTCTCGTCCAAGAAACACACTCTGCTTTAGAGCAAGAAGCACGCACTTGCTTTCTAGAGTCTCTAATACAGAGGGAAACGTGAATGTGCTCAGAACAAAAGAACTGTGTTTCCTACACACATGGACCATATCTAGTTCAACTCTGTTTCTAAAATTGATACAAACCAGAGGTCGTCTAACATCCAATGCTTTTCATTTAAGAGCGAGAAACGTGTGAGCTTTGTGAACAATGTAGCTTCGTTTGAGCTGAAAAGTGACTGCGTTTACCTGAAACGAAGTCTTGCTTGTAGGAAGGCACCGAGCCTGGCATTTAACTCCGTTTCTGAAGGGAAACACATGGCACAGTTCTCATCCATGAAACATAATCTGATTTAGAGCAAGAAGCACGCTCTTGCTTTCTAGAGTCTCTAATACAGAGGGAAACGTGAGTGTGCTCATAACAAAAGAACTGTGTTTCCTACACACGGACCATGTCTAGTTCAACTCTGTTTCTGAAACTGATACAAACCACAGGTCCTCTAACATCCAATGCTTTTCAGGTAAGAGCCAGAAACGTGTGAGCTTCGTGAACAATGTATCTTCGTTTGAGCTGAAAAGTGACTGCATTTACCTCAAACGAAGTCTTGCTTGAAGAAAGACACAGAGCCTGGCATTTAACTCCGATTCTGTAGGGAAACACACGGCACAGTTCTCATCCATGAAACACACTCTCCATTAGAGCAAGATGCACGCTCTTGCTTTCTAGAGTCTCTAATACAGAGGGAAACGTGAGTGTGCTCAGAACAAAAGAACTGTGTTTCCTACACACACGGACCATATCTAGTTCAACTCTGTTTCTGAAACTGATACAAACCACAGGTCCTCTAACATCCAATGCTTTTCAGTTAAGAGCGAGAAACGTTTGAGCTTCGTGAACAATGTAGCTTCGTTTGACCTGAAAAGTGACTGCGTTTACCTGAAACGAAGTCTTGCTTTAGGAAGGCACAGAGCCTGGCATTTAACTCTGTTTCTGAAGGGAAACACACGGCACAGTTCTCATCCATGAAACACAATCTGCTTTAGAGCAAGAAGCACGCTCTTGCTTTCTAGAGTCTCTAATTCAGAGGGAAACGTGAGTGTGCTCATAACAAAAGAACTGTGTTTCCTACACACGAACCATATCTAGTTCAACTCTGTTTCTGAAACTGATACAAACCACAGGTCGTCTAACATCCAATGCTTTTCAGTAAAGAGCGAGAAACGTGTGAGCTTCGTGAACAATGTAGCTTCGTTTGAGCTGAAAAGTGACTGCGTTTACCTGAAACGATTCTTGCTTGTAGGAAGACACAGAGCCTGGCATTTAACTCCGTTTCTGAAGGGAAACACACGGCACAGTTCTCATCCATGAAACACACTCTGCTTTAGAGCAAGAAGCATGCTCTTGCTTTCTAGAGTCTCTAATACAGAGGGAAACGTGAATGTGCTCAGAACAATAGAACTGTGTTTCCTACACACACGGACCATATCTAGTTCAACTCTGTTTCTAAAATTGATACAAACCACAGGTCATCTAACATCCAATGCTTTTCAGTTAAGAGCGAGAAACGTGTGAGCTTCGTGAACAATGTAGCTTCGTTTGAGCTGAAAAGTGACTGTGTTTACCTGAAAAGAAGTCTTGTTGTAGGAAGACACATGTCTGGCATTTAACTCCATTTCTGAAGAGAAACACACGGCACAGTTCTCTTCCATGAAACACACTCTGCTTTAGAGCAAGAAGGATGCTCTTGCTTTCTAGAGTCTCTAATACAGAGGGAAACGTGAGTGTGCTCAGAACAAAAGAACTGTGTTTCCTACACACATGGACCATATCTAGTTCAACTCTGTTTCTGAAACTGATACAAACCACAGGTCCTCTAACATCCAATGCTTTTCAGTTAAGAGCGAGAAACATTTGAGCTTCATGAACAATGTATCTTCGTTTGAGCTGAAAAGTGACTGCATTTACCTCAAACGAAGTCTTGCTTGAAGAAAGACACAGAGCCTGGCATTTAACTCCGATTCTGAAGGGAAACACACAGCACAGTTCTCATCCATGAAACACACTCTCCATTAGAGCAAGATGCACGCTCTTGCTTTCTAGAGTCTCTAATACAGAGGGAAACGTGAGTGTGCTCAGAACAAAAGAATTGTGTTTCCTACACACGGACCATATCTAGTTCAACTCTGTTTCTGAAACTGATACAAACCACAGGTCCTCTAACATCCAATGCTTTTCAGTTAAGAGCGAGAAACGTTTGAGCTTCGTGAACAATGTAGCTTCGTTTGACCTGAAAAGTGACTGTGTTTACCTGAAAAGAAGTCTTGATTGTAGGAAGACACACGTCTGGCATTTAACTCCGTTTCTGAAGGGAAACACACGGCATAGTTCTCATCCACGAAACACACTCTGCTTTAGAGCAAGAAGCACGCTCTTGCTTTCTAGAGTCTCTAATACAGAGGGAAACGTGAGTGTGCTCAGAACAAAAGAACTGTGTTTCCTACACACACGGACCATATCTAGTTCAACTCTGTTTCTGAAACTGATACAAACGAAAGGTCGTCTAACATCCAGTGCTTTTCAGTTAAGAACGAGAAACGTGTGAGCTTTGTGAACAATGTAGCTTCGTTTGAGCTGAAAAGTGACTGCGTTTACCTGAAACGAAGTCTTGCTTGTAGGAAGGCACAGAGCCTGGCATTTAACTCTGTTTCTGAAGGGAAACACACGGCACAGTTCTCATCCATGAAACACAATCTGCTTTAGAGCAAGAAGCACGCTCTTGCTTTCTAGAGTCTCTAATTCAGAGGGAAACGTGAGTGTGCTCATAACAAAAGAACTGTGTTTCCTACACACGAACCATATCTAGTTCAACTCTGTTTCTGAAACTGATACAAACCACAGGTTGTCTAACATCCAATGCTTTTCAGTTAAGAGCGAGAAACGTGTGAGCTTCGTGAACAATGTAGCTTCGTTTGAGCTGAAAAGTGACTGCGTTTACCTGAAACGATTCTTGCTTGTAGGAAGACACAGAGCCTGGCATTTAACTCCGTTTCTGAAGGGAAACACACGGCACAGTTCTCATCCATGAAACACACTCTGCTTTAGAGCAAGAAGCACGCTCTTGCTTTCTAGAGTCTCTAATACAGAGGGAAACGTGAGTGTGCTCAGAACAAAAGAACTGTGTTTCCTACACACGAACCATATCTAGTTCAACTCTGTTTCTGAAACTGATACAAACCACAAGTCGTCTAACATCCAATGCTTTTCAGTTAAGAGCGAGAAACGTGTGAGCTTCGTGAACAATGTAGCTTCGTTTGAGCTGAAAAGTGACTGTGTTTACCTGAAAAGAAGTCTTGTTGTAGGAAGACACACGTCTGGCATTTAACTCCATTTCTGAAGGGAAACACACGGCACAGTTCTCTTCCATGAAACACACTCTGCTTTAGAGCAAGAAGGATGCTCTTGCTTTCTAGAATCTCTAATACAGAGGGAAACGTGAGTGTGCTCAGAACAAAAGAACTGTGTTTCCTACACACACAGACCATATCTAGTTCAACTCTGTTTCTGAAACTGATACAAACCACAGGTCCTCTAACATCCAATGCTTTTCAGTTAAGAGCGAGAAACATTTGAGCTTCGTGAACAATGTAGCTTCGTTTGAGGTGAAAAGTGACTGCGTTTACCTGAAACGAAGTCTTGCTTGTAGGAAGACACACTTCTGGCATTTAACTCCGTTTCTGAAGGGAAACACACGGCACAGGTCTCATCCATGAAACACACTCTGCTTTAGAGCAAGAAGCACGCTCTTGCTTTCTAGAGTCTCTAATACAGAGGGAAACGTGAGTGTGCTCAGAACAAAAGAACTGTGTTTCCTACACACACGGACCATATCTAGTTCAACTCTGTTTCTGAAACTGATACAAACCACAGGTCCTCTAACATCCAATGCTTTTCAGTTAAGAGCGAGAAACGTGTGAGCTTCGTGAACAATGTAGCTTTGTTTGAGCTGAAAAGTGACTGTGTTTACCTGAAAATTAGTCTTGATTGTAGGATGACACACGTCTGGCATTTAACTCCGTTTCTGAAGGAAAACACACGGCACAGTTCTCATCCATGAAACACACTCTGCTTTAGAGGAAGAAGGATGCTCTTGCTTTCTAGAGTCTCTAATAGAGAGGGAAACGTGAGTGTGCTCAGAACAAAAGAAATGTGTTTCCTACACACACGGACCATATCAAGTTCAACTCTGTTTCTGAAACTGATACAATCCACAGGTCCACTAACATGCAATGCTTTTCAGTTAAGAGCGAGAAACGTGTGGGCTTCGTGAACAATGTAGCTTCGTTTGAGGTGAAAAGTGACTGCGTTTACATGAAAGGAAGTCTTGCTTGAAGAAAGACACAGAGCCTGGCATTTAACTCCGTTTCTGAAGGGAAACACACGGCACAGTTCTCGTCCATGAAACACACTCTGCTTTAGAGCAAGAAGCACGCTCTTGCTTTCTAGAGTCTCTAATACAGAGGGAAACGTGAATGTGCTCAGAACAAAAGAACTGTGTTTCCTACACACACGGACATATATCTAGTTCAACTCTGTTTCTAAAATTGATACAAACCACAGGTCGTCTAACATCCAATGCTTTTCAGTTAAGAGCGAGAAACGTGTGAGCTTCGTGAACAATGTAGATTTGTTTGAGTTGAAAATTGACTGTGTTTACCTGAAAATTAGTCTTGATTGTAGGAAGACACACGTCTGGCATTTAACTCCGTTTCTGAAGGAAAACACACGGCACAGTTCTCATCCATGAAACACACTCTGCTTTAGAGCAGGAAGGATGCTCTTGCTTTCTAGAGTCTCTAATAGAGAGGGAAACGTGAGTGTGCTCAGAACAAAAGAAATGTGTTTCCTACACACACGGACCATATCAAGTTCAACTCTGTTTCTGAAACTGATACAAACCACAGGTCGTCTAACATCCAGTGCTTTTCAGTTAAGAGCGAGAAACGTGTGAGCTTTGAAAACAACGTAGCTTCGTTTGAGCTGAAAAGTGACTGCGTTTACCTGAAACGAAGTCTTGCTTGTAGGAAGGCACAGAGCCTGGCAGTTAACTACGTTTCTGAAGGGAAACACACGGCACAGTTCTCATCCATGAAACACAATCTGCTTTAGAGCAAGAAGCACGCTCTTGCTTTCTAGAGTCTCTAATTCAGAGGGAAACGTGAGTGTGCTCATCAAAAAGAACTGTGTTTCCTACACACGAACCATATCTAGTTCAACTCTGTTTCTGAAACTGATACAAACCACAGGTCCTCTTACATCCAGTGCTTTTCAGTTAAGAGCGAGAAACATTTGAGCTTCGTGAACAATGTAGCTTCGTTTGAGGTGAAAAGTGACTGCGTTTACCTGAAACGAATTCTTGCTTGTAGGAAGACACACTTCTGGCATTTAACTCCGTTTCTGAAGGGAAACACACGGCACAGGTCTCATCCATGAAACACACTCTGCTTTAGAGAAAGAAGCACGCTCTTGCTTTGTAGAGTCTCTAATACAGAGGGAAACGTGAGTGTGCTCAGAACAAAAGAAATGTGTTTCCTACACACACGGACCATATCAAGTTCAACTCTGTTTCTGAAACTGATACAAACCACAGGTCCACTAACATGCAATGCTTTTCAGTTAAGAGCGAGAAACGTGTGGGCTTCGTGAACAATGTAGCTTCGTTTGAGTTGAAAAGTGACTGCGTTTACATGAAACGAAGTCTTGCTTGAAGAAAGACACAGAGCCTGGCATTTAACTCCACTTCTGAAGCGAAACACACGGCACAGTCCTCATCCATGAAACGCACTCTGCTTTAGAGCAAGAAGCACGCTCTTGCTTTCTAGATTCTCTTATACAGAGGGAAACGTGAGTGTGCTCAGAACAAAAAACTGTGTTTTCTACACACGGACCATATCTAGTTCAACTCTGTTTCTGAAACTGATATAAACCACAGGTCGTCTAACATCCAATGCTTTTCAGTTAAGAGGGAGAAACGTGTGAGCTTTGTGAACAATGTAGCTTCGTTTGAGCTGAAAAGTGACTGTGTTTACCTGAAAAGAAGTCTTGATTGTAGGAAGACACACATGTGGCATTTAACTCCGTTTCTGAAGGGAAACACACGGCACAGTTCTCTTCCATGAAACACACTCTGCTTTAGAGCAAGAAGGATGCTCTTGCTTTCTAGAGTCTCTAATACATAGGGAAACGTGAGTGTGCTCAGAACAAAAGAACTGTGTTTCCTACACACACGGACCATATCTAGTTCAACTCTGTTTCTAAAATTGATACAAACCACAGGTCGTCTAACATCCAATGCTTTTCAGTTAAGAGCGAGAAACGTGTGAGCTTCGTGAACAATGTAGCTTCGTTTGAGCTGAAAAGTGACTGTGTTTACCTGAAAAGAAGTCTTGTTGTAGGAAGACACACGTCTGGCATTTAACTCCATTTCTGAAGGGAAACACACGGCACAGTTCTCTTCCATGAAACACACTCTGCTTTAGAGCAAGAAGGATGCTCTTGTTTTCTAGAGTCTCTAATACAGAGGGAAACGTGAGTGTGCTCAGAACAAAAGAACTGTGTTTCCTACACACACGGACCATATCTAGTTCAACTCTGTTTCTGAAACTGATACAAACCACAGGTCCTCTAACATCCAGTGCTTTTCAGTTAAGAGCGAGAAACATTTGAGCTTCGTGAACAATGTAGCTTCGTTTGAGGTGAAAAGTGACTGCGTTTACCTGAAACGAATTCTTGCTTGTAGGAAGACACACTTCTGGCATTTAACTCCGTTTCTGAAGGGAAACACACGGCACAGGTCTCATCCATGAAACACACTCTGCTTTAGAGCAAGAAGCACGCTCTTGCTTTCTAGAGTCTCTAATACAGAGGGAAACGTGAGTGTGCTCAGAACAAAAGAACTGTGTTTCCTACACACACGGACCATATCTAGTTCAACTCTGTTTCTGAAACTGATACAAACCACAGGTCCTCTAACATCCAATGCTTTTCAGTTAAGAGCGAGAAACGTGTGAGCTTCGTGAACAATGTAGCTTTGTTTGAGCTGAAAAGTGACTGTGTTTACCTGAAAATTAGTCTTGATTGTAAGAAGACACACGTCTGGCATTTAACTCCGTTTCTGAAGGAAAACACACGGCACAGTTCTCATCCATGAAACACACTGTGCTTTAGAGCAAGAAGGATGCTCTTGCTTTCTAGAGTCTCTAATAGAGAGGGAAACGTGAGTGTGCTCAGAACAAAAGAAATGTGTTTCCTACACACACGGACCATATCAAGTTCAACTCTGTTTCTGAAACTGATACAAACCACAGGTCCACTAACATGCAATGCTTTTCAGTTAAGAGCGAGAAACGTGTGGGCTTCGTGAACAATGTAGCTTCGTTTGAGGTGAAAAGTGACTGCGTTTACATGAAACGAAGTCTTGCTTGAAGAAACACACAGATCCTGGCATTTAACTCCGTTTCTGAAGGGAAACACACGGCACAGTTCTCGTCCAAGAAACACACTCTGCTTTAGAGCAAGAAGCACGCTCTTGCTTTCTAGAGTCTCTAATACAGAGGGAAACGTGAATGTGCTCAGAACAAAAGAACTGTGTTTCCTACACACATGGACCATATCTAGTTCAACTCTGTTTCTAAAATTGATACAAACCAGAGGTCGTCTAACATCCAATGCTTTTCAGTTAAGAGCGAGAAACGTGTGAGCTTCGTGAACAATGTAGATTTGTTTGAGCTGAAAATTGACTGTGTTTACCTGAAAATTAGTCTTGATTGTAGGAAGACACACGTCTGGCATTTAACTCCGTTTCTGAAGGAAAACACACGGCACAGTTCTCATCCATGAAACACACTGTGCTTTAGAGCAAGAAGGATGCTCTTGCTTTCTAGAGTCTCTAATAGAGAGGGAAACGTGAGTGTGCTCAGAACAAAAGAAATGTGTTTCCTACACACACGGACCATATCAAGTTCAACTCTGTTTCTGAAACTGATACAAACCACAGGTCCACTAACATGCAATGCTTTTCAGTTAAGAGCGAGAAACGTGTGGGCTTCGTGAACAATGTAGCTTCGTTTGAGGTGAAAAGTGACTGCGTTTACATGAAACGAAGTCTTGCTTGAAGAAAGACACAGATCCTGCCATTTAACTCCGTTTCTGAAGGGAAACACACGGCACAGTTCTCGTCCAAGAAACACACTCTGCTTTAGAGCAAGAAGCACGCTCTTGCTTTCTAGAGTCTCTAATACAGAGGGAAACGTGAATGTGCTCAGAACAAAAGAACTGTGTTTCCTACACACATGGACCATATCTAGTTCAACTCTGTTTCTAAAATTGATACAAACCAGAGGTCGTCTAACATCCAATGCTTTTCATTTAAGAGCGAGAAACGTGTGAGCTTTGTGAACAATGTAGCTTCGTTTGAGCTGAAAAGTGACTGCGTTTACCTGAAACGAAGTCTTGCTTGTAGGAAGGCACCGAGCCTGGCATTTAACTCCGTTTCTGAAGGGAAACACATGGCACAGTTCTCATCCATGAAACATAATCTGCTTTAGAGCAAGAAGCACGCTCTTGCTTTCTAGAGTCTCTAATACAGAGGGAAACGTGAGTGTGCTCATAACAAAAGAACTGTGTTTCCTACACACGGACCATGTCTAGTTCAACTCTGTTTCTGAAACTGATACAAACCACAGGTCCTCTAACATCCAATGCTTTTCAGGTAAGAGCCAGAAACGTGTGAGCTTCGTGAACAATGTATCTTCGTTTGAGCTGAAAAGTGACTGCATTTACCTCAAACGAAGTCTTGCTTGAAGAAAGACACAGAGCCTGGCATTTAACTCCGATTCTGTAGGGAAACACACGGCACAGTTCTCATCCATGAAACACACTCTCCATTAGAGCAAGATGCACGCTCTTGCTTTCTAGAGTCTCTAATACAGAGGGAAACGTGAGTGTGCTCAGAACAAAAGAACTGTGTTTCCTACACACACGGACCATATCTAGTTCAACTCTGTTTCTGAAACTGATACAAACCACAGGTCCTCTAACATCCAATGCTTTTCAGTTAAGAGCGAGAAACGTTTGAGCTTCGTGAACAATGTAGCTTCGTTTGACCTGAAAAGTGACTGCGTTTACCTGAAACGAAGTCTTGCTTTAGGAAGGCACAGAGCCTGGCATTTAACTCTGTTTCTGAAGGGAAACACACGGCACAGTTCTCATCCATGAAACACAATCTGCTTTAGAGCAAGAAGCACGCTCTTGCTTTCTAGAGTCTCTAATTCAGAGGGAAACGTGAGTGTGCTCATAACAAAAGAACTGTGTTTCCTACACACGAACCATATCTAGTTCAACTCTGTTTCTGAAACTGATACAAACCACAGGTCGTCTAACATCCAATGCTTTTCAGTTAAGAGCGAGAAACGTGTGAGCTTCGTGAACAATGTAGCTTCGTTTGAGCTGAAAAGTGACTGCGTTTACCTGAAACGATTCTTGCTTGTAGGAAGACACAGAGCCTGGCATTTAACTCCGTTTCTGAAGGGAAACACACGGCACAGTTCTCATCCATGAAACACACTCTGCTTTAGAGCAAGAAGCATGCTCTTGCTTTCTAGAGTCTCTAATACAGAGGGAAACGTGAATGTGCTCAGAACAATAGAACTGTGTTTCCTACACACACGGACCATATCTAGTTCAACTCTGTTTCTAAAATTGATACAAACCACAGGTCATCTAACATCCAATGCTTTTCAGTTAAGAGCGAGAAACGTGTGAGCTTCGTGAACAATGTAGCTTCGTTTGAGCTGAAAAGTGACTGTGTTTACCTGAAAAGAAGTCTTGTTGTAGGAAGACACACGTCTGGCATTTAACTCCATTTCTGAAGAGAAACACACGGCACAGTTCTCTTCCATGAAACACACTCTGCTTTAGAGCAAGAAGGATGCTCTTGCTTTCTAGAGTCTCTAATACAGAGGGAAACGTGAGTGTGCTCAGAACAAAAGAACTGTGTTTCCTACACACATGGACCATATCTAGTTCAACTCTGTTTCTGAAACTGATACAAACCACAGGTCCTCTAACATCCAATGCTTTTCAGTTAAGAGCGAGAAACATTTGAGCTTCATGAACAATGTATCTTCGTTTGAGCTGAAAAGTGACTGCATTTACCTCAAACGAAGTCTTGCTTGAAGAAAGACACAGAGCCTGGCATTTAACTCCGATTCTGAAGGGAAACACACGGCACAGTTCTCATCCATGAAACACACTCTCCATTAGAGCAAGATGCACGCTCTTGCTTTCTAGAGTCTCTAATACAGAGGGAAACGTGAGTGTGCTCAGAACAAAAGAACTGTGTTTCCTACACACGGACCATATCTAGTTCAACTCTGTTTCTGAAACTGATACAAACCACAGGTCCTCTAACATCCAATGCTTTTCAGTTAAGAGCGAGAAACGTTTGAGCTTCGTGAACAATGTAGCTTCGTTTGACCTGAAAAGTGACTGTGTTTACCTGAAAAGAAGTCTTGATTGTAGGAAGACACACGTCTGGCATTTAACTCCGTTTCTGAAGGGAAACACACGGCATAGTTCTCATCCACGAAACACACTCTGCTTTAGAGCAAGAAGCACGCTCTTGCTTTCTAGAGTCTCTAATACAGAGGGAAACGTGAGTGTGCTCAGAACAAAAGAACTGTGTTTCCTACACACACGGACCATATCTAGTTCAACTCTGTTTCTGAAACTGATACAAACGAAAGGTCGTCTAACATCCAGTGCTTTTCAGTTAAGAACGAGAAACGTGTGAGCTTTGTGAACAATGTAGCTTCGTTTGAGCTGAAAAGTGACTGCGTTTACCTGAAACGAAGTCTTGCTTGTAGGAAGGCACAGAGCCTGGCATTTAACTCTGTTTCTGAAGGGAAACACACGGCACAGTTCTCATCCATGAAACACACTCTGCTTTAGAGCAAGAAGCACGCTCTTGCTTTCTAGAGTCTCTAATTCAGAGGGAAACGTGAGTGTGCTCAGAACAAAAGAACTGTGTTTCCTACACACACAGACCATATCTAGTTCAACTCTGTTTCTGAAACTGATACAAACCACAGGTCCTCTAACATCCAATGCTTTTCAGTTAAGAGCGAGAAACATTTGAGCTTCGTGAACAATGTAGCTTCGTTTGAGGTGAAAAGTGACTGCGTTTACCTGAAACGAAGTCTTGCTTGTAGGAAGACACACTTCTGGCATTTAACTCCGTTTCTGAAGGGAAACACACGGCACAGGTCTCATCCATGAAACACACTCTGCTTTAGAGCAAGAAGCACGCTCTTGCTTTCTAGAGTCTCTAATACAGAGGGAAACGTGAGTGTGCTCAGAACAAAAGAACTGTGTTTCCTACACACACGGACCATATCTAGTTCAACTCTGTTTCTGAAACTGATACAAACCACAGGTCCTCTAACATCCAATGCTTTTCAGTTAAGAGCGAGAAACGTGTGAGCTTCGTGAACAATGTAGCTTTCTTTGAGCTGAAAAGTGACTGTGTTTACCTGAAAATTAGTCTTGATTGTAGGAAGACACACGTCTGGCATTTAACTCCGTTTCTGAAGGAAAACACACGGCACAGTTCTCATCCATGAAACACACTCTGCTTTAGAGGAAGAAGGATGCTCTTGCTTTCTAGAGTCTCTAATAGAGAGGGAAACGTGAGTGTGCTCAGAACAAAAGAAATGTGTTTCCTACACACACGGACCATATCAAGTTCAACTCTGTTTCTGAAACTGATACAATCCACAGGTCCACTAACATGCAATGCTTTTCAGTTAAGAGCGAGAAACGTGTGGGCTTCGTGAACAATGTAGCTTCGTTTGAGGTGAAAAGTGACTGCGTTTACATGAAAGGAAGTCTTGCTTGAAGAAAGACACAGAGCCTGGCATTTAACTCCGTTTCTGAAGGGAAACACACGGCACAGTTCTCGTCCATGAAACACACTCTGCTTTAGAGCAAGAAGCACGCTCTTGCTTTCTAGAGTCTCTAATACAGAGGGAAACGTGAATGTGCTCAGAACAAAAGAACTGTGTTTCCTACACACACGGACATATATCTAGTTCAACTCTGTTTCTAAAATTGATACAAACCACAGGTCGTCTAACATCCAATGCTTTTCAGTTAAGAGCGAGAAACGTGAGAGCTTCGTGAACAATGTAGATTTGTTTGAGTTGAAAATTGACTGTGTTTACCTGAAAATTAGTCTTGATTGTAGGAAGACACACGTCTGGCATTTAACTCCGTTTCTGAAGGAAAACACACGGCACAGTTCTCATCCATGAAACACACTCTGCTTTAGAGCAGGAAGGATGCTCTTGCTTTCTAGAGTCTCTAATAGAGAGGGAAACGTGAGTGTGCTCAGAACAAAAGAAATGTGTTTCCTACACACACGGACCATATCAAGTTCAACTCTGTTTCTGAAACTGATACAAACCACAGGTCGTCTAACATCCAGTGCTTTTCAGTTAAGAGCGAGAAACGTGTGAGCTTTGTGAACAATGTAGCTTCGTTTGAGCTGAAAAGTGACTGCGTTTACCTGAAACGAAGTCTTGCTTGTAGGAAGGCACAGAGCCTGGCAGTTAACTACGTTTCTGAAGGGAAACACACGGCACAGTTCTCATCCATGAAACACAATCTGCTTTAGAGCAAGAAGCACGCTCTTGCTTTCTAGAGTCTCTAATTCAGAGGGAAACGTGAGTGTGCTCATAAAAAAGAACTGTGTTTCCTACACACGAACCATATCTAGTTCAACTCTGTTTCTGAAACTGATACAAACCACAGGTCCTCTAACATCCAATGCTTTTCAGTTAAGAGCGAGAAACGTGTGAGCTTCGTGAACAATGTAGCTTCGTTTGAGCTGAAAAGTGACTGCGTTTACCTGAAATGATTCTTGCTTGTAGGAAGACACAGAGCCTGGCATTTAACTCCGTTTCTGAAGGGAAACACACGGCACAGTTCTCATCCATGAAACACACTCTGCTTTAGAGCAAGATGCACGCTCTTGCTTTCTAGAGTCTCTAATACAGAGGGAAAAGTGAGTGTGCTCAGAACAAAAGAACTGTGTTTCCTACACACACGGACCATATCTAGTTCAACTCTGTTTCTAAAATTGATACAAACCACAGGTCGTCTAACATCCAATGCTTTTCAGTTAAGAGCGAGAAACGTGTGAGCTTCGTGAACAATGTAGCTTCGTTTGAGCTGAAAAGTGACTGTGTTTACCTAAAAAGAAGTCTTGTTGTAGGAAGACACACGTCTGGCATTTAACTCCATTTCTGAAGGGAAACACACGGCACAGTTCTCTTCCATGAAACACACTCTGCTTTAGAGCAAGAAGGATGCTCTTGCTTTCTAGAGTCTCTAATACAGAGGGAAACGTGAGTGTGCTCAGAACAAAAGAACCGTGGTTCCTACACACACGGACCATATCTAGTTCAACTCTGTTTCTGAAACTGATACAAACCACAGGTCCTGTAACATCCAGTGCTTTTCAGTTAAGAGCGAGAAACATTTGAGCTTCGTGAACAATGTAGCTTCGTTTGAGGTGAAAAGTGACTGCGTTTACCTGAAACGAATTCTTGCTTGTAGGAAGACACACTTCTGGCATTTAACTCCGTTTCTGAAGGGAAATACACGGCACAGGTCTCATCCATGAAACACACTCTGCTTTAGAGAAAGAAGCACGCTCTTGCTTTGTAGAGTCTCTAATACAGAGGGAAACGTGAGTGTGCTCAGAACAAAAGAAATGTGTTTCCTACACACACGGACCATATCAAGTTCAACTCTGTTTCTGAAACTGATACAAACCACAGGTCCACTAACATGCAATGCTTTTCAGTTAAGAGCGAGAAACGTGTGGGCTTCGTGAACAATGTAGCTTCGTTTGAGTTGAAAAGTGACTGCGTTTACATGAAACGAAGTCTTGCTTGAAGAAAGACACAGAGCCTGGCATTTAACTCCACTTCTGAAGCGAAACACACGGCACAGTCCTCATCCATGAAACGCACTCTGCTTTAGAGCAAGAAGCACGCTCTTGCTTTCTAGATTCTCTAATACAGAGGGAAACGTGAGTGTGCTCAGAACAAAAAACTGTGTTTTCTACACACGGACCATATCTAGTTCAACTCTGTTTCTGAAAATGATATAAACCACAGGTCGTCTAACATCCAATGCTTTTCAGTTAAGAGGGAGAAACGTGTGAGCTTTGTGAACAATGTAGCTTCGTTTGAGCTGAAAAGTGACTGTGTTTACCTGAAAAGAAGTCTTGATTGTAGGAAGACACACATGTGGCATTTAACTCCGTTTCTGAAGGGAAACACACGGCACAGTTCTCTTCCATGAAACACACTCTGCTTTAGAGCAAGAAGGATGCTCTTGCTTTCTAGAGTCTCTAATACATAGGGAAACGTGAGTGTGCTCAGAACAAAAGAACTGTGTTTCCTACAAACACGAACCATATCTAGTTCAACTCTGTTTCTGAAACTGATACAAACCACAGGTCCTCTAACATCCAATGCTTTTCAGTTAAGAGTGAGAAACATTTGAGCTTCGTGAACAATGTAGCTTCGTTTGAGGTGAAAAGTGACTGCGTTTACCTGAAACGAAGTCTTGCTTGTAGGAAGACACACTTCTGGCATTTAACTCCGTTTCTGAAGGGAAACACACGGCACAGTTCTCATCCATGAAACACAATCTGCTTTAGAGCAAGAAGCACGCTCTTGCTTTCTAGAGTCTCTAATACAGAGGGAAACGTTAGTGTGCTCAGAACAAAAGAACTGTGTTTCCTACACACACGGACCATATCTAGTTCAACTCTGTTTCTAAAATTGATACAAACCACAGGTCGTCTAACATCCAATGCTTTTCAGTTAAGAGCGAGAAACATGTGAGCTTCGTGAACAATGTAGATTTCTTTGAGCTGAAAATTGACTGTGTTTACCTGAAAATTAGTCTTGATTGTAGGAAGACACACGTCTGGCATTTAACTCCGTTTCTGAAGGAAAACACACGGCACAGTTCTCATCCATGAAACACACTCTGTTTTAGAGCAGGAAGGATGCTCTTGCTTTCTAGAGTCTCTAATAGAGAGGGAAACGTGAGTGTGCTCAGAACAAAAGAAATGTGTTTCCTACACACACGGACCATATCAAGTTCAACTCTGTTTCTGAAAGTGATACAAACCACAGGTCCACTAACATGCAATGCTTTTCAGTTAAGAGCGAGAAACGTGTGGGCTTCGTGAACAATGTAGCTTCGTTTGAGTTGAAAAGTGACTGCGTTTACATGAAACGGAGTCTTGCTTGAAGAAAGACACAGAGTCTGGCATTTAACTCCACTTCTGAAGCGAAACACACGGCACAGTCCTCATCCATGAAACGCACTCTGCTTTAGAGCAAGAAGCACGCTCTTGCTTTCTAGATTCTCTAATAGAGAGGGAAACGTGAGTGTGCTCAGAACAAAAAACTGTGTTTTCTACACACGGACCATATCTAGTTCAAGTCTGTTTCTGAAACTGATACAAACCACAGGTCGTCTAACATCCAATGCTTTTCAGTTAAGAGGGAGAAACGTGTGAGCTTTGTGAACAATGTAGCTTCGTTTGAGCTGAAAAGTGACTGTGTTTACCTGAAAAGAAGTCTTGATTGTACGAAGACACATGTGTGGCATTTAACTCCGTTTCTGAAGGGAAACACACGGCACAGTTCTCTTCCATGAAACACACTCTGCTTTAGAGCAAGAAGGATGCTCTTGCTTTCTAGAGTCTCTAATACATAGGGAAACGTGAGTGTGCTCAGAACAAAAGAACTGTGTTTCCTACAAACACGAACCATATCTAGTTCAACTCTGTTTCTGAAACTGATACAACCACAGGTCCTCTAACATCCAATGCTTTTCAGTTAAGAGCGAGAAACATTTGAGCTTCGTGAACAATGTAGCTTCGTTTGAGGTGAAAAGTGACTGCGTTTACCTGAAACGAAGTCTTGCTTGTAGGAAGACACACTTCTGGCATTTAACTCCGTTTCTGAAGGGAAACACACGGCACAGTTCTCATCCATGAAACACAATCTGCTTTAGAGCAAGAAGCACGCTCTTGCTTTCTAGAGTCTCTAATACAGAGGGAAACGTTAGTGTGCTCAGAACAAAAGAACTGTGTTTCCTACACACACAGACCATATCTAATTCAACTCTGTTTCTGAAACTGATACAAACCACAGGTCCTCTAACGTCCAATGCTTTTCAGTTAAGAGCGAGAAACGTGTGGGCTTCGTGAACAATGTAGCTTGGTTTGAGGTGAAAAGTGACTGCGTTTACATGAAACGAAGTCTTGCTTGAAGAAAGACACAGAGCCTGGCATTTAACTCCGTTTCTGAAGGGAAACACACGGCACAGTTCTCGTCCATGAAACACACTCTGCTTTAGAGCAAGAAGCACGCTCTTGCTTTCTAGAGTCTCTAATACAGAGGGAAACGTGAATGTGCTCAGAACAAAAGAACTGTGTTTCCTACACACACGGACCATATCTAGTTCAACTATGTTTCTAAAATTGATACAAACCACAGGTCGTCTAACATCCAATGCTTTTCAGTTAAGAGCGAGAAACGTGTGAGCTTCGTGAACAATGTAGATTTGTTTGAGCTGAAAATTGACTGTGTTTACCTGAAAATTAGTCTTGATTGTAGGAAGACACACGTCTGGCATTTAACTCCATTTCTGAAGGAAAACACACGGCACAGTTCTCATCCATGAAACACACTCTGCTTTAGAGCAGGAAGGATGCTCTTGCTTTCTAGAGTCTCTAATAGAGTGGGAAACGTGAGTGTTCTCAGAACAAAAGAAATGTGTTTCCTACACACACGGACCATATCAAGTTCAACTCTGTTTCTGAAACTGATACAAACCACAGGTCGTCTAACATCCAGTGCTTTTCAGTTAAGAGCGAGAAACGTGTGAGCTTTGTGAACAATGTAGCTTCATTTGAGCTGAAAAGTGACTGCGTTTACCTGAAACGAAGTCTTGCTTGTAGGAAGGCACAGAGCCTGGCATTTAACTCCGTTTCTGAAGGGAAACACACGGCACAGTTCTCATCCATGAAACACAATCTGCTTTAGAGCAAGAAGCACGCTCTTGCTTTCTAGAGTCTCTAATTCAGAGGGAAACGTGAGTGTGCTCATAAAAAAGAACTGTGTTTCCTACACAAGAACCATATCTAGTTCAACTCTGTTTCTGAAACTGATACAAACCACAGGTCGTCTAACATCCAATGCTTTTCAGTTAAGAGCGAGAAACGTGTGAGCTTCGTGAACAATGTAGCCTCGTTTGAGCTGAAAAGTGACTGCCTTTACCTGAAATGATTCTTGCTTGTAGGAAGACACAGAGCCTGGCATTTAACTCCGTTTCTGAAGGGAAGCACACGGCACAGTTCTCATCCATGAAACACACTCTGCTTTAGAGCAAGAAGCACGCTCTTGCTTTCTAGAGTCTCTAATACAGAGGGAAACGTGAGTGTGCTCAAAACAAAAGAACTGTGTTTCCTACACACACGGACCATATCTAGTTCAACTCTGTTTCTAAAATTGATACAAACCACAGGTCGTCTAACATCCAATGCTTTTCAGTTAAGAGCGAGAAACGTGTGAGCTTCGTGAACAATGTATCTTCGTTTGAGCTGAAAAGTGACTGTGTTTACCTGAAAAGAAGTCGTGTTGTAGGAAGACACACGTCTGGCATTTAACTCCATTTCTGAAGGGAAACACACGGCACAGTTCTCTTCCATGAAACACACTCTGCTTTAGAGCAAGAAGGATGCTCTTGCTTTCTAGAGTCTCTAATACAGAGGGAAACGTGACTGTGCTCAGAACAAAAGAACTGTGTTTCCTACACCCACGGACCATATCTAGTTCAACTCTGTTTCTGAAACTGATACAAACCACAGGTCCTCTAACATCCAATGCTTTTCAGTTAAGAGCGAGAAACATTTGAGCTTCGTGAACAATGTAGCTTCGTTTGAGGTGAAAAGTGACTGCGTTTACCTGAAACGAAGTCTTGCTTGTAGGAAGACACACTTCTGGCATTTAACTCCGTTTCTGAAGGGAAACACACGGCACAGTTCTCATCCATGAAACACACTCTGCTTTAGAGCAAGAAGCACGTTCTTGCTTTCTAGAGTCTCTAATACAGAGGGAAACGTGAGTGTGCTCAGAACAAAAGAACTGTGTTTCCTACACACACGGACCTTATCTAGTTCAACTCTGCTTCTGAAACTGATACAAACCACAGGTCCTCTAACATCCAATGCTTTTCAGTTAAGAGCGAGAAACGTGTGAGCTTCGTGAACAATGTAGCTTTGTTTGAGCTGAAAAGTGACTGTGTTTACCTGAAAAGAAGTCTTGATTGTAGGAAGACACACGTCTGGCATTTAACTCCGTTTCTGAAGGGAAACACACGGCACAGTTCTCATCCATGAAACACACTCTGCTTTAGAGCAAGAAACACGCTCTTGCTTTCTAGAATCTCTAATAGAGAGGGAAACGTGAGTGTGCTCAGAACAAAAGAAATGTGTTTCCTACACACACGGACCATATCAAGTTCAACTCTGTTTCTGAAACTGATACAAACCACAGGTCCACTAACATGCAATGCTTTTCAGTTAAGAGCAAGAATCGTGTGGGCTTCGTGAACAATGTAGCTTCCTTTGAGTTGAAAAGTGACTGCGTTTACATGAAACGATGTCTTGCTTGAAGAAAGACACAGAGCCTGGCATTTAACTCCGTTTCTGAAGGGAAACACACGGCACAGTTCTCGTCCATGAAACACACTCTGCTTTAGAGCAAGAAGCACGCTCTTGCTTTCTAGAGTCTCTAATACAGAGGGAAACGTGAATGTGCTCAGAACAAAAGAACTGTGTTTCCTACACACACGGACCATATCTAGTTCAACTCTGTTTCTAAAATTGTTACAAACCACAGGTCGTCTAACATCCAATGTTTTTCAGTTAAGAGCGAGAAACGTGTGAGCTTCGCGAACAATGTAGCTTCCTTTGAGGTGAAAAGTGACTGCGTTTACCTGAAACGAAGTCTTGCTTGTAGGAAGACATACTTCTGGCATTTAACTCCGTTTCTGAAGGGAAACACACGGCACAGTCCTCATCCATGAAACACATTCTGCTTTAGAGCAAGAAGCAAGCTCTTGCTTTCTAGAGTCTCTAATACAGAAGGAAACCTGAGTGTGCTCAGAACAAAAGAACTGTGTTTCCTACACACACAGACCATATCTAATTCAACTCTGTTTCTGAAACTGATACAAACCACAGGTCCTCTAACATCCAATGCTTTTCAGTTAAGAGCGAGAAACGTGTGGGCTTCGTGAACAATGTAGCTTCGTTTGAGCTGAAAAGTGACTGCGTTTACATGAAACGAAGTCTTGCTTGAAGAAAGACACAGAGCCTGGCATTTAACTCCGATTCTGAAGGGAAACACACGGCACAGTTCTCGTCCATGAAACACACTCTGCTTTAGAGTAAGAAGCACGCTCTTGCTTTCTAGAGTCTCTAATACAGAGGGAAACGTGAATGTGCTCAGAACAAAAGAACTGTGTTTCCTACACACACGGACCATACCTAGTTCAACTCTGTTTCTAAAATTGATACAAACCACAGGTCGTCTAACATCCAATGCTTTTCAGTTAAGAGCGAGAAACGTGTGAGCTTCGTGAACAATGTAGATTTGTTTGAGCTGAAAATTGACTGTGTTTACCTGAAAATTAGTCTTGATTGTAGGAAGACACACGTCTGGCATTTAACTCCGTTTCTGAAGGAAAACACACGGCACAGTTCTCATCCATGAAACACACTCTGCTTTAGAGCAGGAAGGATGCTCTTGCTTTCTAGAGTCTCTAATAGAGAGGGAAACGTGAGTGTGCTCAGAACAAAAGAAATGTGTTTCCTACACACACGGACCATATCAAGTTCAACTCTGTTTCTGAAACTGATACAAACCACAGGTCGTCTAACATCCAGTGCTTTTCAGTTAAGAGCGAGAAACATGTGAGCTTTGTGAACAATGTAGCTTCGTTTGAGCTGAAAAGTGACTGCGTTTACCTGAAACGAAGTCTTGCTTGTAGGAAGGCACAGAGCCTGGCAGTTAACTCAGTTTCTGAAGGGAAACACACGGCACAGTTCTCATCCATGAAACACAATCTGCTTTAGAGCAAGAAGCACGCTCTTGCTTTCTAGAGTCTCTAATTCAGAGGGAAACGTGAGTGTGCTCATAAAAAAGAACTGTGTTTCCTACACACGAACCATATCTAGTTCAACTCTGTTTCTGAAACTGATACAAACCACAGGTCGTCTAACATCCAATGCTTTTCAGTTAAGAGCGAGAAAAGTGTGAGCTTCGTGAACAATGTAGCTTCGTTTGAGCTGAAAAGTGACTGCCTTTACCTGAAATGATTCTTGCTTGTAGGAAGACACAGAGCCTGGCATTTAACTCCGTTTTTTGAAGGGAAGCACACGGCACAGTTCTCATCCATGAAACACACTCTGCTTTAGAGCAAGAAGCACGCTCTTGCTTTCTAGAGTCTCTAATACAGAGGGAAACGTGAGTGTGCTCAGAACAAAAGAACTGTGTTTCCTACACACACGGACCATATCTAGTTCAATTCTGTTTCTAAAATTGATACAAACCACAGGTCGTCTAACATCCAATGCTTTTCAGTTAAGAGCGAGAAACGTGTGAGCTTCGTGAACAATGTATCTTCGTTTGAGCTGAAAAGTGACTGTGTTTACCTGAAAGGAAGTCTTGCTTGTAGGAAGACACACTTCTGGCATTTAACTCCGTTTCTGAAGGGAAACACACGCCACAGGTCTCATCCATGAAACACACTCTGCTTTAGAGCAAGAAGCACGCTCTTGCTTTCTAGAGTCTCTAATACAGAGGGAAACGTGAGTGTGCTCAGAACAAAATAACTGTGTTTCCTACACACACGGACCATATCTAGTTCAACTCTGCTTCTGAAACTGATACAAACCACAGGTCCTCCAACATCCAATGCTTTTCAGTTAAGAGCGAGAAACGTGTGAGCTTCGTGAAAAATGTAGCTTTGTTTGAGCTGAAAAGTGACTGTGTTTACCTGAAACGAAGTCTTGCTTGAAGAAAGACACAGAGCCTGGCATTTAACTCCGATTCTGAAGGGAAACACACGGCACAGTTCTCGTCCATGAAACACACTCTGCTTTAGAGCAAGAAGCACGCTCTTGCTTTCTAGAGTCTCTAATACAGAGGGAAACGTGAATGTGCTCAGAACAAAAGAACTGTGTTTCCTACACACAAGGACCATATCTAGTTCAACTCTGTTTCTAAAATTGATACAAACCACAGGTCGTCTAACATCCAATGCTTTTCAGTTAAGAGCGAGAAACGTGTGAGCTTCGCGAACAATGTAGCTTCCTTTGAGGTGAAAAGTGACTGCGTTTACCTGAAATGAAGTCTTGCTTGTAGGAAGACATACTTCTGGCATTTAACTCCGTTTCTGAAGGGAAACACACGGCACAGTCCTCATCCATGAAACACATTCTGCTTTAGAGCAAGAAGCAAGCTCTTGCTTTCTAGAGTCTCTAATACAGAAGGAAACCTGAGTGTGCTCAGAACAAAAGAACTGTGTTTCCTACACACACAGACCATATCTAATTCAACTCTGTTTCTGAAACTGATACAAACCACAGGTCCTCTAACATCCAATGCTTTTCAGTTAAGAGCGAGAAACGTGTGGGCTTCGTGAACAATGTAGCTTCGTTTGAGGTGAAAAGTGACTGCGTTTACATGAAACGAAGTCTTGCTTGAAGAAAGACACAGAGCCTGGCATTTAACTCCGATTCTGAAGGGAAACACACGGCACAGTTCTCGTCCATGAAACACACTCTGCTTTAGAGCAAGAAGCACGCTCTTGCTTTCTAGAGTCTCTAATACAGAGGGAAACGTGAATGTGCTCAGAACAAAAGAACTGTGTTTCCTACACACACGGACCATATCTAGTTCAACTCTGTTTCTAAAATTGATACAAACCACAGGTCGTCTAACATCCAATGCTTTTCAGTTAAGAGCGAGAAACGTGTGAGCTTCGTGAACAATGTAGATTTGTTTGAGCTGAAAATTGACTGTGTTTACCTGAAAATTAGTCTTGATTGTAGGAAGACACACGTCTGGCATTTAACTCCGTTTCTGAAGGAAAACACACGGCACAGTTCTCATCCATGAAACACACTCTGCTTTAGAGCAGGAAGGATGCTCTTGCTTTCTAGAGTCTCTAATAGAGAGGGAAACGTGAGTGTGCTCAGAACAAAAGAAATGTGTTTCCTACACACACGGACCATATCAAGTTCAACTCTGTTTCTGAAACTGATACAAACCACAGGTCGTCTAACATCCAGTGCTTTTCAGTTAAGAGCGAGAAACATGTGAGCTTTGTGAACAATGTAGCTTCGTTTGAGCTGAAAAGTGACTGCGTTTACCTGAAACGAAGTCTTGCTTGTAGGAAGGCACAGAGCCTGGCAGTTAACTCAGTTTCTGAAGGGAAACACACGGCACAGTTCTCATCCATGAAACACAATCTGCTTTAGAGCAAGAAGCACGCTCTTGCTTTCTAGAGTCTCTAATTCAGAGGGAAACGTGAGTGTGCTCATAAAAAAGAACTGTGTTTCCTACACACGAACCATATCTAGTTCAACTCTGTTTCTGAAACTGATACAAACCACAGGTCGTCTAACATCCAATGCTTTTCAGTTAAGAGCGAGAAAAGTGTGAGCTTCGTGAACAATGTAGCTTCGTTTGAGCTGAAAAGTGACTGCCTTTACCTGAAATGATTCTTGCTTGTAGGAAGACACAGAGCCTGGCATTTAACTCCATTTCTGAAGGGAAGCACACGGCACAGTTCTCATCCATGAAACACACTCTGCTTTAGAGCAAGAAGCACGCTCTTGCTTTCTAGAGTCTCTAATACAGAGGGAAACGTGAGTGTGCTCAGAACAAAAGAACTGTGTTTCCTACACACACGGACCATATCTAGTTCAACTCTGTTTCTAAAATTGATACAAACCACAGGTCGTCTAACATCCAATGCTTTTCAGTTAAGAGCGAGAAACGTGTGAGCTTCGTGAACAATGTATCTTCGTTTGAGCTGAAAAGTGACTGTGTTTACCTGAAACGAAGTCTTGCTTGTAGGAAGACACACTTCTGGCATTTAACTCCGTTTCTGAAGGGAAACACACGGCACAGTTCTCATCCATGAAACACACTCTGTTTTAGAGCAGGAAGGATGCTCTTGCTTTCTAGAGTCTCTAATAGAGAGGGAAACGTGAGTGTGCTCAGAACAAAAGAAATGTGTTTCCTACACACACGGACCATATCAAGTTCAACTCTGTTTCTGAAACTGATACAAACCACAGGTCCACTAACATGCAATGCTTTTCAGTTAAGAGGGAGAAACGTGTGAGCTTTGTGAACAATGTAGCTTCGTTTGACCTGAAAAGTGACTGTGTTTACCTTAAAAGAAGTCTTGATTGTAGGAAGACACACGTCTGGCATTTAACTCCGTTTCTGAAGGGAAACACACGGCACAGTTCTCTTCCATGAAACACACTCTGCTTTAGAGCAAGAAGGATGCTCTTGCTTTCTAGAGTCTCTAATACAGAGGGAAACGTGAGTGTGCTCATAACAAAAGAACTCTGTTTCCTACAAACACGAACCATATCTAGTTCAACTCTGTTTCTGAAACTGATACAAACCACAGGTCCTCTAACATCCAATGCTTTTCAGTTAAGAGCGAGAAACATTTGAGCTTCGTGAACAATGTAGCTTCGTATGAGCTGAAATGTGACTGCGTTTACCTGAAACGAAGTCTTGCTTGTAGGAAGACACACTTCTGGCATTTAACTCCGTTTCTGAAGGGAAACACACGGCACAGTTCTCATCCATGAAACACAATCTGCTTTAGAGCAAGAAGCACGCTCTTTTTTCTAGAGTCTCTAATACAGAGGGAAACGTGAGTGTGCTCAGAACAAAACCACTGTGTTTTCTACACACACAGACCATATCTAGTTCAACTCTGTTTCTGAAACTGATACAAACCACAGCTCCTCTAACATCCAATGCTTTTCAGTTAAGAGCGAGAAACGTGTGAGCTTTGTGAACAATGTAGCTTCGTATGAGCTGAAATGTGACTGCGTTTACCTGAAACGAACTCTTGCTTGTAGGAAGGCACAGAGCCTGGCATTTAACTCCGTTTCTGAAGGGAAACACACGGCACAGTTCTCATCCATGAAACACACTCTGCTTTAGAGCAAGAAGCACGCTCTTGCTTTCTAGAGTCTCTAATACAGAGGGAAACGTGAGTGTGCTCATAACAAAAGAACTCTGTTTCCTACACACACGAACCATATCTAGTTCAACTCTGTTTCTAAAATTGATACAAACCACAGGTCGTCTAACATCCAATGCTTTTCAATTAAGAGCGAGAAACGTGTGAGTTTCGTGAACAATGTAGCCTCGTTTGAGCTGAAAAGTGACTGCCTTTACCTGAAATGATTCTTGCTTGTAGGAAGACACAGAGCCTGGCATTTAACTCCGTTTCTGAAGGGAAGCACACGGCACAGTTATCATCCATGAAACACACTCTGCTTTAGAGCAAGAAGCACGCTCTTGCTTTCTAGAGTCTCTAATACAGAGGGAAACGTGAGTGTGCTCAGAACAAAAGAACTGTGTTTCCTACACACACGGACCATATCTAGTTCAACTCTGTTTCTAAAATTGATACAAACCACAGGTCGTCTAACATCCAATGCTTTTCAGTTAAGAGCGAGAAATGTGTGAGCTTCGTGAACAATGTATCTTCGTTTGAGCTGAAAAGTGACTGTGTTTACCTGAAAAGAAGTCGTGTTGTAGGAAGACACACGTCTGGCATTTAACTCCATTTCTGAAGGGAAACACACGGCACAGTTCTCTTCCATGAAACACACTCTGCTTTAGAGCAAGAAGGATGCTCTTGCTTTCTAGAGTCTCTAATACAGAGGGAAACGTGACTGTGCTCAGAACAAAAGAACTGTGTTTCCTACACCCACGGACCATATCTAGTTCAACTCTGTTTCTGAAACTGATACAAACCACAGGTCCTCTAACATCCAATGCTTTTCAGTTAAGAGCGAGAAACATTTGAGCTTCGTGAACAATGTAGCTTCGTTTGAGGTGAAAAGTGACTGCGTTTACCTGAAACGAAGTCTTGCTTGTAGGAAGACACACTTCTGGCATTTAACTCCGTTTCTGAAGGGAAACACACGGCACAGGTCTCATCCATGAAACACACTCTGCTTTAGAGCAAGAAGCACGCTCTTGCTTTCTAGATTCTCTAATACAGAGGGAAACGTGAGTGTGCTCAGAACAAAAGAACTGTGTTTCCTACACACACGGACCATATCTAGTTCAACTCTGCTTCTGAAACTGATACAAACCACAGGTCCTCTAACATCCAATGCTTTTCAGTTAAGAGCGAGAAACCTGTGAGCTTCGTGAACAATGTAGCTTCGTTTGAGCTGAAAAGTGACTGTGTTTACCTGAAAAGAAGTCTTGTTGTAGGAAAACGCACGTCTGGCATTTAACTCCGTTTCTGAAGGGAAACACACGGCACAGTTCTCATCCATGAAACACACTCTGCTTTAGAGCAAGAAGCACGCTCTTGCTTTCTAGAGTCTCTAATAGAGAGGGAAACGTGAGTGTGCTCAGAACAAAAGAAATGTGTTTCCTACACACACGGACCATATCAAGTTCAACTCTGTTTCTGAAACTGATACAAACCACAGGTCCACTAACATGCAATGCTTTTCAGTTAAGAGCGAGAATCGTGTGGGCTTCGTGAACAATGTAGCTTCGTTTGAGGTGAAAAGTGACTGCGTTTACATGAAACGAAGTCTTGCTTGAAGAAAGACACAGAGCCTGGCATTTAACTCCGTTTCTGAAGGGAAACACACGGCACAGTTCTCGTCCATGAAACACACTCTGCTTTAGAGCAAGAAGCACGCTCTTGCTTTCTAGAGTCTCTAATACAGAGGGAAACGTGAATGTGCTCAGAACAAAAGAACTGTGTTTCCTACACACACGGACCATATCTAGTTCAACTCTGTTTCTAAAATTGATACAAACCACAGGTCGTCTAACATCCAATGCTTTTCAGTTAAGAGCGAGAAACGTGTGAGCTTCGTGAACAATGTAGATTTGTTTGAGCTGAAAATTGACTGTGTTTACCTGAAAATTAGTCTTGATTGTAGGAAGACACACGTCTGGCATTTAACTCCGTTTCTGAAGGAAAACACACGGCACAGTTCTCATCCATGAAACACACTCTGTTTTAGAGCAGGAAGGATGCTCTTGCTTTCTAGAGTCTCTAATAGAGAGGGAAACGTGAGTGTGCTCAGAACAAAAGAAATGTGTTTCCTACACACACGGACCATATCAAGTTCAACTCTGTTTCTGAAACTGATACAAACCACAGGTCCAATAACATGCAATGCTTTTCAGTTAAGAGCGAGAAACGTGTGGGCTTCGTGAACAATGTAGCTTCGTTTGAGTTGAAAAGTGACTGCGTTTACATGAAACGAAGTCTTGCTTGAAGAAAGACACAGAGCCTGGCATTTAACTCCACTTCTGAAGCGAAACACACGGCACAGTCCTCATTCATGAAACGCACTCTGCTTTAGAGCAAGAAGCACGCTCTTGCTTTCTAGATTCTCTAATATAGAGGGAAACGTGAGTGTGCTCAGAACAAAAAACTGTGTTTTCTACACACGGACCATATCTAGTTCAACTCTGTTTCTGAAACTGATACAAACCACAGGTCGTCTAACATCCAATGCTTTTCAGTTAAGAGGGAGAAACGTGTGCGCTTTGTGAACAATGTAGCTTCATTTGAGCTGAAAAGTGACTGTGTTTACCTGAAAAGAAGTCTTGATTGTAGGAAGACACACGTCTGGCATTTAACTCTGTTTCTGAAGGGAAACACACGGCACAGTTCTATTCCATGAAACACATTCTGCTTTAGAGCAAGAAGCAAGCTCTTGCTTTCTAGAGTCTCTAATACAGAGGGAAACGTGAGTGTGCTCAGAACAAAAGAACTGTGTTTCCTACACACAAGGACCATATCTAGTTCAACTCTGTTTCTAAAATTGATACAAACCACAGGTCGTCTAACATCCAATGCTTTTCAGTTAAGAGCGAGAAACGTGTGAGCTTCGCGAACAATGTAGCTTCCTTTGAGGTGAAAAGTGACTGCGTTTACCTGAAATGAAGTCTTGCTTGTAGGAAGACATACTTCTGGCATTTAACTCCGTTTCTGAAGGGAAACACACGGCACAGTCCTCATCCATGAAACACATTCTGCTTTAGAGCAAGAAGCAAGCTCTTGCTTTCTAGAGTCTCTAATACAGAAGGAAACCTGAGTGTGCTCAGAACAAAAGAACTGTGTTTCCTACACACACAGACCATATCTAATTCAACTCTGTTTCTGAAACTGATACAAACCACAGGTCCTCTAACATCCAATGCTTTTCAGTTAAGAGCGAGAAACGTGTGGGCTTCGTGAACAATGTAGCTTCGTTTGAGGTGAAAAGTGACTGCGTTTACATGAAACGAAGTCTTGCTTGAAGAAAGACACAGAGCCTGGCATTTAACTCCGATTCTGAAGGGAAACACACGGCACAGTTCTCGTCCATGAAACACACTCTGCTTTAGAGCAAGAAGCACGCTCTTGCTTTCTAGAGTCTCTAATACAGAGGGAAACGTGAATGTGCTCAGAACAAAAGAACTGTGTTTCCTACACACACGGACCATATCTAGTTCAACTCTGTTTCTAAAATTGATACAAACCACAGGTCGTCTAACATCCAATGCTTTTCAGTTAAGAGCGAGAAACGTGTGAGCTTCGTGAACAATGTAGATTTGTTTGAGCTGAAAATTGACTGTGTTTACCTGAAAATTAGTCTTGATTGTAGGAAGACACACGTCTGGCATTTAACTCCGTTTCTGAAGGAAAACACACGGCACAGTTCTCATCCATGAAACACACTCTGCTTTAGAGCAGGAAGGATGCTCTTGCTTTCTAGAGTCTCTAATAGAGAGGGAAACGTGAGTGTGCTCAGAACAAAAGAAATGTGTTTCCTACACACACGGACCATATCAAGTTCAACTCTGTTTCTGAAACTGATACAAACCACAGGTCGTCTAACATCCAGTGCTTTTCAGTTAAGAGCGAGAAACATGTGAGCTTTGTGAACAATGTAGATTCGTTTGAGCTGAAAAGTGACTGCGTTTACCTGAAACGAAGTCTTGCTTGTAGGAAGGCACAGAGCCTGGCAGTTAACTCAGTTTCTGAAGGGAAACACACGGCACAGTTCTCATCCATGAAACACAATCTGCTTTAGAGCAAGAAGCACGCTCTTGCTTTCTAGAGTCTCTAATTCAGAGGGAAACGTGAGTGTGCTCATAAAAAAGAACTGTGTTTCCTACACACGAACCATATCTAGTTCAACTCTGTTTCTGAAACTGATACAAACCACAGGTCGTCTAACATCCAATGCTTTTCAGTTAAGAGCGAGAAAAGTGTGAGCTTCGTGAACAATGTAGCTTCGTTTGAGCTGAAAAGTGACTGCCTTTACCTGAAATGATTCTTGCTTGTAGGAAGACACAGAGCCTGGCATTTAACTCCATTTCTGAAGGGAAGCACACGGCACAGTTCTCATCCATGAAACACACTCTGCTTTAGAGCAAGAAGCACGCTCTTGCTTTCTAGAGTCTCTAATACAGAGGGAAACGTGAGTGTGCTCAGAACAAAAGAACTGTGTTTCCTACACACACGGACCATATCTAGTTCAACTCTGTTTCTAAAATTGATACAAACCACAGGTCGTCTAACATCCAATGCTTTTCAGTTAAGAGCGAGAAACGTGTGAGCTTCGTGAACAATGTATCTTCGTTTGAGCTGAAAAGTGACTGTGTTTACCTGAAACGAAGTCTTGCTTGTAGGAAGACACACTTCTGGCATTTAACTCCGTTTCTGAAGGGAAACACACGGCACAGGTCTCATCCATGAAACACACTCTGCTTTAGAGCAAGAAGCACGCTCTTGCTTTCTAGAGTCTCTAATACAGAGGGAAACGTGAGTGTGCTCAGAACAAAATAACTGTGTTTCCTACACACACGGACCATATCTAGTTCAACTCTGCTTCTGAAACTGATACAAACCACAGGTCCTCTAACATCCAATGCTTTTCAGTTAAGAGCGAGAAACGTGTGGGCTTCGTGAACAATGTAGCTTCGTTTGAGGTGAAAAGTGACTGCGTTTACATGAAACGAAGTCTTGCTTGAAGAAAGACACAGAGCCTAGCATTTAACTCCGTTTCTGAAGGGAAACACACGGCACAGTTCTCGTCCATGAAACACACTCTGCTTTAGAGCAAGAAGCACGCTCTTGCTTTCTAGAGTCTCTAATACAGAGGGAAACGTGAATGTGCTCAGAACAAAAGAACTGTGTTTCCTACACACACGGACCATATCTAGTTCAACTCTGTTTCTAAAATTGATACAAACCACAGGTCATCTAACATCCAATGCTTTTCAGTTAAGAGCGAGAAACGTGTGAGCTTCGTGAACAATGTAGATTTGTTTGAGCTGAAAATTGACTGTGTTTACCTGAAAATTAGTCTTGATTGTAGGAAGACACACGTCTGGCATTTAACTCCGTTTCTGAAGGAAAACACACGGCACAGTTCTCATCCATGAAACACACTCTGTTTTAGAGCAGGAAGGATGCTCTTGCTTTCTAGAGTCTCTAATAGAGAGGGAAACGTGAGTGTGCTCAGAACAAAAGAAATGTGTTTCCTACACACACGGACCATATCAAGTTCAACTCTGTTTCTGAAACTGATACAAACCACAGGTCCACTAACATGCAATGCTTTTCAGTTAAGAGCGAGAAACGTGTGGGCTTCGTGAACAATGTAGCTTCGTTTGAGTTGAAAAGTGACTGCGTTTACATGAAACGAAGTCTTGCTTGAAGAAAGACACAGAGCCTGGCATTTAACTCCACTTCTGAAGCGAAACACACGGCACAGTCCTCATCCATGAAACGCACTCTGCTTTAGAGCAAGAAGCACGCTCTTGCTTTCTAGAGTCTCTAATACAGAGGGAAACGTGAGTGTGCTCAGAACAAAAAACTGTGTTTTCTACACACGGACCATATCTAGTTCAACTCTGTTTCTGAAACTGATACAAACCACAGGTCCTCTAACATCCAATGCTTTTCAGTTAAGAGGGAGAAACGTGTGAGCTTTGTGAACAATGTAGCTTCGTTTGACCTGAAAAGTGACTGTGTTTACCTTAAAAGAAGTCTTGATTGTAGGAAGACACACGTCTGGCATTTAACTCCGTTTCTGAAGGGAAACACACGGCACAGTTCTCTTCCATGAAACACACTCTGCTTTAGAGCAAGAAGGATGCTCTTGCTTTCTAGAGTCTCTAATACAGAGGGAAACGTGAGTGTGCTCATAACAAAAGAACTCTGTTTCCTACAAACACGAACCATATCTAGTTCAACTCTGTTTCTGAAACTGATACAAACCACAGGTCCTCTAACATCCAATGCTTTTCAGTTAAGAGCGAGAAACATTTGAGCTTCGTGAACAATGTAGCTTCGTATGAGCTGAAATGTGACTGCGTTTACCTGAAACGAAGTCTTGCTTGTAGGAAGACACACTTCTGGCATTTAACTCCGTTTCTGAAGGGAAACACACGGCACAGTTCTCATCCATGAAACACAATCTGCTTTAGAGCAAGAAGCACGCTCTTGTTTTCTAGAGTCTCTAATACAGAGGGAAACGTGAGTGTGCTCAGAACAAAAGCACTGTGTTTTCTACACACACAGACCATATCTAGTTCAACTCTGTTTCTGAAACTGATACAAACCACAGCTCCTCTAACATCCAATGCTTTTCAGTTAAGAGCGAGAAACGTGTGAGCTTTGTGAACAATGTAGCTTCGTATGAGCTGAAATGTGACTGCGTTTACCTGAAACGAACTCTTGCTTGTAGGAAGGCACAGAGCCTGGCATTTAACTCCGTTTCTGAAGGGAAACACACGGCACAGTTCTCATCCATGAAACACACTCTGCTTTAGAGCAAGAAGCACGCTCTTGCTTTCTAGAGTCTCTAATACAGAGGGAAACGTGAGTGTGCTCATAACAAAAGAACTCTGTTTCCTACACACACGAACCATATCTAGTTCAACTCTGTTTCTAAAATTGATACAAACCACAGGTCGTCTAACATCCAATGCTTTTCAATTAAGAGCGAGAAACGTGTGAGTTTCGTGAACAATGTAGCCTCGTTTGAGCTGAAAAGTGACTGCCTTTACCTGAAATGATTCTTGCTTGTAGGAAGACACAGAGCCTGGCATTTAACTCCGTTTCTGAAGGGAAGCACACGGCACAGTTATCATCCATGAAACACACTCTGCTTTAGAGCAAGAAGCACGCTCTTGCTTTCTAGAGTCTCTAATACAGAGGGAAACGTGAGTGTGCTCAGAACAAAAGAACTGTGTTTCCTACACACACGGACCATATCTAGTTCAACTCTGTTTCTAAAATTGATACAAACCACAGGTCGTCTAACATCCAATGCTTTTCAGTTAAGAGCGAGAAATGTGTGAGCTTCGTGAACAATGTATCTTCGTTTGAGCTGAAAAGTGACTGTGTTTACCTGAAAAGAAGTCGTGTTGTAGGAAGACACACGTCTGGCATTTAACTCCATTTCTGAAGGGAAACACACGGCACAGTTCTCTTCCATGAAACACACTCTGCTTTAGAGCAAGAAGGATGCTCTTGCTTTCTAGAGTCTCTAATACAGAGGGAAACGTGACTGTGCTCAGAACAAAAGAACTGTGTTTCCTACACCCACGGACCATATCTAGTTCAACTCTGTTTCTGAAACTGATACAAACCACAGGTCCTCTAACATCCAATGCTTTTCAGTTAAGAGCGAGAAACATTTGAGCTTCGTGAACAATGTAGCTTCGTTTGAGGTGAAAAGTGACTGCGTTTACCTGAAACGAAGTCTTGCTTGTAGGAAGACACACTTCTGGCATTTAACTCCGTTTCTGAAGGGAAACACACGGCACAGGTCTCATCCATGAAACACACTCTGCTTTAGAGCAAGAAGCACGCTCTTGCTTTCTAGATTCTCTAATACAGAGGGAAACGTGAGTATGCTCAGAACAAAAGAACTGTGTTTCCTACACACACGGACCATATCTAGTTCAACTCTGCTTCTGAAACTGATACAAACCACAGGTCCTCTAACATCCAATGCTTTTCAGTTAAGAGCGAGAAACCTGTGAGCTTCGTGAACAATGTAGCTTCGTTTGAGCTGAAAAGTGACTGTGTTTACCTGAAAAGAAGTCTTGTTGTAGGAAAACGCACGTCTGGCATTTAACTCCGTTTCTGAAGGGAAACACACGGCACAGTTCTCATCCATGAAACACACTCTGCTTTAGAGCAAGAAGCACGCTCTTGCTTTCTAGAGTCTCTAATAGAGAGGGAAACGTGAGTGTGCTCAGAACAAAAGAAATGTGTTTCCTACACACACGGACCATATCAAGTTCAACTCTGTTTCTGAAACTGATACAAACCACAGGTCCACTAACATGCAATGCTTTTCAGTTAAGAGCGAGAATCGTGTGGGCTTCGTGAACAATGTAGCTTCGTTTGAGGTGAAAAGTGACTGCGTTTACATGAAACGAAGTCTTGCTTGAAGAAAGACACAGAGCCTGGCATTTAACTCCGTTTCTGAAGGGAAACACACGGCACAGTTCTCGTCCATGAAACACACTCTGCTTTAGAGCAAGAAGCACGCTCTTGCTTTCTAGAGTCTCTAATACAGAGGGAAACGTGAATGTGCTCAGAACAAAAGAACTGTGTTTCCTACACACACGGACCATATCTAGTTCAACTCTGTTTCTAAAATTGATACAAACCACAGGTCGTCTAACATCCAATGCTTTTCAGTTAAGAGCGAGAAACGTGTGAGCTTCGTGAACAATGTAGATTTGTTTGAGCTGAAAATTGACTGTGTTTACCTGAAAATTAGTCTTGATTGTAGGAAGACACACGTCTGGCATTTAACTCCGTTTCTGAAGGAAAACACACGGCACAGTTCTCATCCATGAAACACACTCTGTTTTAGAGCAGGAAGGATGCTCTTGCTTTCTAGAGTCTCTAATAGAGAGGGAAACGTGAGTGTGCTCAGAACAAAAGAAATGTGTTTCCTACACACACGGACCATATCAAGTTCAACTCTGTTTCTGAAACTGATACAAACCACAGGTCCTCTAACATGCAATGCTTTTCAGTTAAGAGCGAGAAACGTGTGGGCTTCGTGAACAATGTAGCTTCGTTTGAGTTGAAAAGTGACTGCGTTTACATGAAACGAAGTCTTGCTTGAAGAAAGACACAGAGCCTGGCATTTAACTCCACTTCTGAAGCGAAACACACGGCACAGTCCTCATCCATGAAACGCACTCTGCTTTAGAGCAAGAAGCACGCTCTTGCTTTCTAGATTCTCTAATATAGAGGGAAACGTGAGTGTGCTCAGAACAAAAAACTGTGTTTTCTACACACGGACCATATCTAGTTCAACTCTGTTTCTGAAACTGATACAAACCACAGGTCGTCTAACATCCAATGCTTTTCAGTTAAGAGGGAGAAACGTGTGCGCTTTGTGAACAATGTAGCTTCGTTTGAGCTGAAAAGTGACTGTGTTTACCTGAAAAGAAGTCTTGATTGTAGGAAGACACACGTCTGGCATTTAACTCTGTTTCTGAAGGGAAACACACGGCACAGTTCTCTTCCATGAAACACATTCTGCTTTAGAGCAAGAAGCAAGCTCTTGCTTTCTAGAGTCTCTAATACAGAGGGAAACGTGAGTGTGCTCAGAACAAAAGAACTGTGTTTCCTACACACACAGACCATATCTAATTCAACTCTGTTTCTGAAACTGATACAAACCACAGCTCCTCTAACATCCAATGCTTTTCAGTTAAGAGCGAGAAACGTGTGAGCTTTGTGAACAATGTAGCTTCGTATGAGCTGAAATGTGACTGCGTTTACCTGAAACGAACTCTTGCTTGTAGGAAGGCACAGAGCCTGGCATTTAACTCCGTTTCGGAAGGTAAACACACAGCACAGTTCTCATTCATGAAACACAATCTGCTTTAGAGCAAGA